>CM032453.1:99022421-99044921 GCA_019049505.1 Pachyrhynchus sulphureomaculatus | reverse complement strand
AACATATGCCAATACTGAAATAAATGGAAAATTTATAAGTTAGCCTTTTTTTTAGATTAGCCAGTTAAAATGCTATAATATTAATATTAATTAAAAAAAAACGTGAAAACGCATATTGACATAGATGTCAGGAACCTAATTAACTCACCTTAGGTAAGAATTTTATATAAATGTGTTAAGTGAACTTAAGATACTTAGACTTAAGACATTTCATTAAACTTAAGAATAAACTTAAAATTAATTAAGGCTAACTTATGCTAATCCTGGTGTAGGTGGTTCGAGGGTCCTAAAAGTCGGCGTCGGGCATGGCGGGGGGCCAGTAAGCCTTCCTGACTGGGAGGTGCGGTAGTATGTGGCTTTATCCAGGAATTTGACCTGAGAGTTGCTCATGAATTCCCGGATTGACGGCATCTGGAGGTTTGTGTCTGTTCCGTACGAACTATGAGGCCTGAGGGTAGATCTATGTGGACGTGACATTTGGCATTATGACGGTCTGAGTAAGTCAGCCAAATAGTAGGTTAGCATATATAAATCTAATCTAATAAGTAAACTTATATTGAAATTATTCAAGAGAAACCACATATATTATAAAAATTAAAAAAAAAACCTAAGATATAAATACAACTATAAAATATGAACTGAGAGTAAGTACACCAGAAAAAAAAAACAAAATCAGTTAAACTAAATGAGCAGTTATAAGAAGCCTTAACTATTCGTAATTGGTTATGTACAGAAAAAAAAAAAGATCGTCATTTGTTTCTACTGTAGATGTGCAAGTTAAAAATTAAAATTCCGGGTTTCAATCCGTTCGTCTAATAATGAATTTGCACGACGTTTCGCCGAAATCTCATTTGGCATTTTCAAGTGCTTCCGCTGCTGCTGCTACTCGATACTGTGATCTTGCTGCTGCTGCCGCTAGAAGCTTACTGTTGAGTGAGTCGTACAAGTTCATTGTTAGACGAACGGATCGAAACCGGAATTTTAATTTATTATATATATATATATATATATATATATATATATATATATATATATATATATATATATATATATATATATATATATATATATGATATAATACCGCTCCTACTCTGTGTATATTCAATTTACCTAGAACTGTGCTAGTTACCGTTTCTATAGCTATTAAGTCTTTGAACTAAAATCATCTTATTGAGTACAGGATTGTAATAGTTTGATTTATTAATGTTATTATTCTCTCTGTTTGATTAATTATGCTGCAATATTTAAGCATCGTATTAAAAAAGGATGAAGCTTGAAGATTAACACAGTCCTTGCTGGAGAAGTTCATCGACATAAGGCTGATAATTTAACTGAAAAAATAAACTACTTATACACACGTAGTATGCCAATATATAAAGAAACCAATCTGGACCAGTGGTTTGAAACGAATAATAAAGAACCTCTGCTGAAGCAGTTGGGTGATTTCGCTGAAAGAGATTCATTGAGTAGTCTTGTAAATTTGAGGTTAAATATTAATAAATACAATCAGGATTATATTTATTAATAATTAATAGGTAGAGACGTACATGAAGTTATATTGGGCTCCCAACGAGTACTACCAGAAAAAAAGCTTGCGTCAATATTAAAAACTATGATGATATATGTTTTAGTTGTGTCGTCGTGTCTAAGTTATATTCAACAGCCTCAAATACTTTCTACAGAACATCTTCTTATCCTGATCCTAGAATAGTACTGAATCTAACTAATGCACAGAAAAATTGCAGAAATATTCTGAAGACTGTACACAATTAAATAAGAAGTTATTCAACAGGTACCTATAAGAATAAAAGCACATATTAAGGTTACAGTTAGAAAGTTACAGTTATATTCATAAGTTGTGTTGAGACCAAATGTTTGCTTATTCCTAGATGATGATCAAACAAAAAACATACAAAAATACCATTTAGTGTTGGATATTATGTTAATTGTAGTTAGGATGATACTTTATCGTTTTATCGATCGTTTACAGGACCTGTCAGTTGTAGTTACTTGCGAGGGACCTGCAAGAGTTTGCAAACGTTTTAAAATCGGTCTTTCTTTGCTCTCTACCAATAGAGCATCTTATACTTGAGAAGTCGAAGAAATTTCACCACGTATCGCAATGTCACATTTGTGCGAAACCATTTGCTACAAAAGATAAAAAAAGTTAGGGACTATGATTATCTTACTAGTACATATAGTGGTCCTGGTAATGAAGTTTGTAACTTTAACTTTTTAGCTAATCATATAGTATTTCATTTTATAACCTTAATTCATATGATCAGCGGGGACTGTTTCCTTATGATTAGGTTAATGTCTGGAAAAGTTTAGAAATTTCTCAATGGTCACCAAAGCATGCATTTTACAATACTTTTAACAGGATAGTGATAAAGCGTATGAACTTGCACAAAATGTGTGGAGAACTTTTAACTATAAATTATTGAATGATTTTTCTAAACTCTACCTTAAGACAGGTATAACATTACTACCAGATGTTTTTGAACGATTTGGTTCTACATCCCATAAAACATAAAACCTTGATAATTTTATAAAAGTAATCCCAAACTGGAATTCCTCACACATGGTTTTATTTATCGAAAAAAGTGTACGAGAGGACTTAAGTCAATGTTCGAAAAGATTTGCTGAGGATAATAATAAGTATATGTTAAACTATGGTCAAGGAAAATTATGTTCTTATCTCACATATTCCTATATAAACAACCAATATGGATGGGCTATGTAGCAGTGTCTCTCATATAAAGCTGTCAAGTGGAAACAGAAATATCTTATTAAAAGTTTTTATGTTTGTTTAAAATTTGATAAGGCAGACGATGACTACATAACAGACGTAGATTTAGAAATACCTCAAGAGTTACATCATAATTTTTCAGATTTGCTAACCTGCCCAGAGCTCAGTAAAGCGTTACATACTGAAAATACGAAATTATTGGCAACGCTTTTTAATAAAGAGAACTATGTCACACATTATGGGAACCTAAAACAAACATTATATCTAGGGGTTAGAATAACTACAATACATCGTATTCTGTAAGTTAAATAGGCACCTTGGCTAAAGACGTACATCGACCTAAACTCAAAGCTGAATTAAGAAGCAAAAAATTGAATTTGAGAAAAAATTATTTAAGTTTATGAATAATGCTGTGTTCGGCGATATGATGGAGAACATCAGAAGCAATTCAACTATAAAGTTTATTACTAAATGGGGTGAACGGTATAGTGCTAAACCGTTTACTTCAATGCCCGAGTTCAAGAGTGCTACAATTATCGATAAAAACATGATAACAGCTGAGCTTACCAAAACCAATATATATGTTAATAAACAAATATATGTTCACACTTTGCATACAAAAAGAGCCTGATTTGGATCGAATAAAGTTAGAAAAAGCTGTTTAAAAAAGTAAAGACGTTGAAAGAAGTCTATTAAATTTATATGTAACCAAAAATATTAAAAGAATTAAGAAGTCTGTTATAAAATACTCAGTTGGATTTGGCGACTATATAGTATGTTTGGATACATTTCTGGAAAAATTTGTCACCGACAACACAATAACGTCACCAAAACAACAGCTATATACTATCAGACCAACTAAGATCGGGCTTAGCCCTCATGATGACAAAAGACTAATATCGAAAAGTTCGTTTTATAAGTTCTTATGAGGACCTTATTCAATTTTATAATTATTTTTAAATGTTTTATATGTTATTTTAAACTTGGTTATATGTTTACACTTTTACAATAAAAGTCATGAAACTATCACATTGTTTAATTATACCAAGTATCACCTGTGTATTTTCCATGTCTAATTCATTCAATATTACTAATACATGTGACGTTTATAACGTAATGCTAACGTCTTGGACTATTTTCTTTAGCTATTAGGTCAAAATCCTGTAAAACATGGTAAAAGACTAGAAATATACACGCACACACAGCCACTTCTTTTCCACCCTCTGCAAGAACGCACTACCTAAACATCTACTCACCACCATTATTACAGATTTTTTTGCTAAACATACCCTAATTTGGCATAAATAACGTCCTTTTGGCTAACAAGATAACGCATAACTAATTTTTCCTTAAATAAGACCCATTTTTTCCATAACTTCCCCTAAATAACGGATACCTGTTAAATTTACCCTTCAATAGAGCCAATTTGGCTAGTTTTTCCTGGGTAATGCATTTCTGACCCAAAATTCGTAAAGTTTTTTTGACTAACAGCCACCGGTCGATTATGTCGTTATCGATTACTCCTTCGGTAAAAGAACCCCCCCATGCAGAAACTACGTTACCTAAAAGTTTACGTATTTTAGTGAATTTGTTGACCTTTAAATTTTTGTAATGCGATAAATTTACTAACAAGTTATTATAAACTTCTTCAATGGATCGGTCACATAGCTGCAACATTTTCAATACAGAGATCTAAGGTTCGAATCCTGGTCTCTACTTAGCTTTTTTAATATATTAAAATACTTCAATAGTTATCAGACATTGAACACATACGCCAATTCTGAAGGGACGGGAATTTGTGGAATATTAGGTAATACAACACGTCGAGTACCTAGGTAGATTATACCCGGAAAATGCGGAGGACATCACCTGTTCATGACATGTAACAGCTGCGCTATTACACCTGCAATAAACACTGGATGATGTCATCCTGTGTCTACGGAGATCTTGACTTTTGGAAGAGGTTTCAAAAATGGCACGAAAATTGCAGAATTTAGGCCCTATGCTATTTCTTATGGGATTTTGCGGCAGAACATACATAGCCTTATATGCTTTCTAGAATCACATGAAGCTACAGCCATCAAAATTATATTCGAGAATGAATGATAACAGGCAACATTTTTAAATTTTCTATAATCCACTTTATAGCAGCTAACTGAAAACAGAAAGCATTTTCCTTAATAAAAAGTTTACTTCAAAAAGTTCTTTGTATAATTCGAAGAAAATGAGCTTTAAATATACTAGTCTGTAACTGCGAATATTCTTTAGGATTTCAAGAGACTTGGTCGAGCTTTTCTGAACTACGAAGATGTATATAAAGCAATACAACATTTTCAGGTTTGGTAAAGCTCTTAAACACACAATATTCATGTAAACTCTCAGTCCTTAGGAAGCAAAACTTGGATTTTCTAAGGGCTTTCAATGCAGTAATACGCTTAATATCACATACGTATTCTACCAAATTTTACGACAAAAAGCAAGGGACGCAAAAAGTTTAATAACATCGTTTAAAAATACATATTGTTATGTTTCCTTATAAGGTCAGTTTATTTCGATGCAGCGTTTTACAAGATTAAAATTAGTTAGATTTGCTTCTATTATATTTATTATTAGTTGAAAAATTAAAACAATTATTGATTTTCAATCTAGATTGCATTTTACAACGCTATATTTTCAGTTAATAAGAGTCAAAAACATTGTAGCGGACGCTTATATGTAGAATATTTACTTATATAATGAGCTAGACCCATTTTCACTTTTCTTGCTATAAGAAAGGCACTCTCCGAGATTTTTGCATTTCTTTACTTATTAGGGTACCTAGATCACAAAAAATATAGTCCCTCATTTCTGACGGTATATCATTATGACAATTTTTCTTAATAAGATGAGAGAGGGTGCAGGAAGGGCTGTTTCGTATGATTGATAGTATTCAAGGTATGCGTCTTATTGATTCTTAAAGTGTAGGAATCTTTCTCACATATTTCAAATATTACTCGTTCAAGGTATAACGTTTTAAGATGGAATGGAAAGGTATTACTACAGTTTCTTTATATATATCGAGTAATATGTCATTTTCAGGGTTTATATAGTCAATGAACCTAAGAACTATCTTATTTTTTAATACTCAATCATTTATGGCTAAATGTTAAATAAGCTGGGAGGGTGTTGGTGGAATTGCTCCATATATAACAGATTTTACGTTCTTTTCGAGGTTTTTGAAGTCAAGAATCCTAAAAATCAATACGTCTTCATTATTAAAAATTATTTCTAGTCAAACAGATAAGAAGTTAATAAGGTAGAGGAGAGAGTTAAAGGGGTTGCTTCGTATGTAACGTGTCAAGCATCAAGCAAATCGAAAGTTGTGTTATTACCTCATTATGCTTAATTTTAATGGAAATAATATATCGAGATAAATGTCCAATGGCTTCAATTGTAAATAACTTTTAGGTACTTTTTGTTCTCAACTTGTATTGTTTAGATTAAATTATTCTTAATTATGAGCATATCAAATTCAGTACTCATTTTAGATCTACTTGATTTGAAAGAGAAATCCACTTTATCGATTTTCTAATATATATCTTGGGGAGCATTTTTTTTTCACTTCTGCATACAAATGAAACGTAACTTAATTAGAGAATGAAATGGCTAATTTTTTTTCATAGAGTTCTGAAAAATGGAATATAAATAATTATATATACCAGAAACAAATGTTTAGCTTAGGCAGTCGTCAATTTTCAAGAGGTAATTCAATTAGTCTTAAAAATTATGTACACAAACAATTGACTATTCATTTGTCAGTTAATGATAAGGCCAAAATATCAAAGTAATATTTATTTATGAAATTTATTTTCAGTTACGAAAGTAAGTTATATTTAGCCAGGACTATTAACCTGATTGCTTGTTCTCTATGACGTTCTCTCCCTAGATTGTTATTTTATTATAATAAAATCAGGATGAAAACAAAAATTCTATCAATTTATTTTCTAGTATTTAAGATTTATTCAATATAATCAGAAAATCTTCCTATGACGCACTTCTATCAGTCATTGAAATTATAATGCGATTGTGAAATTAAATCGCTGAACTGATATCCGACAGGCGGTTAGAATAGAGTATCGTAATTAACCTTAAACTCATTAAATAATGACCAATTTCCGTTTGCTCGTTATAGAGGTTAGACACAAGGTGGTTTGGTATGCAGAGCATATTAGCTACCCCATAACGGTAGCAATTTAATCAAATCGCCTATTGTTTTCGAATTTTATGATTTGACAGATAAGGCGACCTTATTTTATTTTGATAATAATGGGGAACTTCATGGAAAAACATAACTTTTATTCAAATTATTTTCATAAACTGTTAAGATAGTTCACTCGTAAATCCACTTTTCTCAAGAATTTGATGAAATTGAAATATGATGTTAATATAAATGATTTTCGCATAATTAAAAAAAAATGGGCGATTGTGAGGAAAGATATTCATAATTAAAGGGCGCATAATTAACATGCAATAGGCCAATAAAGTATAAAAAAGGCATAGTTTCGTGTATATCTAAAGAACTTTTCTTATACATTTTTTAAAAAACTAATATTTAGTAAAAAAAATTAGAAACATTTTGAATTTTTTTTTTTTTATCGAATTGTTAAAAAGATATAAATATTGAAAGTTGATATCTTTTTTAGAAGAACGGTTTTATTTCTCCCCTAAAACTAAATAAATAATTAATGATACTAATGATAAATCAATAAAGTATTATAAACTATTTGTAAAGTAATTAGTTACTTTATTTAATACACAATTTCATGTTCATATCTTTTATATAAATTCCAAGATATTGAAGCCAGTAGTTTGTTCATACAGTGCACTCAAAACTTGAATGAACAGCACCTTCAAAAGTAACAAATAATTAAGTTTATAAAACTATGAAAAAAAAAAATATAGTTAAATGTTACTTCTAAAAAAAATTAAATAATTCACTAAATATATTTATATAAATATAAATAAATATTCACTTAGAACAGCTTCGGTGTTGGCATCTGAATGTTTAACCTTATTATTTGTAATACGCATTTTACCAATTGGTATATTCGTTATAACACAAAAGTTATCACAAGAAATATCTAATATTAAACTAAGACCTAAATATTTCTCATGAGTTATCTTTTCTAGTGAAAGGACTTTTTACACAGACAACACTTTAAATTTTTTCCTAATTCATCCTAACTCAACGATCCGTCGACCACTACAAAGGTTAGGTGTTGGCATCTGAATGTTTAACCTTATTATTTGTAATACGCATTTTACCAATTGGTATATTCGTTATTACACAAAAGTTATCACAAGAAATATCTAATATTAAACTAAGACCTAAACATTTCTCATGAGTTATCTTTTCTAGTGAAAGGACTTCTTTACACAGACAACACTTTAAATTTTTTTTTTAACTCATCTAACTCAACGATCCGTCGACCACTACAAAGGTTAGGGTTCTAAGTTTTTAATTTTTTTCGCGTCATTCATTGCCGAAATACTTTTTTACCTTTATTGATGAGCTTTTCCTTTGCAAATTTGCCTATATATCGCAACTGAATAGAATCAAAATGCATTTTTTATTTATTTATATTTTTTTTCTTATTTTAAAACAGAACCAATAAGGTCTAAAGAGTAAACATACACAAAGTATAATAAAATATACCTATATAAACGTTACTTCTATAGAGCATTTGGTATACGTATTGGCAGCGTTGCGACATTTATTTTCATTAAAAGTATGATTGTATTAGTGTGAGTTTGCATATGAAAGATTCCATGTATCGAATACAGTCTCCGACAAAAATCTCTCTCTGTCATTGCGTATTTTAAACTTCTTGTATTTACTATCGGACTATAATTTTGGCTCCGATTGTCACGAGTAAACTACCTTAAAATAATACTAATTATATTATAATTTTTTTCTCTAATCCCCTTGGATACGTTTTGTTATATTAAAGCTCATTTGCAACATATGAAATATATATAAATTAAATAAGTATCTCGATCCAGCCAATTTACAAATTTATCGATCCATTTCTAGTATTAAAAAAGTTATCATAAAATGGTAGACGAAAATATTCAGTAGTGGCTTAGACGGATGAACTAATATACTTTATACTCAAATTACCGCTACGCTGTTCAATAGGAAAAAAGACTCCCTGGATGGCTTAAGAAATTTGATCATCTCTATTTTTTTAGTATAGTTCTAACAAAATCCGCATCTTATTGACATATATAGCACCACTTCCAGTCTGCATGGCTTTAGTTGTCACTGCCGGCTATTTGGTTCTCTAAAATTTGCACTGAACTAAAAGGTCTTAGAGCAAATAATTCTTCCATCTATGGTAGTAGCAAAACACTACTAGCATTTAGTGAAGTCGTTTATAGCTATTTACTCATAGGAAGTGTCACTCTGATTACAATTTTTTTATTTTTAATAATGAACTAATCAAAGATAGTGCAGAATAACCCCATAAGGAATTGTGAAGAAGAAGTTTTTAAAAATCGGAAAAGCTATTTTTTTGCACCAAAACAACGAGTAAGAACAACTAAAAATATAATATTGTAATAAAAAAAATTAGTAAAGTGATTTATCCGGTAATTTCCTTGCAAATATTCAGTTCTAAAATAAGTAGCGAATTTGATTAAGTGAAGGGAAAGTAAAGTTTCATAATATAATTAAAACCATACAATATATTGATACCTACCCCTTTTAACCCTTCTCCTAAAATGCTTTAGTTCAAAAACTATAGGTTTCATTTCTATCTCAAGTGTTATAATATCATGTTGGTTAAGAATTTTGGTAAAAACAAAAGTGAAAAAATACGTTTTTCGTGATCTAAAAACCCTAAAAGTACAAAAAGTGCAACACCTCCCTTTAGCAAGGGCAGTAAAAACAATTTATCGACTGTATCAGAGATAAGCAAGTTGCCAAGTGAACTGTTTGTATTTCTAAAACTTGTTTTATAATCAATTTAGCTTCTTTTTAGGAGACTCTAACACGATTTCAATCTCTTCTACATACTATTTCTGTTCAAATGGGAAATAATGAAAAACCACAAAGAAATAGAAATGATATATTATGCTATAAGCAACCACCCTTCTAACCACCTACCCCATTCCTTTCACCCCTATATCATTTACTACAAATAATAACATAAAATTTTATATAAAATATCCCATCCACTAATCAGGGACAACTCTCATAATAATATTGAAACTATATAACTTTTAATGATGCTCACACCCTTCACCCTCTACCCCTGTGAACATGGAAACTAGTGAAAAAAAGAATGTGTTTTTCGATGTCTTGGCTCAAAGAACCCTGAAGTAGATCCATAACACAATAATTATGATATCACCCTTCTAACTCCTTTCCCCTCCACCTATATGTTGCATAATTATTTATAGTAAGTAAATATATTAATTACGCTTAAAATTGGTTCATTAGCGTAGCCTGTAAAATTCCTATAATAATATTAAAAAACTACACAGTGTGTCGAAATTTTCCGACGGTAATCGATTAGTGTCGTAATATAGAGCATGTGTGAACAATTTTAAAATAAACATAATTTTCTGCATTAATAATGATCATTGAATTTATTTAAATGATATTTATGTGATATTATTGCAACTTTCTATAATAGTGTAACTGAAAATGATTAATTTGAGACGTAGTAGAAGTCTGTTGGTGCTCTGAAATCAAAATTATGGTAATTTTAAGATTTTTTAAAATTCCAGATCAAAAATCTGTGAAAACATATTTTATTCATTTTTTCGTATTTTTTTAAATTTTCGTAACTAACTCTAGACCATCTAGAGATTTCTTTAAAAAATGATATTGAAGGGTTTACCTTCCAATTTCATAATCTAATATGAACATGTTTTTCCATCTAGGTATAATTTTGCTAATTACGTCAAAATAATAATATAATTCATCTTTAGTACAATATTTACTGGCTTCCTTCTTTTTTGAAATAAAGAAATACATAGCTACTTCAAGTGGTTTTTTGTCGACAAAATTTTCTTTCTTAATGTTTCTTAATAAATCATATACTATGTGTTCTTTTTCTTTCGGAAGCAAAGCATCACTAACATATATTTTTTTTTAATTTTCAAATTTATTTGAGTGGCAGCAAAAATGAGGCTTTCTCCATGTCAATTCTATGGACAATACCTTGCCTCATAAACTAAGATTTTACAAGAAGTGCAAATTACTGTCTGAAGACGTTTATCGATTGAGTCGAAATTTATGACTTTTAAGATCCAGTAATTTTATTCATAGAATCTCTTTTATTCATACATAATTTTATTGATTTAAATAATAATATACTAAGGCAAAGAAATTGAAAACTGTCATGTTATTTTCTACGACTTTATACCTAGCCAACTTAAATTCAACTAATAACATTATTGCCCTCACTCAAATTAAATAATCATATATCCATCATATGCACATTTATACAATTTCGAAAAAATTAACTTTGATATTTGACTTGGAATTTTAAAAAATCTTAAAATTATAATTTTGGTTCCAGAACACCAACAGAGTTCTACCATGTCTCTTATTAATAGTTTTTACGCATACTATATATATATATATATATATATATATATATATATATATATATACAGAAAATTATGTTTATTTGGAAATTTTCCATTTTTAATTTTTAAATTCACTTTTTTCAAAACAGCTTGGCAGAAAATTTTCAAACTGTTCACACATGCTCTGTATTACTACACTAATCAATTACCGTCGGAAAATTTGGAATGGTCGTCGCAGTGACATCGTTTCCCACTACAATTGAAAGCAATGCAAAAAAGAACCTAATTTTTACATTCCTTGACCTAACCTATAATACTATATATAAGAAGCAACCTTTTTCACCCCTTACCCCACCCCTTTAACGCCTTACATATTTTACTATAAAAATTATGTATAGTACACGTGCTGCAGGGAAATCTCTGAAGCGCTACAGAAGTAACGCGTGTGCGAAAAAAGCGATTCACGTTGGTCTTGAATCGCTGTAAATTGTACTTGGTGGGAAACACAGTCCTGAGCAAATGATTTCAAAGGAATGAAGTGTTTAAAATTTATCCAAGAAACGTGTAAATATTTCAAAATACTTTTCAAATTATACAGTACTAAAGAACCCTCGCCCCTTCCTCTGGTAAAATTGAATACAATAAAAAAAACAACCTAATTTTTGGATTTATCGAATTCAAAAATCTTAAACAGGCCATATAATACGACATATACAAATCAATCCCTCTTAACTCCTCCGCCACCCCTTTTATCTCATATATTTTACTATAAATACTTATACATAAAACTTATTTACTATTTCAACAAAAAAAAAACCTAAAACATTACCATACTACTATTAAAATACATAAAATTTATTAATCCCCCTCCCATTCACCACTTTGGCCTGAAGCGATATCGTTCACAGACTACAGGGTTCATTCCTTCATTAGATAATATCTATGCACCAAATTTGACATTGATATCTAATTTCGTTCGAGAGCTAACGTATCAAAAGATCAACAGACGACTTAAGAAAATGAGTGACAATGATTTTTCTGACTTCCTAAGACACGAAGAAAGACAAAGATCTCGAACTATATTTTTTTATGAATACAATATTTTCATTTAGCAAGGTAAGTAAAAACAAAATTCTGCAGCTAAAAGTGGATATATATGTAAATAAATAATGTAAACTGTTTCAATACTAATTCAAAAAATAACAACAAATTAGTGACTAGCTAGAGCTTGCCTTACAGAGCTAAGTTTTTCATAAACAGGTGATAAATTGGAAATTGACACTCTAAGTTCTCTTTCTATGTTGAACTGAAAGCTACACTTTGAGTTCAAAACCGCTACTGCAGAAAACCTGATATCGCAAAAATACCTTTAAGAAAATGGTAAAAGTGTATGAATAGCTCTTCTTTTTCGTTCAAAAAAATAGTCCAGTCTACAATTCAAGGGGTGGTTTATTACCAAGTTGTATTATTTCGCTACTGGATATGGGGTGTATGAACGGTTCTTATTTTCCAATTTAGATATTTTATAGAGTTTTTTAAAATTGGTTTCTTATTACAATATCCTCGCTTATACCCACATGAAATCCAGATATGACAAATCTCTATTCAGGTGGGGAGGTGAAAAATAATAAAAAAAACTAGATCAACTAGTATCTGGCGATAAAATACCTCCTTAAATCGTTAGTCATTATTGATAAATGACTTTCAATAGTCGTAAACAGAACACACGTCAGTGGAATAGGTTTTAACAAATTCGTTCATATGAGTAAATCTTTTTAAATTCTGTTGCTTAAGTCAGAAAACACTGACATTGGAAATTAAAACTTTTTTTGTTACCCAGAAACTCGTGCCATATTTTGATAGTGATAAGTATTCTTAACAATAAGTATCTTGAAAAAGATTGCAACTCAACATGTAATGCAAAGAAGCTGTTGCTTATAAACATCTTGCCTACCGACAATGGCGTGAAAATCCTAACACCATAAATCGCAACACCTTTGTTCGTGCCCGGAATAGATGCAAAGAAAATATCGACGAAACCAAGAAAGCACACAATCAACGAATAGAAACAAACTTCTCGCTTGTTTGAACAATTCCAGGTCCTTTTGGTCAGTCGCTAAGGCAGTTAGTCAAAATTTCACCAAATCACCACTCACACGGCCAGATAATTCTATTGCAAGGACACCTCTTGAGAAAGCGAATTTGTTGACCTGAACTGAACTCTTTGCTTCACATTCTACTGTCGATTTACAAGGAAAAACACCACCTACTATCCCCATAGTGCAGTCAAGGATGCCCGATATTGACAGAGTATTATAAAAACGTATTTTAATGAAGCTAGACGGCAAAAAGGCTTCTGGCGCTGACGGAATACCTGCCATAGTTCTCAAAAACTGTGCGAGGGAACTAACACCAGTTTTCTGTAGACTTTTCAACCTATTCTACAGAAATGGAATATTTCCTTCCTGCTGGAAATGTGCCGATACCTAAAAAACGCAGGAAGACCTTGCCAAATAACTACCGATTAGTGGCACTGCTTTCAATAATATCGAAAGTCATGGAAAAGGCTATCAATCAGCATCTTCTAAAATATCTTGAAGGATTCAACATTACTAGCAATCACCAATATGTCTTTCGTAAACATAGATCAACAGCAGATCTTCTGACTTATCTAGCACATGTTTGGAACAACGCAATTGAACAGTTTGGAGAATTTCGAGCGGTTGCTCTTGACATATCCAAGGCATTCGACCGTGTTTGGCACGATGGATTGTTGGTTAAGCTACGATCTTGTGGTATGTCCGAAAGGTTCTGTTTGTGGCTCTCATGTTTCCTTAGAGAGCGTTCTCTATACGACTGGAAGTCGACGGATTTCTTTCTAACACCTTCAGTATCAATGCCGGTGTGCCACAAGGAATCCAGTCTACAGTTTTGCAGATGACAGTACGCTTATCTCTTCATTCAATTTGAACGCTCATACATCGGCTACTCAGACGCATATCTGCAGGAAGTCATTCAACTTAACAAAGACCTGGAAGAAATTCTATCTTGGGGTGACAGTAACCAAGTGGAATTTAACGCTACAAAAACCCAGGCGGCATTTTTTTCTAAAAAGGTTGCTGAACTCGACATAGTTATGTCAGGGCACTCCATTCCTCTAACATCGTCACTCAATTTGTTGGGCGTTAATTTGGGAGCAAATATGTCCTGGCATGAACATGTTGCAGGCTTGGTAAGGAGAGCTTCTCAAAAGTTGGGAATATTATTTCCAACAAGAAAGCTTTACCCTCCACAACAACTGTTGATTCTTTACAAAGCTCAAATTCGACCAACTATGGAATACTGCTCCCATGTTTGGGGCTCCGCTCCCAAACATACACTGCATTTGTTGAATTCTGTTCACAGAAGAGCTGTTCGTCTCATTGGAGAGCCGGAACTGATTGGCGGCCTTGATTCGCTGGAACATTGAAGAACGGTTGGCGACCTGAGCCTATTCTACAAGTATTTTCATGGAAATGTTCGAAGGATGTAGTCCGCTTAATTCCTCCCAGAGCGGTACATGTTAGAAATACACGTCGCACTAATACTTCACATCCGTATGAGGTTCAGCTTGTTACTCCTCATACAACGGTTTTCAAGCAGTTTTTATATGGAGAACATCATCAATTTGCTCAGGACTGTTTCCCACCGAGTACAATTTACAGTTATTCAAGAACAACGTTAATCGTTTTTTCCGCACACATGCCGCTCCTTGAGCGCTTTAGGGACTTCCCTGTAGCACGTGTGCTAGACCCATAAAAAACAAAAACTTATACCTAGAACTAGCACTTCCATTTTCTCCCAATGTGCCACATAACTGGTAGTTTGAAACCCACGATAATAGATGGCATCACTTTCTTAATTAATTAAATTGCAAAATTTAAGTCAGTCTTAAGAGGATTAACTCATGTTTAAGCACGCTTTATGCGAAAAGAACAAATAAAGTAACAGTTCAACGATCTATGATGCGCGACTGGTGAAAAAAATATTTAAGTTATATTTACGAACAATGAACAACGTTGAAATGCTAATATAATTTTGTAAAAATCCCTGTCCCTCTCTACAATTATTTTCCGGTAAAACGAGGTAGGTGAATTTTTACTTCTCTTGTTAATAAAAATATTGTATTCGTGAAAACATCACATTCTTGGATTTTTGTATTTCTTGTCCTTTCAGGGTCCTTATATCAGTCATTTATTTCTCTCAGCCTATCGGTCTATTGGACTATTTATCCGTCGATCTGTTGGCGCGATGACTCTCGAACGAAATGAGCTATCGATTTAAAATTTGGTACACATATGGAACCTATAGTTTTAAGGTAATATCACAAAAGAAGGAAAGGGTGAAATTGGTGGAACTGTTATAAATTTTGGTTTATTTTCTAAATTTTGCTTGGTTTTCGTTGATATAACAAATTTTGAGCATAACCAAACATATAAGCTGTTAAAGGAGTGGGGGATTGCGTTCCAGTGGTTGTCTTGAATATATCGTATTACACATCCTCTTCAAGTTTCTTAGAGTCGGGAATTCTGAAAATTGGATTATTTTTCAGACTCTTTTTAATTATTTATGATCATACTATAAGGAGTTACTGAAGTAAAAGGGGCTATTAGAGGTGTTGCTTCATGTATATCATATTACACGTCATTTTTAGGGTCAGATGAATTGTTTCGAATATACTATGTTAAACGTTAATTTTGAGATGCTTCCAGACAATAATTCTGAAAATTATGTTATTACTTTCCGTACTAAAGGAAAATTTTGTATTTGCGAAGAAAAAAATCTTATTGTATTGTACTTTAATACTATTATAGCATTAAATTCATACGAATATAAAAAAAAATTCACTTAATTTCCAATACCGAACTAATTACAAAATGACCTGTCAATTAAATTTAACACAAAATTAAAACTTACACTCAATAATTGTCATAATATTATAAACAAGTCAAAAATTTACAAACTAACTATTTTGAATCCACAACCTTCACAAATGTATTCAATAATTAAGCTTCATAAAGACAATTTTCCAATTAGACCGGAAGTTTCCTTTGTCACAGCTCCGTCAGTGAAAGTTTCAAAAATGTTAATTAACTTGATTAATAAATATTGTAATTTTATACCTAAGTATAGTATTAAAAATTTGTATGACTTAGTAAACAAACTTAAAAATACCATAATACCTTCGAATGCCAAATTAATTTCTTTTGATGTTACAAATTTGTTTCCGAGTATCCCGCCTCAAGATACGATAAAACTTGTTGAAAATTTACTAAATAAAAACAAGGGTAACAACGTTGTCAAAAAGGAAATAATAACTTTACTACCTGTTCGTTTAAAACAATTAATTTCCAGTTTTATAATACGATTTATTCATCGTTGGAAATGTTTAAAAAACTAACAATAAAAAAGATTGATAATAAGCATGGCTTCTCCATATACCACAAACCGACACATACGGACACTACGATACATAACAGTTCACTACATCCATACAAACAAAAACTAGCGGCATACAATTCCTTTATACATAGACTAGTTAACGTACCAATGAGAGATGACAATTTTAAAAATGAACTTAATCTTATTAAACAAATAGCTAAAAACAACGGATTTAGTGTAATAACTATAGAATATAGCAAAAAACAGTTACAACAAGCAATTAATCTAGTATATCCAAAAAGAAAAAAACTGAAAATATCGGTAAATACCTAAGAAAACAGAACGCGAAAATCACATAGAAAACAAATAATAACTTAAACAAACGTATCAAGAGCAATAAAGATAGAAGCTTGAAAAACCATAAATCTGATGTTTACCAACTTAATTGTGGTTCTTGTAATAAACTCTACCTAGGACAAACAGGGAGAACATTCGAACAAAGAATTTCAAAACATAATAAAAGTTTTTAAAACTGATTCTTCATATGCCAAACATTTAATAGAAGAGAATCATGTATTTGATAATAATTTCCATATTTTACAAGTTCAGAACAAATCTCATAAATTAAATTTATTTGAGACCTTCGAGATCAATAAAAGAAAGAATACAAACACATTGTTAAATGACCAACTGGACCTCGGAAATTTCCCATCGTTGAATTTATTTAATAAATAGATAATTGATAATAAAAATTGTTAGAATTAGAAAAAAACATTGTATTGATAAAAAATGTGTTTTAATAAGTATTTATTTTTTTTATAGTAGTTGTAGTACTATATGTTACAAAATAAAATATTTATAAATATATTTAATTTGTTTTAGTTATTTATAAAAAAAATTATCATATACAAAAAATACTTTTGATAAAGCACATATAGATGACAACTTTGAGGGATAAATACATTTTGGTACTAAAGCTCTTAAAGTGATCACCTAGCTGAATTGCAAGTTTAGATAATACTTTTTAATATAGTCTGCTATTTCATTTCCATTCATATAGACAAATGGTGTGTCCTTAGTAAGTTTCTTGACAATATCCGCAAAACAGAGAAAAGACGTGTATCCTAAATTCCAATTAATGCAGTGATGATATTTCATTAGCCAAATTGCTTGTTCATTTATTTTTGGAGAAAGCAAATTTAAAAAAAAGCTGGCCTAAATATATATGACTTATTTTTTTTTGCCATCATAAGCCGCTAATTGTTTCGGATTAAAGTTTTTCTTTTCATCCATAAAGCCTTGTATATCTTAATAAGCCTCTTTTTCCTAATGATGTCAATTCATCTTTGAATTAGTAAATTTCTTCAGCACAACATTTTTAAACTGAAATCTGAAATCATTTCATATAGTGTAGCAAATTTATTATTTTTAAAATCAAGTTAGAGATTTTTTTAGAATTTAAAAATACACCTATATTTCTTAATTCACAATGATCAAATTTACTCATATTAGCTTTTACATTACCACGTCTGTTGTTTTGAAAAGCAATTAATACTCGACGCCGAGTCTCCAGTTTTGTAGAAATTTTTATAGACCAATTTTAGCTTGTAGTTTCCAATAATCAAAAAATCCTGAACATATCGTTAATGAGATACATAAAGAAACATTTCTTTTATCATCGGACATAATAGTTTTTCCTGATTTCGCTTACATACATTTTCTAACTTTGTTCTTTTATTTTGATTACAAGATATGTAGCCCTAATCCGTATGTTATCCGTTATCCATATAAGGTTCAGCTTGTTACTCCGCGTACAACGCTTTTCAAGCAGTCTTTTATATGGAGAGCATCATGTCTTTGGAATAATTTGCCCAGCGCTGTGTTTCCTACCGAGTACAATTTACAGCGATTCCAGAACAACGTGAATTGCTTTTTTTCCGCACACATGCCGCTCCTGGAGCGTTTTAGGGACTTCCCTGCAGCACGTGTGCTAGACCCATAAAAAAAGAGTAGAAGTTGTTTCGATATCTCGAGCAGAATTGATAGTAACACCATTTAAAACATAACGTAATTCTTTAAATAAGAATGTTCGTGCAATGTTGATTAACACTGCGTTTTTTTTAATGGAGCATTTCCTACCATAAGAAATGGACAACCCCAAAAGATGTAGCTTCTTATAGAAAGGAGATAGCAAGCTCCTTGAAACACAATGGATATACAGTAGTTGATAACAAATTTGAAAACATCAAAAAATAGTATCGAAAATGCCATTGAAAAACTTACCCAAAACAACAAGAACAGAAATTGAATCAAAGAGTATAACAGTTAATGTGGCAAGGAAGAGAAATTGTGGATAAGACTACAGCTGAATACGGACTATAAATAACGAGATATCTAAAGGAAATTAGAAAAAAATAACAGACAAAAGAATGCAGACAAAAGAAGAACAAAATGAGAGCTTAAAAGAAAAAAGAACACAATAGGAAGGAAGGACATACGCAAGATTAAAGACATACGTGGTAATATAAAAACAGAAAAAAGAGATATTTTAAAGATCATCGAATTATGTTATCAACAATTATATACCTTACACAACAGGAGAACAGAAATCAACATACCAAACCGTCCTAAATCAAGGATCGGAAGAGATCTCAGAGATCACAAAAGAAAAAATTACATAACCTATGAGGGACATCAAAAATAACAAATCCCCGGGAGAAGAAAATATTGTAAACTTAGGCAATTAAACAAGGAGGACAACAAATTATCAAAGCTCTGAAAATGTTATTTAATAAATTTAATAATGCAACTGTTGTCATTGCAAATCATCGACCCATTAGCCTCCCGAGTCATACAGTGTGTCAAGTAAGAACGTGACCGCTCGTATTCTAAATATGTTTCGAGAACAGTTTTTGCCATCAGTGTATTATTTGGTGTTCTAATAATAGTGTAATTACCGTATATATATATATATATATATATATATATATATATATATATATATATATATATATATGTATATGTATATATATATATATATATATATATATATATATATATATATATATTATGTATACATATAAATATATATATATATATATATATATATATATATATATATATATATATATATATATATATTTATATGTTATATATATATATATATATATATATATACTCTAAACTATTTATTTCCATTCTTACTGAACACTTTACTTTCATTGAGCCCAATTGTAAGATATCTAAGGAACAATTTTTACAGATTATCACTTATTTATATAATAACACTTTCTTCTCATTTAATAACAATTTCTAGAGACAAAAGGTTGGTGTTCCTATGGGTGGATCAGCCTCACCAGTGCTTCTCGAGATTATTATGAACGAGTTACTCTATTATGTCATCGAAAAAGGTGAATTTCAAATTCCCTTTTTTTTCCAGTATATGGATGATTTATTGGTAGCTCTACTTGAGAAGTCAGTTTCTTTTCTCGACACAAGGGTAGTTCGATCTGACAATAATATAGTAAAATTAAACTTTAAGAACATTTTGTTCACTCTGTAATCCTAAGGGCTATCCCTAAGTCAAAAACCCTCTTGGTTGTTACCAGTAAGCCCTTTTACTGATATATATATATATATATATATATATATATATATATATATATATATATGTATATATATATATATATATATATATATATATATATATATATATATATATATATATATGTATATATATATATATATATATATATATATATATATATATATATATATATATATTATATATATATATATATATATATATATATAATATATATATATATATATATATATATATAATATATATATATATATATATATATATATATATATATATATATATTAATATATATATATATATATATATATATATATTATATATATATATATATGTATACATATATATATATAAATATATATATACATATATAT
This sequence comes from Pachyrhynchus sulphureomaculatus, assembly GCA_019049505.1. NCBI lineage: Eukaryota > Metazoa > Arthropoda > Insecta > Coleoptera > Curculionidae > Pachyrhynchus > Pachyrhynchus sulphureomaculatus. The sequence goes on along the minus strand of CM032453.1, from coordinate 99,024,196 downwards.
ATATATATATATATATATATATATATATATATATATATATTATATATATATATATATATATGATATAGAGAGGATATATATTTCCAGATATTGAGATAGCCGAAATTTGAGTTCGATAAACGACGTTAACCGTGCCGCTCGTCGCTCAAAGTTTGAAAAAAATTCCAAATTTTTGGCCAAAAAGCTGACATATGGAGCCATAACTCCAGAACGGTAAATAATAGAAACACGCTTAATATCTCGAAAGAAAGCTAATGTTGTTCTTCAAAATTTATATTCTATACATTAATTGTTGTTATTTTAAGTCAAACCGAGTTACAACAGCTTTTAGCCCCAAAAACGTGACCTGGTACCACTAGGAGCATACTTCGTATATTTTGTTATTAAGTGATAAATTTTGCTTTTTTTTGGTATATTTTTCAGTTTAAAGTAGAAAATATATAAAAAAACAAGTAATATTGATAAGTCTAATGACATTTTTTATTTTAAAATATAAAAAGTTAGGTATATAATACATACAAAACAGGCACAGAAAAGATACAGACGTAGTACCTACATTGAGTTGATAATTTTACATAGTTATCTAATCTATTCTAGAGCTTTTGTTAAAGTAGTTTTTGAAACGTCAGGATATAATGCTCGGCATTTACTTACAACTTGCAGGACAGTATTGCTTTTGGTCTTCATCTTTTGTCAGAAGGTCGTTAAAGTCGGTTATTAATTAACAGCACGCTCAGCCATATCATTAACTACTTTTAATGTTTTGACAATTTTCATCCTTCCTGGGAAGTCATTATTTTGAGGCTAGGTGTTTGGATGTTGTTCCTAGGAAATCTGTTTTTATATTAAATTGGTCAAAGAATGTAAACGTTTCTTTGGTAAGTAAATTTACCAATCCTCCATCAACTACCTCTTTTAAGTTTTCTTTCCTAACTTTTGGATTTACAACCTAGCGTGCTGTGATGGTTCATCTGTGCTACTGAGCAATTTATTAGCCATTAACAACTTTTCATCGTCTGTAATGGTGGGATCAAAAAACGATAATCCCAACAACTTTGCATTCAAATACCACAAATGGTTCGAAAATTTTGGTCAGGGCTATTTCTGCAATGTCGTTGTCACATTCTTTATAGTCTAACAGACTATGCAAAATACCTAAATCTTGCTTTGGTGCAAGATGAGCTTTTGGAGCATTGAACCCAAGCTTTACAATAAATTTTAACTAGGAAAACAGAAATGGCACGCACAGAACTTTCTTTCTTCTTTAGACATCTTAAATTGACGACGAAAAATGAACATTTTTAAGCAGTAAAATAGCCTTTGCCATCCACCTAGCGTGATGAATGGCTCCTGGAGTTCTAAAACCCACAACATTGCCGTCTAGTGATCCAACAAATACGAGAACCAACTGCAATAGCTCCTTGTAGTCATCTCTGGGGTGGCTCTCAGTTAATTTGGTCTCGAATTCAGCAGTAACATTTGCAATTACTTCTGGAGTTAGCTGCTTTTGTATTAGATTGTCACTGATACCTGTGTCGTATTTTCCTTTGTCTATCTTGGGCCACGCAGTGAGGAATCTCTTGAAAAATGTCTGGATGAGGTCAGTGGTTGATCCTATTTTTGTGTCGAATACGCCTCTTAACAGAATTTCCAAGATATGGGTGACGGCAAGCTAGGTATAACAATTCTCTTCCTAACATTTGCTCCAATATGACGCATGCTCCTTTGAGTCTTCCCGTGTTGGATGCTGTAGTGTCGAAGCACATCGCCTTGAC
>CM032453.1:99007421-99017421 GCA_019049505.1 Pachyrhynchus sulphureomaculatus | reverse complement strand
CTGAGAGCCACCCCAGAGATGACTACAAGGAGCTATTGCAGTTGGTTCTCGTATTTGTTGGATCACTAGACGGCAATGTTGTGGGTTTTAGAACTCCAGGAGCCATTCATCACGCTAGGTGGATGGCAAAGGCTATTTACTGCTTAAAAATGTTCATTTTTCGTCGTCAATTTAAGATGTCTAAAGAAGAAGAAAGTTCTGTGCGTGCCATTTCTGTTTTCCTAGTTAAAATTTATTGTAAATCTTGGTTCAATGCTCCAAAAGCTTATCTTGCACCAAAGCAAGATTTAGGTATTTTGCATAGTCTGTTAGACTATAAAGAATGTGACAACGACATTGCAGAAATATTCCTGACCAAATTTTCGAACCATTTGTGGTATTTGAATGCAAAGTTGGTGGGATTATCGTTTTTTGATCCCACCATTACAGACGATGAAAAGTTGTTAATGGCTAATAAATTGCTCAGTAGCACAGATGAACCATCACAGCACGCTAGGGTTGTAAATCCAAAAGTTAGGAAAGAAAACTTAAAAAGAGGTAGTTGATGGAGGATTGGTAAATTTACTTACCAAAGAAACGTTTACATTCTTTGACCAATTTAATATAAAAACAGATTTCCTAGGACAACATCCAAACACCTGGCCTCAAATAATGACTTCCAAGAAGGATTGAAAATTGTCAAAACATTAAAAGTAGTTAATGATATGGCTGAGCGTGGTGTTAAATTAATAACCGACTTTAACGACCTTCTGACAAAAGATGAAGACCAAAAGCAATATGTCCTGCAAGTTGTAAGTAAATGCCGAGCATTATATCCTGACGTTTCAAAAACTACTTTAACAAAAGCTCTAAAATAGATTAGATAACTATGTAAAATTATCAACTCATGTAGGTACTACGTCTGTATCTTTTCTGTGCCTGTTTTGTATGTATTATATACCTAATTTTTATATTTTAAAATAAAAAATGTCATTAGACTTATCAGTATTACTTGTTTTTTTTTATTATATTTCTACTTTAAACTCAAAAATATACCAAAAAAAGCAAAATTTATCACTTAATAACAAAATATACGAAGTATGCTCCTAGTGGTACCAGGTCACGTTTTTGGGGCTAAAAGCTGTTGTAACTCGGTTTGACTTAAAATAACAACAATTATGTATAGAATATAAATTTTGAAGAACAACATTAGCTTTCTTTTGAGATATTAAGCGTGTTTCTATTATTTACCGTTCCGGAGTTATGGCTCCATATGTCAGCTTTTTGGCCAAAAATTTGGATTTTTTCAAACTTTGAGCGACGAGCGGCACGGGTTAACGTCGTTTAATCGAGCTCAAATTTCGGCTATCTCAATATCTGGAAAGGGGAATCGTTTTGTGGGGTCCAGACGAACAAGATTCCGACATTTTTTTTCCCCCTCTATGAGATCCGGTCACTCTAATATGTATATATATATATATATATATATATATATATATATATATATATATATATATATATATATATATATATATATTTATATATATATATATATATATATATATATATATATATATGTATATATATATATATATATATATATATATATATATATATATATATATATATATGTATATATATATATATATATATATATATTATATATATATATATATATATATATATATCAGTAAAAGGGCTTACTGGTAACAACCAAGGGGGTTTTTGACTTAGGGATAGCCCTTAGGATTACAGAGTGAACAAAATGTTCTTAAACTCTAATTTTACTATATTATTGTCAGATCGAACTACCCTTGTGTCGAGAAAAGAAACTGAGTTCTCAAGTAGAGCTACCAATAAATCATCTATATACTGGAAAAGAAAAGGGAATTTGAAATTCACCTTTTTCGATGACATAATAGAGTAACTTGTTCATAATAATCTCGACAAGCACTGGTGAGGCTGATCCACCCATAGGAACACCAACCTCTTGTCTCTAGAAATTGTTATTAAATGAGAAGAAAGTGTTATTATATAAATAAGTGATAATCTGTAAAAATTGTTCCTTAGATATCTTACAATTGGGCTCAATGAAAGTAAAGTGTTCAGTAAGAATGGATATAAATAGTTTAGAGTATATATATATATATATATATATATATATATATATATATATATATATATATATATATATATATATATATATATATTTATATGTATACATATATATATATATATATATATATATTATATATATATATATATATATATATATATATACGGTAATTACACTATTATTAGAACACCGAATAATACACTGATGGCAAAAAACTGTTCTCGAAACATATTTAGAATACGAGCGGTCACGTTCTTACTTGACAGACTGTATGACTCGGGAGGCTAATGGGTCGATGATTTGCAATGAAAACAGTTGCATTATTAAATTTATTAAATAACATTTTCAGAGCTTTGATAATTTGTTGTCCTCCTTGTTTAATTGCCTAAGTTTACAATATTTTCTTCTCCGGGGCTTTGTTATTTTTGATGTCCTTCATAGGTTATGTAATTTTTTCTTTTGTGATCTCTGAGATCTCTTCCGATCCTTGATTTAGGACTTTTGGTATGTTGATTTCTGTTCTCCTGTTGTGTAAGGTATATAATTGTTGATAAAATAATTCGATGATCTTTAAAATATCTCTTTTTTCTGTTTTTATATTACCACGTATGTCTTTAATCTTGCGTATGTCCTTCCTTCCCATTGTGTTCTTTTTTCTTTTAAGCTCTCATTTTGTTCTTCTTTTGTCTGCATTCTTTTGTCTGTTATTTTTTTCTAATTTCCTTTAGATATCTCGTTATTTATAGTCCTGTATTCAGCTGTAGTCTTATCCACAATTTCTCTTCCTTGCCACATTAACTGTTATACTCTTTGATTCAGTTTCTGTTCTTGTGGTTTTGGGTAAGTTTTTCAATGGTATTTTCGATACTATTTTTGATGTTTTCAAATTTGTTATCAACTACTGTATATCCATTGTGTTTCAAGGAGCTTGCTATCTCCTTTCTATAAGAAGCTACATCTTTTGGGGTTGTCCATTTCTTATGGTAATGTAAAAGCTAATATGAGTAAATTTGATCATTGTGAATTAAGAAATATAGGTGTATTTTTAAATTCCAAAAAAATCTCTAACTTGATTATAAAAAATAATAAATTTGCTACACTATATGAAATGATTTCAGATTTCAGTTAAAAATGTTGTGCTGAAGAAATTTACTGATTCAAAGATGAATTGACATCATTAGGAAAAAGAGGCTTATTAAGATATACAAGGCTTTATGGATGAAAAGAAAAACTTTAATCCTAAACAATTAGCGGCTTATGATGGCAAAAAAAATAAGTCACTATATATTTAGGCCAGCTTTTTTTTTAATTTGCTTTCTCCAAAAATAAATGAACAAGCAATTTGGCTAATGAAATATCATCACTGCATTAATTGGAATTTAGGATAAACGTCTTTTCTCTGTTTTGCGGATATTGTCAAGAAACTTACTAAGGACACACCATTTGTCTATATGAATGGAAATGAAATAGCAGACTATATTAAAAAGTATTATCTAAACTTGCAATTCAGCTAGGTGATCACTTTAAAAGCTTTAGTACCAAAATGTATTTATCCCTCAAAGTTGTCATCTATATGTGCTTTATCAAAAGTATTTTTTGTATATGATAATTTTTTTATATATAACTAAAACAAATTAAATATATTTATAAATATTTTATTTTGTAACATATAGTACTACAACTACTATAAAAAAAATAAATACTTATTAAAACACATTTTTTATCAATACAATTTTTTTTTTCTAATTCTAACAATTTTTATTATCAATTATCTATTTATTAAATAAATTCAACGATGGGAAATTTCCGAGGTCCAGTTGGTCATTTAACAATGTGTTTGTATTCTTTCTTTTATTGATCTCGAAGGTCTCAAATAAATTAAATTTATTTGAGACCTTCGAGATTTGTTCTGAACTTGTAAAATATGGAAATTATTATCAAATAATTGAACCCCCGGAACAGATGCAAGGGAATTATCGACGAAACCAAGGAGGCACACAATCAACGAATTAGAAACAAACTTCTGGCTTGTCCCAACAATTCCAGGTCCTTTTGGGCAGTCGCTAAGGCAGTTAGTCAAAACTTTACCAAATCCACGATACCACCACTCACACGGCCAGATAATTCCATTGCAACCACACCTGTTGAGAGAGCGAACTTGTTGGCTGAACTCTTTGCTTCACATTCTACTGTCGATTTCCAAGGAAAAAACACCACCTACTATTCCCATATTGCAGTCAAGGATGCCCGATGTTGTCTTCAGACAGCGCATCATAAAGCGTATTTTAATGAAGCTAGACACCAAGAAGGCTTCTGGCGCTGACGGAATACCTGCCATAGTTCTCAAAAACTGTGCAAGGGAACTAACACCAGTTTTCTGTAGACTTTTTAACCTATCCTACAGAAAGGGAATATTTCCGTCCTGCTGGAAATGTGCCACGGTTCAGCCGATACCTAAAAAAGGTAAGAAGACCTTGCCAAATAACTACCGACCAGTTGCACTGCTTTCAATAATATCGAAAGTCATGGAAAAGGTTATCAATGAGCATCTTCTAAAATATCTTGAACGATTCAATATTATTAGCGATCACCAATATGGTTTTCGTAAACATAGATCAACAGGAGATCTTCTGACTTATGTAACACATGTTTGGAACAACGCAATTGAACACTTTGGAGAATCTCGAGCGGTTGCTCTTGACATATCCAAGGCATTCGACAGTGTTTGGCAAGATGGACTGTTGGCTAAGTTGCGCTCTTATGGTATGTCTGAAAGGTTCTGTTTGTGGCTCTCATGTTTCCTCAGAGAGCGTTCTTTACGAGTGGCGGTCGACGGATTTCTTTCTAACACCCTCACCATCAACGCCGGTGTGCCCCAGGGCTCCATATTGTCTCCTACTCTCTTTCTCATTTACATTAACGATCTGCTGGAAAAGACCGGGAATCCAATCTATAGCTTTGCAGATGACAGTACGCTTGTCTCTTCATTCACCTTGAACGCTCGGACATCGGCTGCTCAGGCGAATATCCGCAGACAGCAGGAGGTCGTTCAACTTAACAAAGACCTGGAAGAAATTCTATCTTGGGGTGACAGTAACCAAGTGGAATTTAACGCTACAAAAACCCAAGCGGCAGTTTTTTCTAAAAAAGTTAACGTTGCTGAACCCGACATAGTTATGTCGGGGCACTCCATTCCCCTAGCATCGTCGCTCAATTTGTTGGGCGTTAGTTTGGGAGCAAATATGTCTTGGCATGAACATGTTGCAGGCATAGCAAGGAGAGCTTCTCAAAAATTGGGAATATTATTTAGAACCAGAAAGCTTTACACCCCACAGCAACTGTTAATTCTTTACAAAGCCCAAATTCGACCAACTATGGAATACTGCTCCCACGTTTGGGGCTCCGCTCCCAAACATACACTGCATTTGTTGGATTCTGTTCAGGGAAGAGCGGTCCGTCTGATTGGGGACCCGGAATTGACCGGCGGCCTTGATTCGCTGGAACATCGAAGAACGGTTGGCGACTTGAGTCTGTTCTACAAGTATTTTCATGGAAAGTGTTCGAAGGATGTAGCCCGCTTAATTCCTCCCAAAGCGGTGCATGTTAGAAATACACGTCGCGCTGGTGCTTCGCATCCGTATGAGGTTCAGCTTGTTACTCCGCGTACGACGCTTTTCAAGCAATCTTTTATATGGAGAACGTCATCCCTTTGGAATAATTTGCCCAGCGCTGTGTTTCCCACCGAGTACAATTTACAGCGATTCAAGAACAACGTGAATCGCTTTTTCCGCACTCGTGCCGCTCCTGGAGCGCTTTAGGGACTTCCCTGCAGCACGTGTGCTAGACCAATAAAAAAAAAAAAAAAAAAAAAAAAAAAAAAATACATGATTCTCTTCTATTAAATGTTTGGCATATGAAGAATCAGTTTTAAAAACTTTTATTATGTTTTGAAATTCTTTGTTCGAATGTTCTCCCTGTTTGTCCTAGGTAGAGTTTATTACAAGAACCACAATTAAGTTGGTAAACATCAGATTTATGGTTTTTCAAGCTTCTATCTTTATTGCTCTTAATACGTTTGTTTAAGTTATTATTTGTTTTCTATGTGATTTTCGCGTTCTGTTTTCTTAGGTATTTACCGATATTTTCAGTTTTTCTTTTTGGATATATTAGATTAATTGCTTGTTGTAACTATTTTTTGCTATATTCTATAGTTATTACACTAAATCCGTTGTTTTTAGCTATTTGTTTAATAAGATTAAGTTCATTTTTTAAAATTGTCATCTCTCATTGGTACGTTAACTAGTCTATGTATAAAGGAATTGTATGCCCCTAGTTTTTGTTTGTATGGATGTAGTGAACTGTTATGTATCGTAGTGTCCGTATGTGTCGGTTTGTGGTATATGGAGAAGCCATGCTTATTATCAATCTTTTTTATTGTTAGTTTTTTAAACATTCCAACGATGAATAAAATCGTATTATAAAACTGGAAATTAATTGTTTTAAACGAACAGGTAGTAAAGTTATTATTTCCTTTTTGACAACGTTGTTACCCTTGTTTTTATTTAGTAAATTTTCAACAAGTTTTATCGTATCTTGAGGCGGTATACTCGGAAACAAATTTGTAACATCAAAAGAAATTAATTTGGCATTCGAAGGTATTATGGTATTTTTAAGTTTGTTTACTAAGTCATACAAATTTTTAATACTATACTTAGGTATAAAATTACAATATTTATTAATCAAGTTAATTAACATTTTTGAAACTTTTACTGACGGAGCTGTGACAAAGGAAACTTCCGGTCTAATTGGAAAATTGTCTTTATGAAGCTTAGTTAATGAATACATTTGTGAGGGTTGTGGATTCAAAATAGTTAGTTTGTAAATTTTTGACTTGTTTATAGTATTATGACAATTATTGAGCGTAATTTTTAATTTTGTGTTAAATTTAATTGACAGATCATTTTGTAATTAGTTCGGTATTGGAAATTAAGTGAATTTTTTTTATATTCGTATGAATTTAATGCTATAATAGTATTAAAGTACAATACAATAAGATTTTTTCTTCGCAAATACAAAACTTTCCTTTAGTACGGAAAGTAATAACATAATTTTCAGAATTATTGTCTGGAAGCATCCCAAAATTAACGTTTAACATAGTATATTCGAAACAATTCATCTGACCCTAAAAATGACGTGTAATATGATATACATGAAGCAACAGCTCTAATAGCCCCTTTTACTTCAGTAACTCCTTATAGTATGATCATAAATAATTAAAAAGAGTCTAAAAAATAATCCAATTTTCAGAATTCCCGACTCTAAGAAACTTGAAGAGGGTGTGTAATACGATATATTCGAGGCAACCACTGGAACGCAATCCCCCACTCCTTTAACAGCTTATATGTTTGGTTATGCTCAAAATTTGTTATATCAACGAAAACCAAGCAAAATTTAGAAAATAAAACCAAATTTATAACAGTTCCACCAATTTCACCCTTTCCTTCTTTTGTGATATTACCTTAAAACTATAGGCTCCATATGTGTACCAAATTTTAAATCGATAGCTCATTTCGTTCGAGAGTCATCGCGCCAACAGATCGACGGATAAATAGTCCAATAGACCGATAGACTGAGGGAAATAAATGACTGATTTAAGGACCCTGAAAGGACAAGAAATACAAAAATCCAAAAATGTGATGTTTTCACGAATACAATATTTTTATTAACAAGAGAAGTAAAAATTCACCTACCTCGTTTTACCGGAAAATAATTGTAGAGAGGGACAGGGATTTTTACAAAATTATATTAGCATTTCAACGTTGTTCATTGTTCGTAAATATAACTTAAATATTTTTTTCACCAGTCGCGCATCATAGATCGTTGAACTGTTACTTTATTTGTTCTTTTCGCATAAAGCGTGCTTAAACATGAGTTAATCCTCTTAAGACTGACTTAAATTTTGCAATTTAATTAATTAAGAAAGTGATGCCATCTATTATCGTGGGTTTCAAACTACCAGTTATGTGGCATATTGGGAGAAAATGAAAGTGCTAGTTCTAGGTATAAGTTTTTGTTTTTTATGGGTCTAGCACACGTGCTACAGGGAAGTCCCTAAAGCGCTCAAGGAGCGGCATGTGTGCGGAAAAAACGATTAACCTTGTTCTTGAATAACTGTAAATTGTACTCGGTGGGAAACAGTCCTGAGCAAATTGATGATGTTCTCCATATAAAAAACTGCTTGAAAACCGTTATATGAGGAGTAACAAGCTGAACCTCATACGGATGTGAAGTATTAGTGCGACGTGTATTTCTAACATGTACCACTCTGGGAGGAATTAAGCGGACTACATCCTTCGAACATTTCCATGAAAATACTTGTAGAATAGGCTCAGGTCGCCAACCGTTCTTCAATGTTCCAGCGAATCAAGGCCGCCAATCAGTTCCGGCTCTCCAATGAGACGAACAGCTCTTCTGTGAACAGAATTCAACAAATGCAGTGTATGTTTGGGAGCGGAGCCCCAAACATGGGAGCAGTATTCCATAGTTGGTCGAATTTGAGCTTTGTAAAGAATCAACAGTTGTTGTGGAGGGTAAAGCTTTCTTGTTGGAAATAATATTCCCAACTTTTGAGAAGCTCTCCTTACCAAGCCTGCAACATGTTCATGCCAGGACTTATTTGCTCCCAAATTAACGCCCAACAAATTGAGTGACGATGTTAGAGGAATGGAGTGCCCTGACATAACTATGTCGAGTTCAGCAACCTTTTTAGAAAAAAATGCCGCCTGGGTTTTTGTAGCGTTAAATTCCACTTGGTTACTGTCACCCCAAGATAGAATTTCTTCCAGGTCTTTGTTAAGTTGAATGACTTCCTGCAGATATTCGTCTGAGTAGCCGATGTATGAGCGTCCAAATTGAATGAAGAGATAAGCGTACTGTCATCTGCAAAACTGTAGACTGGATTCTTTGTGGCACACCGGCATTGATAGTGAAGGTGTTAGAAAGAAATCCGTCGACTTCCAGTCGTATAGAACGCTCTCTAAGGAAACATGAGAGCCACAAACAGAACCTTTCAGACATACCATAAGATCGTAGCTTAATCAACAGTCCATCGTGCCAAACACGGTCGAATGCCTTGGATATGTCAAGAGCAACCGCTCGAAATTCTCCAAAACTGTTCAATTGCGTTGTTCCAAACATGTGCTAGATAAGTCAGAAGATCTGCTGTTGATTTATGTTTACGAAAGAAATATTGGTGATTGCTAGTAATGTTGAATCCTTCAAGATATTTTAGAAGATGCTGATTGATAGCCTTTTCCATGACTTTCGATATTATTGAAAGCAGTGCCACTGATCGGTAGTTATTTGGCAAGGTCTTCCTGCGTTTTTTAGGTATCGGCTGAAATGTAGCACATTTCCAGCAGGAAGGAAATATTCCATTTCTGTAGAATAGGTTGAAAAGTCTATAGAAAACTGGTGTTAGTTCCCTAGCACAGTTTTTGAGAACTATGGCAGGTATTCCGTCAGCGCCAGAAGCCTTTTTCCGTCTAGCTTCATTAAAATACGTTTTATAATACTCTGTCAATATCGGGCATCCTTGACTGCACTATGGGGATAGTAGGTGGTGTTTTTCCTTGTAAATCAACAGTAGAATGTGAAGCAAAGAGTTCAGTTCAGGTCAACAAATTCGCTTTCTCAAGAGGTGTCCTTGCAATAGAATTATCTGGCCGTGTGAGTGGTGATTTGGTGAAATTTTGCCTAACTGCCTTAGCGACTGACCAAAAGGACCTGGAATTGTTCAAACAAGCGAGAAGTTTGTTTCTATTCGTTGATTGTGTGCTTTCTTGGTTTCGTCGATATTTTCTTTGCATCTATTCCGGGCACGAACAAAGGTGTTGCGATTTATGG
>CM032453.1:98905978-99007321 GCA_019049505.1 Pachyrhynchus sulphureomaculatus | reverse complement strand
AAAGGACAATTTCTGGGAGATTTTACTTTCATAAGTAATTTTATAAAGCAAAATACTCAATTTAATTTCCATTTTACAATATATCTTTTAGACATTTCTAGAGAACTACTTTATGAAGCTTTATTGTAGTAGTTTTGTGAAGGAAATAACAGTATGTATAAAATTATGCTAAACTCGCCATACACTCATTTCAAAATGTACCTTAAAAAAATGGGAAACCTTTACTGAATTTTATATAAAAAAAGTCAGTTTTTTTATAATAAGAGAGATAAAATGTTTCACTTTAGATAATATGGTTACACTATAATAACATAATAACCACAATTTCTAACTGGCATTTTGAGTCATCAGTTTATGTGTGTCTGAGCACCTTTCTACCTGTCATCAGCAAATTCGAGTAAATGTGTTTATAAAAATAGCAGGAAGATATATTTTTTTTCCAAACTTTTTATAACGACTATTTATTGGTTTATATTAATATATATTTCAATATATTTATCTTTTTTTTATTTAAATGTATATAATTTTGTCACACATAAACAGTTAGCACGGGAAAATAAAAATACTAAAGATTCCTGTATGCTTTATATTAAACGTTCATCGAAGTTAATTGCTAGACTCTCTTGGGAAACACGTTTGATGTTACCTACGTCAGTAATGTTCGCTCTGATAAAATATGAAAGCTGTAATTCGATCATTTTTGCTATAAATTTTACGTTGAAATTCATAATTTATTTTATTGGAAATATCCTCTTAGAGCTGTGCTACTTCTGCTAAAATATTACAAAATATATTAATTTGTAATAGGGACCGTTTAAATATTTTGAAAGGCCTATGAAGAAAAAGTAGTGGCTATGGAGTTTATTAACAGAATAATAAATTGTACTCATATAATTTGATTCAATCATCACCTTATACATAGGGTTAGTCCGAAGTACCACGCATGTATATATATACAAATTCAACCATTGTTCAAATATTGCTCTCTTGTATTCTCTAATTGCCAAATTCTATCAAAAAGCTACTCGTGTTACTTAAGGACCCGAAATTCACCTTCGACCTTCTGGAACATCTGACAAGTGTTCCTCATTTCAATTTCTTCTGCAGGTACTTTCATTAAAAAGAGAATCTGTGTGGAGTCAATACAGTTTATCCATACAAGGTCTAGCTTTATATTTCTCTTATTTCTTTAGGAACTTTTTTATGGGGAGAACCATTTTTCTTTAAAGTAAACAACTCTAGTTCATGTTTCCAGAAACGAGAATCGATAATGATTTAAAGTCAATATAAATCTTGCACTCACTCACATAGCTCAGTAACCACGAGATTGTTGTATGTCCTGAATTGATTTAAGACTATATTGTGGCCGATACGTACACTTACATATTTACTGATTTGGAATAAATAAAAATCCAGTTTTGACGGATTACCTGTATCCCTTTAATCCCTAATTTTTCAAGAAAGTTTTAGTAAAAAAATCGTGAGATATTTCATTATTTTGTTGCATGTTCAGGACAAGAACCAAAACGGAGGTTAAAAATTGTACAACTAAGCAAATAAATAAGTAAATAAGGTCTTTATTACTAAAATAGAAAAAAAAAAACATTTAAAGAATTTACATTTTGATTGACAGATTTTACCTTAAGATAGAGTGTAAAGAAGTTGTATAAGTTTTCCGGTGCAGTATGTGTATCGAGACTTTCTTAATATACAGCGGGTTTTAACCCATCTAATCAATATTTCACCAGGAACTCGGCTTTCCAATTTTTTAACCGCTCCTCATCCTCATACCGTAGCATTACGCCGAGCCGATGTTAATAGTACAACGATACCGCTAGCGAAAGTCGATGCTTCGGTTCGTGCATCTTTACAGTCTCGCCGCTCTATAAAATCGCGATATATGAACTTATCTAGGCAGTACTGGCGAATTTCCGACCTGAGGTAAGTAGCCATAGCAAAGCACTTAACCTTTTTTTGATATCTTCTTATTAGAGCTCTATACTTATAGATGTGACAGACTGATCAACTACCCAGTAGAAAGACACTTCTTTTCTCTTTCTCTCTAACACGGACACTAGAAATATGACCTCAGCCTTCATGGTAAACAGAGGGATCTAGGGATACACTATTGATTAGTACGACCAGTACGCTTCTTTCTGTGACCTACATTCCCTGGCAGATACGGCGGATCCATAAGTGTATATTTAGCAAGCACCTAGAAGTATATTTTGGATTCATGCGACTAGTATGTTTCATTTTGAGACCTAACAGCGGTACGTCTCCTGCGAAGGCGTGTGATTAGTATTCCTTTCTTTATGAAACCAAATCCACATCGACAAGACAACATTCTGACCTGACATCTTACCGGCACCTTCCCTCCATATCATGCTACAAGCATATCAGATATCGAACTTAATTAGCTGAATATGTGTGTCGAGCCCACAGTGTTAATTCAGGAAATAAGTGTTGGCTCGGAGTTGAGTTGAATACCAACTACTGCGAATCGAGAAAAGCAGTCCACCAAGCCACGAAGAGTATGACCCACCACCCTCTTCACCACCGCCGCCTACCGACCGACCCTTAAAGCTGACTACCGGGTATTTATGCAGCTAAGATCCATTTTTCATACGTCATCGCCAGTTAAGCTTCCATTTCTCATCATCCGCGTGTATGAAGTCTACTATTTTCAGATGGTGTTGCAACCACCAGAGATTCATGACAAGGCCTGATAAATATTTCGACAGTTGCTGAAAGAGAATGCCTTTTGCCGCCAGAGAGAAGATATGATGCTCTCGGTCATACACTCATACTGCCTCCCTGTTGACACCTTCGTCTTCACCTAGTTGTACTTATTTAGAACTGCTTGTTTCATTTCTGTCACCGGTCCTTTCTACTTTCTATGGTATATATAAAATAGACCGCCATTAGCTGGTAGCTGCCATGCACATTGATCCCTAATTTACTGTTCCTTCGCTATTATCTAAGGCCGGTGGCCCTTTACTACATGAATCCAAAGAGTGACACCCCAGATTTAACCGTTGGATAACCGAACCGAAGGTCAACCGACCGATAGATAGCCAATGTCTTGACAGTTATAAAGATAACTAGCAGCAAAAAAGTCAAAAATGAATTAATGCAAAAAAAAATAATAAATATTTTAAAAAAGAACAAATATTTAAATAATTAAATTGAAAGTGCAAAATACTAAAAAAAACTTGAACACACATTTTACATAAAATTTACACACATTGTAATGAAATATACTAAAATTATTAATAACAAAATTCTTTAATGCTACGTTTATTATTAGGATCCTTTTTGACAAACTGCTGGAGGAGAAAGGCGACAGCTAAATCGAATATTTAGTTGTTGTTGTTTTCTTTTGAGAGTGAAAAGAGATACTAATTAAAATGATTTTGTTAAATAAACATTGTTATAAATATCAATGGCTCATATTCCATCAGCCTAAGTCACTTACAATAACCAATACGAAATATTAAATATAATCTTTGTAGTACTTGACTTCGACGCTGATAGAAAGAGTTTATTAAAAATCAACCGGCCACGTGCAAGTCGAACTTACGCAATTAGTGTTAGGTATGTTGATTGCTTTTAAAATAAACATTTTTGTTACGGAGGTATAAAATGATCAATGACTTCAAAAAATACACCCCAAATGAGTTTTCAATAAAGATTTTTCCGATCTTTACTGAAAACTGATGACCTTGAAATTTTCATTTTTTTTTTATATACTAAATAAATTATTAAAGGTAATGCACTCGTGATACTTTTCGTTCAATCTACACCCTGTGGAAAATATTTCGAAATTTTCTCAAAATTTTTGGATCAGTACTTATCGAGATAAGGGGCGGGACAGCGATTTTTCTCAATTCTTTAAAAATAATACAAAGAAAAGTGTGCTCAAGTACTACATTATATATATTTTTGAACTCGTGTTTTTACAAGCTTTCATTTGACACCCCACTCGATGACCGGGTATTTTTTTTCACTTCCTCTTTCACCCCCGAAAACTAAGCCCTTAACTCAAAATTTAACTTTCAAACTACACGACTCTGATGATGCCATCAATTCCTATATTAATGCCAAATTTCAAATTTCTATGTCAAATAGTTTCGGAGAAAATCAGGTGTGACAGACGGGCAGGCAGACAGACGAACAGATACCGAAGTGATATTGTAAGTTTTCCGTACGGAACACTAAAAATTAATAGGTAAGCTGAAAAGTTTTTGGTATAGCTAATTAAAACACACTTTTTTGCCAAATTTGAATTTACTCATCAACATAGTCTCTTTCAAGAGCGATATAATCAGGCAAACATTTTTCTAACATTTCTATACTTTTCTTGCGGAAGGCTTTATCTTTGCCTTCAAAATAGGCCTCAGTTTCAGCGGTAACTTCTTCATTTGAGCCATATTTCTTGTCGCGAACATTTTTTTGAGGTCTGCGAATAGATAATAGTCGCTGGGGGCCAAATCTGGAGAATACGGTCGATGAGGAAGCAATTCGAACTTCAATTCATGCAATTTTGCCATCGTAACCATTGACTTGTGACACGGCGCATTGTCTTGATGAAAGAGCACTTTTTTCTTGTTCATTTGGGGCCGTTTCTTTGCGATTTCTGCCTTCAAACCCACCGACAATTTTATATAATATTCGCTATTGCTGGTTTTTCCCTTCTCAGCATAGTCGGGAAAATTATTCCATGCGCATCTCAAATTACAGAGACCAAAACCTTTCCAGCCTACTGTTGTCTCATTGGTCCCTTCGGGTGGCTTTCACCGGCTGCTGTCCACTCATCTGACTGCCGATTTAATTCCGGTGTGTAGCGGTGGATCCATGTTTCATCCATTGTCACATATCGCATGAAAAAATCCTTTTTATGCGCTTAATCAGGACCACACAGCGCTCAGAATCATCAACCCATTGTCGTTTTGGGCCATTGTAAGCAAACGCGTTAATCATTTCGAACAGAGCTTTCTCATGCCGAAATGTTCATGCAAAATATGACCAACACGTTCTTTTGATATCTTTAGGGTGTCAGCTATCACACGCAATTTCACTTTGCGGTCATCCAAAACAATTTTGTGGATTTTTTTTATGTTTTCCGTGTTATAATTAGAATAATAAAAATTAAATTTATTCTTATAATATGGCTTTTAATTTTTGATTTAGACAATCTTTAAAGTTGTGTATAGTGAAATTTAAAATAAGAGTAGTAACATTAATATGTCATCTAGATTTTACGTGGCAACCTATAACATTTTACTAATTTATAAAACCTTCAGTTATCGGCAAGGTTTCCTTAATAATACTCATATTCATAAGGGGCAAATAAAAATTCCAAACTTTCGGCGGAACAAACACTCCGAGCTCTTTTTCGAATTAATGAACAGTCAATGATCAAATATTTTAAGAGGAGTTCGATGCAAATTGGTTACAGGGGAATCAAAATCAACATTTTTAAAGCCTTTACTGATTTAATTGGATAATTTTGTTGGTTGCGCAGTTTAACATATATTTAGTAATATCATAATATTAATTAAAATTTATGGAGTTTGAGGTTGGTTCTTTTTAAAATAAAATACAGTATAACTGTTTCACTGAATTTATTCAGATCACTCTGACACGTGTTTCGGTCTCGTGACCATTTGCGAAGAGGTTTACGATAAGACTAAAGTTAAATTCTAAAAGGTATTACATTTGGATGGTTAATTGGTACTAAATTTAAATTAAGAGGTAATAAAATTGGGTTCATTACAGGTAGTCTATCTTAACACAGCGTGTAATATGGGGGTATTTCCAAATTCTATTTGGGTATTTGTTATTTTTATATTATTTTTGATGGCTTTTTTTATGCTAAGAAATTCTAAATAATCCATATGTTTTCCTTTTTGAGCACTATATAGCAACTTCACCCTCTCATTATTAAAAAGGTGATTATTGTCAATACAGTGTTCAGCAAAGCCTGTTAATTTTTGTTTATTTAACATAGATTGTCTGTGCTTTTTATTCTTTGTTGTAGGCTTCGTCCTTTTTGTCCCACATAGACAGCGTCACAGTCATCACAATTAAGTTCATATATACCCGATTTTTCTTACTTGTTGTTTTTATTAACACTTATACAGTTTATTCCTATCTTTTTACGGCTAAATATTAATTGGTTGAAGGTAAAACTTAATAATTATTTCAGTCCTACTTCATTAAATTACGTAAATCAAAGGTTCTTTAGTAAAGGTGAAACATCTAAAATTTGTAACAAATTGAAATATTTAAGCCAAAAAGTAAAACTAACGCATCGCTCAACTCTACTACTTAACAGTATAATTTTATATACACTGGAATTTTTCATATATATAGTCCTCCCCTACTTACACGACCCGACAGCTCCGGCTGACAATATTCTATAGCGATATACTCTGGTATAAAAAATGAAGGGAAAATAACATGGGAACAAAAAGCTCCCTTTCCGATATAACTTTAATAATTTTATTATTTATTAGTTATTTCCAATAAATATTTTTTTAAAGAATTTTAAATACACAAAAACCTAATACTGCAATGAGAAAAATTAATATTAAATTAGAAAGTAAAGATATCTTAGTATGATATTTACTGACATCAAAAATGATTTTTTTATAATACTTGAGAAAAATGAAGCAATAAAAAATCCATCGTCCAACATTTATATAAAAACAAAAGAAGAATTAACAATAAAATATTACGTATTTTTTTAGTACAGTGCGTTACATGCAAACAAAATTAGGAAAGAAACAAGTTCATACCCCACAAAAGTGACACGTAAACGCTATCTATGTCTAAAGCGGTTGTTTGTCCCTATCAGTTACGTTATCCAAACTAAGCATTCCTATCCAAGGATTTCACAGTTACTGTTTTAAAAAGGGTTAAGCTATTCTGTATATTTTTTAAAATGTGTAAATTTTTAAATAGTTTGTATTATTTAAACACCTCCAACTAATTGTTACTAACGAATTATATTCAGATAGTTTCTCAATTACCGCATTTTTTTTCACACCATGATATCTTCTAATATTAAATGAATATATACTTATCTTTACCTCGTTCTAAAATAGGTGAAAAACCGATAATTTAGAAGTTACTGATTTTGTCATCTCTTTGTTATGCTAAATAAGCATACATATTGTTATCTGCGCGACGCATGTTGCGGCCCACCGGTCGAGCTAGAATCGAGATACTAGAGAAGAAAACTCGAAGTACATATTGCAGTACTAGCGGAACATTTCTGTATATTACACAAAATTCTATCTCTGGCTGTATCTTCCTGCGATGCTCAGCCAATACTGCAGTAAGAACTTCGAGTTTTGTTCTCTCGTTTGTCGATTCTGGTTTTCTAAGCCGAGGATACTGAGATGTATTAACAGATGAGTGAACAGTGGTCACTGCTGAAATATAGACCACGTTTGTTTTTAGTAGTTGCTATAGATTTTGATTAATGGGTAGAACCCTAACGATCGAGCTGCCTAGCGGTAATTGTTTGTAATAATTTCTCTGTCGATCTGTAGCTTTAAAGTGCCCCTGATCGAGGGTAGGTGTGCTTTTCAATTTTAGGCTTTCCCAAGCCAGAAATACAATTTGCAATGTTCCGCCAATACTGCTATAAATACTTCTAGTTTTGTTCTCTCGTTTGTCGATCCTAGCTCGGCTGATGAGCGTAATATAGCGAAACGTGCCCCGGGATTGATTGACAGATCAGAGAACAGTGGTCGTTTGATATAGATTTTGATTACTGGGTTAGGACCATACGATCGTACGGCCCAGCAATAATTGTTTGTAATAATTCTTTTATTGGTCTGTCCCCTTAAAGAGCCCATGACGAAGGGCAGGTATATTTTATAATTTTAGCCTTCTTTATTCCAAAGATACTATTTGATGTATTGTTCTTTATTCTCAAGCTATTGCTTTAGGTGATAATTTTCTTTATACAGCAAAGTAAATCTTAGGTGATTTATTTGAGACTTAAAACTGTAGTTTTATTTTAACCTTCTCAGACCTGACTAATTTCTTCTGAAAATCACTTTTATTACTACCATAATTAAAAATAAAACAATTTATACCCATGAGATAAACGCGGAAATTTTCTGTGTTTATCTCATAGTCCCTTAAAATACATAAGGAATATTTTGAAAATGGAATATTGTTTTTATATTTTCTGCACGGCTTAAAATGTAAAGTGTTCGAGTCGAGTGTTTGAACTAAAAAGTGCTTTAGCTGTAAACATATAATTGTAATGGAAAATCAAAGTTTTAAAAACTTTTAACTTATATTTTATTTATCATTTCGTAACAGAATCTTCGTACAGATGTAGCTAAAGTTATCTCAAGCCCTGTTAAACACTAAAAGAAAGCTTAATGTGCATTTCTAGAAAGTTTAGTTGTTAATACTACTTTTCGTTTCGTATACTCAATGCTACCACTACCATCAAACCGGTCCATTACGCACTGAAAAGATTTTCTAGATTTTATATGTCTATTAGTGTACTTCACTCCTTACTGCCAAAAGACAATTTTTTCCCGCCTCGCCCAGTATATAAACCATATCAATTAATTCATTTTTAGTAAAATCCATCACTATTTCCTTTATACGTCACTTACTACAACAAATTAAACTATTTTTACTTGCTTAATAGATATGTCAAAATTTGACAATGCCTACATTTTTGTTTTGTCTTGGCAAATATGATATTATAACGTAAGTGTATTAAAAACAAGGGTAAAAATTGAAAAATTCAAAATAATCGAAAACTATTGGAAATAGGTATAGGCGAGACAAGATTCTTTTCCCTGATCATAGTTTGGCATATACTTCTTACTATCCTCAGAATACCTTTTCGAACATTGACTTAAACCTTCTCGTATTCGATAAATAAAACCATGTCCATATCAGCCAGCAACTCTAGTTTTTCGTTAGTTTTATACAACATGCATTGCCATGCTTATCCTGGGAAGGCATATACTCTTGCGGTGTCAAGGCCGTATGTTTTATATAATGTAGATCTAAATCGTTTTAGAACATCTACTAATAATAATATACCTGTTTTAATGTACAGTTCAGAATAACCATTCAAGGATTTACAGTTGTTAGTTTTCCACACATTTTTTGCATATGCGTATGCTTTATCGCTTATATGACTCGTTTCAAGGGTATTGTAAAATGCATGCGTTGGTGGAAGTTGAGAAATTTCACTTAGTCATAAGAAAACACTCCCTTTTTGGTTAATAAGTTAATTTGTGCTTCTGGTAGTCTACTAAATTGAGATTTTAAAACTGGATAGTCTTCTAAATATGATGTCAGTTTATCTAGTCCCGTACTCATAAATCTGAAGCTATCAATAAAACGAAAATGTATGAAGATTTCAGGGATTTGTTTAGTGAATGAGATACATCTTCTGTGTTAACAATAATATATCTATGCATTCATCTGTTTCAGCTAAGGTTTTAATTACTAAGTGACCATCATATGAACTTAGCTTATAAAATATAACTGGTACCAGACGACTATCTTAAAATTTAAGGTTACCAACTTTATGAACAGCACCTCTATATTAACCAGTAAGATGATCATGGTCCCTAACTTTTTATGTTCGGTTGCAAATGGTGTCTCTCAAATGTGACATTTTGATGCGTGGCGAAATTTCTTCCATTCCTCAGATGTAAGATGGTCCATTGGTAAAGAAAGAAAGTTTCTAAATCGTTCGCGAACTCATATAGTTTCCTCACAAATCACTGCATACAGTCGTGTCCTGTGTAGGATCGATAAAACGGTAAAGTATCATTATAATTACATTTAATGGAACATATTCTTGGTATTTTTATGGCAACCTGTGGCTCCATAGCGTAGTAACTTGCTTGCGGTGCAGAAGGTCTCAGGTTCCAATCTCGGCAGGTAGGTATACTTTATTTATTAATTTATTTAAGTTTATTTAGCCTGACCACGTACATAGGTAGTAGTTGTTTGCAGAAATACAATAAAGTCGGTGGCAGCACTAGAGCGTCTAAAAGGTCCTGGGAAATACAAAAATGTATGTTTCGGCACTTGGACAACGTTGATGAGTATTACGACATCCCCGCCGGTATCCTCATGCTATGAAAAAGGGTAAAATCCCAGCCTAGGTGGGGAGGTAAACAATAAAAAATGTGTGTTTTTAGTTCGCTTAGTTAGCTACATTCGGTGTAAGCATCAATTGTAAATGGAACTGTAACTTTCTGGCTGTAACGTTTAAATTCAAAGAGTGTTTTTTCACTTGTAGGTATTTGTGGAACAACTCCTTGATTTAATTGTCTCCAGTTTTCAGAATGTTTCTGAAGTGTTTCTTCAGTGTGATAGCAGTGAAGACATTGATCACAAATGAACTTTTTGTTTGTACTTGTTCTTAATCGTGAAGACATTATAGGTGAAAGATTCTTAATCCAAACGTAATGGAATTTAACTGGAATTAGATTATCAATATTACCATCAGATATATAAGTATCTCGAAGCAGAAGTAAATTTACATATGTATCCTGTTTATTTCTGATCATCATTGATCAATAAGGTACAATCTGATAGTTTTCATCAGATTTTCTATTTAGTTTATGATCATTTATAGATACGATATTTGTTTGATAGTCATGGAAAACTGTATGTTAGTTAAATTAAGTTAGATTAAGTACTGTTCTAGGATGAAAATAAGAAGATGTTCTGTAGGAAGTATTTGAAGGTGTTGGATATAAGGTAGACCCGACGGTTCAACCAAAACACATATCATAATCATTTTTAATAATTATGTCAGCTTCTTTTCTAGCAATACTAGAGGATTATATTTCTCAATGTTCAACGTCAAATTTACAACACGCCTTAATGCCCATTTAGAATCTTTTTCAGTAAAATCACATAACAGACAATAGTTCAGTAAAGATTCTTTAACAGTCGTTTCAAACTACTGGTCCATTTGGTTACCATCTGTTTTGGTGAGTTAGATGTATGTAAGTATTTTATTTCTTCATTAAATTGCCTTATTTCAATGAAATTTTCCAGAAATGACTGCGTTAACTTTCAAAGCTCCATCTTTAAGACGATTTGAATACTACGCTTATATATTGCAGCACAATCAATTAAAAAGGACTTTGAATCAGTATGATGAATATAAGAGATAACACAAGTCCTGACACGAAACTCAAAGACAGAGTCCACATTAACCTATTTAAGTCTATGAGTTTTTAATGTTCCGTACGGTACACTTATAAGATCACTTCGGTATCTGTCCGTCTGTTGTCCGTCCGTCTGCCTCTTCGTCTACTATTCGACATAGGAAGTTCAAATTTGGCACTAATATAGGAATTGATGGCCCCATCAGAGCCGTATAGTTTTGAAAGGTTAATTTTAATTTATGGGGTAAGTTTTGTGAAATCGGATGTAATAAAAAAAATTTTTACCACTTCATCGTGTGGGGTGTTAAATATAAACTTGTAAAAACATGAGTTTAAAAATATGTATAATGTAATACTTGCGCACACTTGTCTTTGCATTATTTTTAAAAAATTGCGTAAAGTCGCTTATCTCGAAAAGTACTGCTCAAAAAATTTAAAAAAAATTCTGGAGTATTCTTCACAGGTAGTAGACTAAAAGAAAATTATCACGAGTGCATTATCTTAAATTTATCTGGTACATAAAAAAAAAACAAAAATTTCAAGGTAAAAGTAAAGATCGGAAAAAAAACTTTGTTGAAAATTCATTTGAGGTGTGTTTTGTGAAGTCATTAATCATTATATACTTTCGTAATAAAAATTTTTATTTTAAAAGCACTCGACGTATGGAACATTAATTGCGTAAGTCCAACTTGCACTTGATTGTTTTTTTTTTTGTTTTAGTCCTACGTACTCTAGTACCGCACTTAATCTTTTTATGCTGCAAAATACGTTGATATGACTTGACCTCATTTAAATACGTAGCGACATGCGTTTTTTCATGCATCGATTTAGCTCGTTTCAATTTTTTTCTTAAATTGCGAATTACTCGAGTGCATCCCATTTAGAGTTTGCTATATATTAGAGCATCCAATTTAGAAAATTAAATTGGAGTCCTAATTGAATCAGTTTCTCGTCTTGTCCTGAGATATTGTAAGGTCTTGAAATGGCAGAAAATTTCCTTAACGTGAGTAAGACAGGGTAATATATGTTGTTTTTTGCCAAAAGGTGTTGAGTTTTTCAGTAACTTATTAGATCGTCGGACACTGGGATGACATTCCCTTATACCATTAATTACGGTATCTATATTTCTCTTAGATTCCATATCCTTTGAGATTTCATCAATTCTTCCTACCTCTAGAACAAACGCCAACTTAAAGTTTAACTTTCCAGTTCTAAAAAAAACAATAATTATTCAATATTTTACATTCTGTATTTTTACTTCGAATTTAAAATATAATTACCACATACCTGTTAAGATAACAGAGAGAATAATCATATCTGCGAATCAAACCATTACCATTGTACACACAACATAATAAGACAGTCTCAGTTGAACGACTCAGTCGTTATAGAGACGATAACTGATGCAATTCCAGATATATTGGATATATACAGGTCAGCAGCGGTGTTTACATCACTCAGTGTTTGGAGAGCACTAAGAATCGATGGCCGAGTGCGGGGGATTTTTATATTTAGATTTTTGATAATAGGTACTGTTTTTGATATATTCAATTTTCTATTTTTATCTTTACGGCTTGTGAAACTGTTTTGCAAAACTTATATGGAAAATACATCTAGTAAGTTTGTACTTATATATCAAAAAATAAAATGTTGTTTAAATATAAGCTTTTTATATTTTGGAGGATACGAGTAAAGCGTATGTGTTGTTACAGGAGTCGTTTAATTGGCTTTACTTCAATGATTGTAAGATGAAACATCTGTTGTGTAATTTAGTAATGGCAACTTAAGAAAAGCATGAGCTAGAAGTAAAATTTTTCACAGTGTGTAGTTGGCGTTGCGAAAAGATTTGTTAAATGTATTAAAGTAATAAAATATGGAGTGAGGGAACATCTGTTTATATTCCAGATGTAAGTTTGAGGAAGAAGGGGGTTATGTACATTGTACGATATTATTTCTAAAAATTTTTTTTTTTTGCAGTTATATTTGATTGTTCCGAAAGTGTAATTTTTTTATTAATGACATGTATATATAATATAAAAAGTTATGATTTTAATAACATGAATTTTTTTTTTATTACAGAAATCTAATTAGCTTATATGAACAATGGGAGTTTTTCTTGTAGACGAGGTTAGCGAGGAGGGCACATATTTCTCTCGTTGACTGGATAGTTTTAAAATATATTTATAAAAAATTGTGCCTTTTTAATTAGTTTCCATGTTTTAATAAGTTTTAATTTCTGATATATTACATAAATTATTACTATATTATAGGAAACCTGTTATTTATTGGCTCTCCCCACATTTGGCAATGACAGTGTTAACAAAAGGTATAAAAGAATATATTAGACCCTATAGATATCCTCACTGAGGATAGTAAGACAGTAGAGCGAAAAAGGCAATCCCTTGGTATAAAGCAGGTCATTTTTAGCTGACTCTATTTTACACAGTGATTTGTATCATTTTCTGAAAGCGATATTACTTAGTGATTTTTCAAGATTTATACTTGAGCAATTAGCTTCCCTAGACTCTGATTATTTTTTATTTTCTTCACGTCACATCTATTGTTACCCTGCTCAACCTTGGAGGAAACGTTAGAAGACGAGAGGGGGAGAGTATAAAAAGGTCGGATATCAAGATTTTTACCAGTAAGTAATAGCGCAATGTTCTGTATGGTGACAAATTCAGTTTTTCAGGTAAATGGGAGTGAGGGATGGTGATAAATTCCGTTTATCAGGTAAATGGGCATGAGGGATTTTTATATTAATTTTTTTGATAAAATGCACGTTTTTTTGAGATATTTTCATTTTTTTATTTTTGCCTTTGGACATTGTAATCTTTGACGATTCGAAGGGGTGTAGATAGAGGATATAAGCATATATATACATATATATGTATATATATATATATATATATATATATATATATATATATATATATATATATATATATATATATATATATATATATATATATATATATATATATATATATATATATATATATATATATATATATATATATATATATATGCAAAGATCTAAAGGCTCTAGTATCTGCTTTTTATTTTTGTTATCGAGCTTTCGCTGCCTAATGGTAGCTTCTTCTAGATTGTAAAAATGCAAACCAGGTACAGAAAAATAAACTCAAAACGTTCGTTTTTAAAATGTGATTCAATGAATTGTAAGACTGTATGAGAAATTACTTAACAAAAATTTAGCAGTTAATTCATCTCTGGTGAAGACAATAAAATTTGCATTTTTGTTGGCCAGGTAGTAGGTATGATTATAAAAACATGATAAAAAGACACTTAGAGAGTTACACAAGTATTAAAAATAAAACGTCAATAAACATTAATCAAAAATACTTTAAAGACAGAACACAACTGTAAGAAACACCATGATGTTGAAATGGTACTCCATTTTAAAAATCTTTCTTGACATCGAGTTTAGTAACTTATATTATAACCGGATATTGTTCATGTCGTCATCAGGTCGACAAAAAACCACAAAAGCATTAAAGTTAGGGATGTGATAGACTACCAACAATATCCGGTTCAGACTCAAATATCACTAAATAAGTTACTAAACTCGATGTCAAGAAAGATTTTTAAAATGGAGTACCATTTCAACATCATGGTGTTTCTTACAGTTGTGTTCTGTCTTACAAAGTGTTTTTGATTAATGTTTATTGACAACGTTTTATTTTTAATACTTGTGTAACTCTCTGTGTCCTTTTATCATGTTTTTGTAATCATACCTATTACCTGGCCAATAAAAATGCAAATTTTATTGTCTTCACCAGAGAAGAATTAACTGCTAAATTTTTGTAAGGAATTTTTCATACACTCTTATATTTCATTGAATCACATTTTAAAAACGAACGTTTTGAGTGTATTTTTCTGTACCTGGTTTGCATTTTTAGAATCCAGAAGAAGCTACCATTAGGAAGCGAAAGCTCGATAACAAAAATAAAAAGCAGATACTAGAGCCTTGAGATCTTTGATTGCTCATCTCTTCTCCTTATAAGGGCGTTTCCCAGTAGTTAAGCTTAGGATTGTTTGTTGCCAGTGCCCTGTGTGTTTTGAATAATGGAAACCTTCTACAGACGAATATCTGAGACGTTCGGGCCAAATGTGGTAAAAAGTATGAAATTATATGATAATATTAATAGAAAACTGGCATCTCAAAGAAACAGACGAATATTTCTATTAGAAAGTCGTCGTACAAAAGTAACACCCCGTTTTCTTGAAGACAACATAAAGAGACTCTGGAGAATTCCACAAACTATATCAAACAACAATATGACCAGGCTGGAAAACATAACAGAACAGGTAACAACCAATTTCCATAAGTTATGTATCTCTGACACTAATCGGTACATAGAATGACTCGAGAGATCATTGGATGAGCTATTACAAGACCTTAGGACTTAATTACCATTTCATATTTTTAATGATTTCATTCTTATTCAACATAATAAATATAAATTTTTATTCAATAAAATTTTAAAAAAATAATATCAAAAAAATTGAATTTTTAAAAAAGAAATTTCATGAATTTAATATGGGCAAAGACAAGTGGATAAAAAATATTTCCTATGTAGAAATACCACCTAATGTAAAAGGGTTTATAGCCCTTGGTCCCAAGTTTAGTCTCACTGTATCTAACAAAGATATAAACATGTTTACTCTACTGTCTGAGGTAGAGGAATGAATTCACTATGTCCCCTCACATAAATAAGACTACATTGGTGCGAGGGCTGTAAACTTAATTACTAACTATGTAATATCACATAAAACTTCTATCACTCATAAATCAGGAAGGAAACAAAAAATTTCTTAAAAAATCATCCAGATTTATTGATTACTAGGTCTGATAAAGGCAATGTTACTGTTGCTATGTCAAAAACTTCCTATCTTGAGAAATCACACTCCCTACTTCAAGATGATAATACTTATGAAATAATACATCACGATCCCACTTCAAAAGTAGAAATTAAATGCAATAAATTAATTAAATCATTAAAAGATGGTAAGTTTTTAGGTGAAGCAACTGCTCGCACATTGATAACTTATAATGGGATTTGTCCCAAATATTATGGTCTACCAAAAATACATAAACCGGATATACCTCTAAGACCAATAGTTTTCTGTGTAGGAGCATCTACACAATCACTTGCTAAATATATAGCCTCTATTTTAGAAACAGCTTTTTCTACTTTTAATAAATTCAGAATTAAAAATACAATTTGCAGAGAAAGTTAACTGCTTCATTTTGCCAGAGGGTTTTGTACTTGCTTCTTTCGACGTAGTTGCACTGTTTACTAACATTTCTCTAGACCTTATTATATCAATATTAAATGAACATTTCACATTAATAGAAGAAATATGTACTATTCTCAAAGAACAGTTTCTACTCATCATTACTTTTCTATATGAACAAACATTTTTCTCCTTCAATAGTACATTCTACAGAGAAAAAAATTGACGTCCCAATGGGAAGTGCTATTTCGCCAATTCTGGCCGAAATCGTTATAAATAAACTTCTTTATTTTGTCATTTCAAAGGTGAAATTTGAATTTCCCCTTCTGTTTCAATATGTAGATGACTTGCTAGTGGCTTTACCTGCCGGAAGTGTATAGAACACTCTTAATATTTACAATTTTTTTAATCATAAATTAGTAATTACTGTTGAGGAGGAGACTGACTATGTTGTTGCGTTTTTGGATACTAGGGTTGTACGCTCCGAAAATAATACAGTCAAACCTGACTGGTATAGGAAAAAATCAAGTTCGGGTAGATATATCCAATTCCATTCTTATCACCCTATGAAACAGAAACGGAACATCATCAGAGGATTAAAAAACAGAATAGATAAGATTTTCCACCCCTCTTTTAAAGAAAAATATGTAAAACTCTTGAAAAAAAATTTTGTTGGACAATTACTATCCTAAAACTCTAATTAAAAAGAATTTTCAGTGACCCCCCCTTCAAATCAATCCAACTGTCACCACTAATGTCAACATTAAAGTAGGAAAGTTAAAATATATAGAAGGTCTTTCCCAGTTCTTGTCTTCTATTTTTCAAAATACAAACATTAAGATTGCTGATTACAACATAAAAAGAATGAATTGTTTTTATACCAATTTAAAAGATAAAACCGATACTTTAAAAAGATCTAATATAACCTACGACATTCCCTGTCAATGTGGTTTGGTCTACGTTGGACAAACTTCACAAAAGCTCTCTAAGAGATTAGCGTTACAGAAAAGTGATAGCAAACACAAACCTAACGCAACTAGCTTCAGCTTACATGTAAATAATACAGATCACAGAGTACAATATAACAACAGCTTCATTCTGGATGTTGAGACTAATTACTTCAGAAGAAGTTTCTTGGAAATGTGTTACATAAAAACTTGTATAAATAATCTTGATCACAAAAGACATAGAAGGATTGAGCTCTATGTATACCTATTTACCAACATAAAACCATACCAAACCAATGAAAAAGAACGATTTTTATGTTTTTAGTTTCCAGTAAAGTTGACGTTTCTTTTCTCTTTCTATTATTCCTGCTTTTTATTACTAATTACTTGTCTGTGTCTTCTTGTTATAAAATTTAAAAAATTAAAAATTAAATATGATAAGTAATAAATAACATCCAATATTAATATTCTGTTTCAAATATTTTAAATTAGCCTATGAGTTCCTTTGTTATAAAATTAAAGAATTAATATAATTAATAATAAATAACTCGTCTAATATTAACGTTTATCAAATTTAACTCCCTTTGTTATAAAATTAAAACTAAAAAATAAGTATCATTAATAATAAATAATTTGTCTAATAGTAGCATCCACCAAAAAAATTTACCACATCCCTAACTTTAATGCTTTTGTGGTTTTTTGTCGACCTAATGACGACATAGACTACCAACAATATCCGGTTCAGACTCAAATATCACTAAATAAGTTCTTAAACTCGATGTCAAGAAAGATTTTTAAAATGGAGTACCATTTCAACATCATGGTGTTTCTTACAGTTGTGTTCTGTCTTAAAAAGTGTTTTTAATTAGCACCACTTACAAAAATTAGAGGAGATGGTCTAAGATCTGAAGACAGCTTTGGAAAATGTTGGGCTGACTGTGAATTTAACGCTATGTTGGGAATGTGGAATCTTTGGCACACTTGTACTACTCGTATATCACCACTACACCAAACATTATATTCTTGCACTCGACGCGCGTTTCGCTAACCATGTTAGCTCCATCAGAAGTGATGATTGACTAAAGCTAAACTATAAACTTACTCCATTTGTACTTAGCCTAACACCTGAATTACTCAGACACAACTAAGGGCATAGGCGAGGGCATCAGTTCCGGTGAAGTAACCAATAAAGGGGACTATAAGGAATAGGCCCTCTGTCTTTATTTAAACTACTCTTGCATTTTCTAATTTGAATACTTTCGTATGCGTTCAATATGGTCAGCTTCAAGGGCATGTTCGGCAATGCCAGACTTTTCTGTTCTACCGTATTTTAAATGTGCTAAATGCTCTTTAAATCGTATTTTAATTGACCTTTAAGTTTGCCCAACATAATTTTTATGGCAATCATTACAACTAATTTAATAAATTCCACTTTTCTCACAATTAGGAATCTTGTCTTTGGGATTACCTAAAATATTCCTCAAATTGTCTTACGATTTATAGACTAAGGTGATGCCTACCTTATTAAGTACCTTACTGAGTCCCTGCTATATTTCAGATTATATGGAATGGCGACATACGTGGTCTTATTTTCTTTGCGGGTAAAAAAGGTGGAATTCTAAATATTTAACCTGAACTTATGTCTATTTATTAACTTGTTTATTAAGTCATCGTCATAACCATTAACTCTAGTTATATGCCCAATACGATTTTTTTCATTGTTGAAATTTACTCTATTCCGAGGAAAAGTGACCAAACGATGAACTAAAAAGTGTGATGCCGCTAAGTTGTTGGCAGTGAAATGAATCATTAGGAATATCGTTACTGTGTCTTTTCTATAGATATCAAATTCTAATATATTATTATTTTTAATAGTTAAAATATCTAGAAATGGGACTTGACCTTTTTTCTCAATTTCATAAGTAAATTTAATGGAATCATATCGACTGTTAATTTGGAAACAAAATTATCTATACTTGCTTTCTTTGTATCAAAAATTGCGAAAACACCATCCAGATACCTATATCATACCACTGGTAAATACTCAAATTCTTGACTGGCTTTGGTTTCAAATTTACTCATGAGTAAATTGGCTATGAATTATTTTCAATATAACAGTCAATTTTACGTTCAGAAGGAAGGAACAGCTATGGGCAATTGTTTCATATGTAATCCCCTGAAATATATGTCAACTTATTTTTATGTTAGTATAAATCTACTAACAAGTTCAATTTTTGAGGTACGTGTATTTTGATAACATGAAAATAACTCATACGTGGTCTTTATAAAAATATCCCTATTGCAACCAAAAAATAATCAGAACTAAAACGTATAAATAATTATTAAGCGACACCTTTAAAGTAAATTACTGTCAAAAGAATTGAAAATTTTATCATTTTAATAAACATGACTTTTACAAAATATTTATAACTTACATGAAAAAACGCTGGGTTTTCAAATGGAAGCAGTAACCTGCAACAGTTTGCACTAACAAAGCTAGTCAAATGTAAAGAACGCGATGTTGATCCGGTTGGCTAAAAAAATTCGACAAAAACCGGTACGTGAATATACTTAGAAATATATTGTAGTTATGAAAGTCCGTACATATGCATAAAGCTTTCAAAATATATACGAGCATATGCGAATATTGAAATAAACAGAAAATGTATAAGTTAGCCAAATAAAATGTTAATATAGAAAAATCTAAACTAACAAGTAAGATGATATGGAGATTACACAAGAGAAGTCTTATATACTTTATAAAAGCAAAAAAAAAACAGCAGATTTAAATGTGACTATGAAGTAGTATGAAAATAGGTACACCAGTAAAAAATAAGAAAATCAGTAAAGTAAAACGAGCAGTTATAAGAAGGTTTAATAATTCTTAAATGGTTATGTACAGAAATAAAAAAAGATAGTAATTTGTCTTCGCTGAAGGTGTGCAGATTAGTATTGCAGTTTGTAACACGTTCGTGCATGCGTATAATGACATACTCATAGTGATATCAATACCGCTGAAAGCTGTTGACCTGCGTATATTCAGTATATTTAGAACTGTGTTAGTTACCGTTTCTATGGCAAGTGAGTCGCTGAACTGAGACCACCCTGTTGTGTACAGGATTGTAATAGATTAATTCGGAAATATTATTATCCTCTCTGTTACTTTGACAGATGAGTGGTAATTATATTTTAGATTAAAAGTGAAGAAAATACAATGTAAAATATTGAGTAGTTAAAATATATGTTTTTTTCTAGAATTGCAAAGTTCCACTTTAAGATGGCTTTTGTTAATGAAGTTGGAATGGAATCTAAAAGAAATATAGATAGCATAATTAATGGTATGAGGAAGTGTCCTTGCAGTGTTCGACGATTCAATAAGTTATGAAAAAAGCCACATCATGCTCAAGTTAAATTGCCATTTCAAAATCTTACAGTATCATAGTAGCGGACTTACTATAAGAAGAGGAACTGTATCAGAGTTCATAGAATTAATTAGGACTTCAATTCGTTCCTCTAAATTGGACGGTGTAACATGTGGCAAACTCTTAATAGAATGCACTTGAGTAATTCATAATTTAAGCAAAACACTGGAACGAACTAAATCGGGTTTGAAGAAAAACGCATATTACCACGCATTTAAATTAGAGATATTAGGCCATATCAACTTATTTTGAAGGATAACGCAGGGTTAAATGGAATGTCGTGGACTCCGCCTTTGAATTTTGTATCAGAACAAAACTTTATATTTTATACGGAAAATACATTTAGTAAGTATGTATTTGTGCTGCTTTTTATATTTCAGAGGATGCAAGTAAAACGTATGTGTTGTTACAGGAGTAGTTGAATTGGATTTACTTCAATGAGTGTAAGGTGTTTAAATGAGGTTAAGTCATATCAACTTATTTTGAAGGATAAAAACTTTGGATGCGGTAGTAGAGTACGTAGTAGTAATACAACAGCTCACATGGTTAAATGGGATGACGTGAACGTGAACTCGCCTTTGAATCTCCTATCAGGACTGGTCTTATTTCTAATATTCGCCATTTAAATTGTTTCAAAGAAGGATGAAGTTTTGAAGGTTAACGCAGTCCTTCCTGAAGAATATTATCGAAACGTGGCTGAGAATTGAATTGAAGAAAAAAATACTTATACGTACGTAACATGCGGATATATATGGACCAGTGCTGTAAAATAAATGTTAAAGAATCTTTGCCGAACCAGTAAGGTGATTTTGCTAAAAGAGATTCTAACTTGGCATGAAGTCGTGTTGTAAATTTGACATTGAATATTACTAAATATAAACATCTACTTGTAGGAAGTTAAATTAACCTCCCAAAGAGTACTGCTAGAAAAGAAACTTGCCGTAACATTAAAATACATTAAAATACTATGGCACAATGATATGTGTTTTGGTTACACCAAACACTTTATTTTTGCACTCGACGCGCGTTTCGCTAACCATGTTAGCTTCATCAGGAGCGATGCCAGTTTTGGTGTATGGTGATCCAGTAGTATTACCTTCAAATCCAGTTTCTACAGAACATGTTCTTATCTTGCTCCTAGAACAGTCCTTAATTAAACTAATATACAGTTTCCAATGATCATCAAGCAAATATCACGGTTTAAGAAACAAAACAAATCTATATATGTTCATAAACTAAATAGGAAATCTGCTGGAAACCATCAGATTGCGTCTTATTATACTATCGAAAATAAGCAGGATACACTATATACCTCAAGATATTTACATATCTGACGGTAATGTTGATAATCTAATTTCACATAAATTTCCTAACATTTGAATTAAAATCGTTCACGCTTAATATTTTCACAATTGAGTGAAAGTCAAAAAAGGGTTCATTTGTAATCGATGTTTTCACTATTATTAGGCTGAGGAAAAATTGCAGAAACATTTTGAAGACTGTGTAAAATTAAATAAACGAATGATTCCATAAATACCTACAAGTGAAAAAGCACTCATTGATTTTATAGCTTACGACCAGGAAGCTATAGTTTTATTCCAAATTTATGCTAACACTGAATATTTACTAGTTTCTATAGATGATGATCAAACTAAGAATACACAAAAATGCCAAGAACATGTTTCATTTAATATTGGAAATTACGTTAAATGTAATTATGCTGACACTATACCATTTTATCGATGGTATAGAGGACACGACTCTATGTAGTGGTTTGTGAATTTGCGAACGATTAGAGACGATCTTCCTTTGTCCTTTATCAATGGAGCGTCTTACATTGGAGGAATGAAAGACATTTCATCTTGTATCAAAACGTCACATTTGCAAGAAACCATTTGCTAGAGAAGATAATAAGTTAAGAACTATGATCATGTTACTGGATAATATAAAGTTCCTGTTCACAATGTTGGTAACGTTAACTTTCAAGATCTCGTATGGTACGGCAATATTTCATAACCTAATTTTATATGAGGGTTACCTGGTAATTAAAGCCTCAACTAAAACAGATGGACGCATAAAATATTACCGATTAACAAAGAAAAATACATCTTATTCACCAAATATATCCCTGAAAACTTGATATGTTTTCCTTTTATTAATAGCTTCTGATTTATAACTACAAGACTAGAGATTCTGGCATCATATCCAGTTTTAAAATCTCAATTTGGTGCACTTACACACATTACTCTTACAAAGTCATATAAGCGATAAAGCATATGCGCATACACAAAATGTGTGGGAAGCCTTTCAACTTAAATGATTATTCTGAACTGTACATTAAGACATATATTATTACTAGCAGATGTTTTTAAACGATTTAGATCTACATCACGAAGACACATTGAATTGACCTTGCATGGCCCACCAGGGTGTGCATGGCAATGCATGTTGTATAAAAGTAATAAAAAACTGGTGTGTTTGAAAAGATATTCTGAGGCTAATAATAAGTATATACCAAACTATGATCAGGAAAAATAATCTCATTTTCTCCCATTTTTCGATATTAACAACCAATATGGATGAGCTATATCACGGTATCTCCACATAAGGACTTCAAGTGGATAGATTACGATATTGAAACTTACAACGTATCTTTAAAACCTGATGATGCAGACGATGGATATATAATAGAAGCAGATTTAGAAAAACCTCAAGAGTTACATGACAACTTTACACATTTACCACCTTGCACAGTCAACCGTTGGATTCTGAAAACACGAAATAATTAGCAATGCTTTTTAATAAGGAGAAATAAAAACCGTTAAACTTAGGGGTAAAATTGATCAAAATACATCGTCTTCTATGCTTTTAACAGGCACCTTAGTTGAAGATGTACATCGACCTAAATACAAAGCTGAGCCGAGAAGCAAAAAATGAATTTCAGAAAAAAGTTGTTTAAGCTTATGGATAACGCTGTGTCGGCACGACGATGGAAAATATCAAAAACCGCTTAATTATAAAGCTTATAACTAAATAAGATGGGTGGTATGGAGCTGAAGCGATTATCTCAAGTTCCAAGTTCAAGAGTTCTTCAATTATCTATTAAAATGGTAATAGTTGAGCTTACCAAAACCAATGTATATAGTAATAAACCAATATATGTGGGAGTGTGTATATTAGATATAGCAAGTTAACAAAAAAGTATCGTAAAAGATGCGAATAACGAGAGAATTATCTCACATTTAGCTGAATTTACATCAAAAATGTATGGTACTAAATTATATTATACATAAAAGGAGCGTGATTCAGAACGAATAAAGTTGGGAAAAGCTGTTAAAGAAAGTGAAGACATTGAAGGAAGTCTGTTAAATTTTTGTGAAATGAGGAAGATTAAAGGAATTAATTAAGGAATAATCTGTTATAAAAAAATTTAGTTTTATTTGAAGGCTATATAGAATGTTTCAAGACATTTCTGAAAAAATACAATATCATCACAGAAACATCAGCAATATACCATCAAACAAACTAAGCACGGGCTTGGCCCTCATGGTAATAAAAGATTAATATCGAAAAGTTCTGTTGATGCGGACATTATTCAATTGTATGATTATGTTCAAATGTTTTATATGTAATTTAAAACTTCATTATTGGTTTACACTTATACAATTAAAGTTAAGAAACTGTTACATTCTATAGTTATACCAAGTATCACTTATATATTTTCTGTCTGACTAATGCAATATTACTAATATATGTGACGCAAATAGCCTAATGGTAACGTCTTCGATTATCTTCTTCTTTAGCTACAAAAACCTAATATAGATATGCGACTAAGATCCCTCGTTTTAAAACCGGCTCTTAAGATTATTGTGCAAATAAAAGTAGTTAGTAAAAATTTAAAATTAATTCAATACTGTTCAACATGGTGAAGGAGGCGAAAAAAACATAAACTTCGCTATTAGTCAATTACATCATTATCGACCACTTCTTTCTCCACCCTTTACAAAAACTCAGTACTTACCTACCTACCTACCTACCCACCACCACCGTTATAAATTTTTCACAAAAATACCCTAATATAGCATAAATAAGGTAATTCTGGCTAACAAGATAACACATAACCAATGTTTACTAAAATAAGGCCCATTTTTCTCATAATCTCTCCTGAATAACGTCTTTTTTTACTAATTTATCCTCCAATAGAGCCAAGTTGGCTAGTTTATCATAGATAATGACTTTCTGACTAAAAACTAGTAAACTCCTTTAACCAACAACCAGCATTGTCGATCACTCCTTCGGCTAAAGATACCACTTCTTGCAGAAACTAGGTTATCTAAATTCTTACATATTTTATTACATTTATTAATCTTCAAATTTTTTTATTATCATAAAATTACTAACACATTATTACAAGATTCTTCAATGGATCGGTGGCATAGCTGCAATATTTTCAATACAGAGATCGATGGTTCGAATCCTAATCCCTACTTAGTTTTTTTTAATTATATTAAAATCCGTCAATAGTTACCAAATATGTCAATCATTATATCGAACACATACTCCAAATATGAAGAGGACGGGAATTTGTGGAAGAGAGTACCTCCGGAGAATGTGGCGGATATGACCTGTTCATAACACTCAACACCTGCGCTATAAACACCTGCACTAGTCACCGAATAACGTCATCCTGTGTTTACGCAGATCTTGACCTTTGGAATTGGTTCAAAAAGTGCAGGAAAATTGCAAAATTTAGGCTCCATGCTTTTTCTTACGAGATCTTGCGGCCGAACGCCTTACCTATGACTAGTAGTAATCCTATTATTCAAAATGAACTTAATGATTAGAGTTGGAATATTTTATTAGGTCTTTTCGATTCATGAAATTTTTTATTATCAGATTGACAGATTCAGTTTTCAGCATGTAGTAACGATATGAGATTTGGATGTGTATTTTGTTAGAAGAACATGTATTACTAGGCATATTGATGCAATTTTCATTAAATTATTGAAAAAGTGGGATATATTAAGAGAATGCCTAATCCACTATTCGTAAAAGCAATATATGACAGAATACGTAAAACTATACTTACAGAACGAAATTATTTAGACACAAAAAAGCATTTGGCGTTTATGAAATATCTGCCATAGTACTCAAAATATGCGGCAGCGAACTACCGTAGTACTTAAAATACGCGCGAATGACCTAACATCAGTTTTCTGTAGACTTTTCACCATATTCTATGAACAGGGAATAATTCCTTCCTACTGAAAATACCCTACAGTTCAGCCGATACCCTAAAAAGGCAAGATCTTCTTAAATAGCTACCGACAAGTCACACCGCTTTCAATAATATCGGAAAAATATTGTCTTCAGACAGCGTGTCATACAATATATTTTATTAAATCTAGATACCAAAAAAGCTTTTGACGCCAATGAAATATCTGCCATAGTACTCAAAATATTGGGCAGCGAATTAACAAAAGTTTTCTGTAGACGTTTGAACCTATCTTATGGAAAGAGAATAATTCCTGCCTACTGAAAATGCCGGCATTGCTTTCGATAATATCGAAATTTATAGAAAAAGCTATCAATCAACAACTTCTAAAATATCTAGGATTCAATATTATTAGCCATAATTAATATGGCTTTCGTAAGTAAAGATCAACAGGAAATCTTCTAACTAATGTGCGATATGTTTGAAACAACGCAAGGTGTTTGGCATGACGGATCGTTGGTTAAGCTACGCTTTTATGGCATGTCTAAAGAGCTTTGTTTATTCCTCTCGCGTTTCCTCAGCAAGCGTTCTGTACGAGTGGCAGTTGACGGATTTTTTTCTAATACTTCCACTATTAACGTTGGTGGGCCCCAAGGCTCCATACTGTCTTCTATTCTCTATCTGCTTCACAGTAACGTTCTGCTGGGAAGGACTAGGAATAAAATTTACAGCTTTACTTTGGACGATCGAACATCGCCTACTCCTACAAACATCTGCAGACAGCAGGATGTCCTTTAAGAAGAACCTGAAAGAAATTCTATCTTGAGCTGACAGTAACCAAGTAGAATTTATCTTTAAAAAATTTAAGGAGGAAGTTTTTTCTCTTTCTCTTTCTCAATTCCTCTAGCCTTGTTATTTAATTTGTGGGCGTTTACTTGGGAGCAAATATGTCTTAACGTCAACATGTTGTAAAGAGAGCTTCTCAAAATCTAGAAGTATTATTTTGAACTCGAACAACAACTTTTAATTCTATACAAAGCTCAAATTCAACCAATGTTGGAATACTGATTCTATATTTGGAGCACTGCTTTCAAACGTACACTGCATTGGTTGGATGATATTCAGAGGGCTGTTCGCCTAATTGAAGACCCAAAACTCACCAGCAGACTTGTTTCCTGGGAACATCGAAGAACGGTTGGTGACTTGAGTCGATTCTACAAGTAATTTTATGGAAAGTGTTGTAGCCCGCTTAATCATGTAATATGTAACAGGAAAATATGTTAGCGGCCTTAATAATAATCTTCAAAAACCAAAGCAAATATTTTACACAAGGTGCAACTTCCATTAAATTTTTTAACCAGAAGTAAGCGAGAAACTAAATTGATTTCTTGAGAGAGCATATATATAATAATAGTACAAGACAAAAATTAAAGTTACTAGGCTTTATTATTAAAATGCTAGAGATCATAAAATTGTTAAATCCAATTAAAAAATAATACCTCGAAAACTGACAAATTTTGAGGCAATATTTGATATAAAAGTATTTACACTAATAGGGTCTGAAATCTAGTTACTATGAAATTTAAAACAAATTTTGAAATAAACGTTTTAAAAAAAAAAAAATTGTGAAAATCTGTATTAGACCTTGGACTAAGTAGGAAAATAACAGTTAATGTATTTTATCATGCATAAAACTAATTCTCTCTCCTGCTATTGCACAACCTCATAACTTTGGTAATCTTGTTACTTTAAACCACTTTTAATTTTGGACTTTTGTAATGAATCAGTTAGTATGTGTTTTCAGGAATATTTTAAATACATATAAATCATGTAATATCCATATACTACATAAAATTTATAATTAATTATATAATTTTGATATGTATGTTGCCATACTTTTTAGACAATTTGTATGTTTTACCATATTCTAACTATTATTTTTACAGATAATGGATAGCTTAATTTCGACAGACTTTTGACTCACTAGATATTATGAAAAAGAAAACCAAGAAAAATTATATAAGAAAACAGCAATTTTCTAATTTAATTTTATTTCTCTTAAAGAGTACATTTCATGCAATGATAGCAAAATATGGTTTTTAGTCATTTGTTCTTAACAGAATCGATTAAAACCAATATTTTTGTCAAAATCCTGATAATGATTTTAATACAGTTAAAACGATTTTAATAGTTCGCCTTAAGTGAAATCGATGAGAATAACTATTTATCTGTGTATACAAGATAAATGAAGCACCTTCATACATATTTTTTTTTAATGTGAAACAAAACAAAGTTATTGAGAGATCCTTGATTAATCATAACAGAGTGTGACATTTTTATTACGCCGTATATTAAGACCTTTAATAATCTTAGGCGACATTTCTAGCTAATATTCCTGAAGCAAACTTGGTTTAATCGGATTTATTAGGATCCCAGCTGAAACACTATAACGGTCTGGGACAAATGCCAGTTGGCCTAATTAAATAACAAATTTCATGGATGCTAATATGCATCGCCACCAAATTATTTCGTAGGGATCTCAGCTTATGGCTTAACTTGAATTGTTTAAATCTATAAGTCTTTGCGGAAGTAATCGGTTTGCACGAGTAGAAAGGAAATACGCTGAACTGAGGTGATTCTATATTTTGAGGTACATCAGTGTGATTCTTTTGAAAAAGTAGATATGGACTCCACTCTGCTTATAACAAATATAGAACTGTTCAGAACGAAACAGCAGAACAACCAATTAATCATCAACATATTACACAATATCTTTGTTATTAGAAAGAGATAAATGATAAAAAATTACAGTGAGATAAACTTATTTCTAGTTAACGACTATTTACTAATTTATAAAAAAAATAGTTATCACCTCACAATAAGCTGAATTACTTCCCAACATAAAGAAACAGCCGAAGTCAAAAGACGTTCTGTATAATTTTTACCCACAATCTTACCGTAGCCAACTAAGTGCTTTAACAACCACCAATATTTTGTTCTTGTATTTAAGCTACAATAATAAAACTGTCCCTATTCTTCAAATTATTCAGGGGAAAATGTATAATTAAGGGGAATATCAGTCTGGATTAGTTATTCGAGATATTTAGTGTATAGTATTTACTTATAATATACTACCTCTTAAAAGAACTATTCTTGAAATTGGTACTTCTTTCTTGGTATTAATATTTTCGAGTCTTTAATATAAATGAAACCTATGTAATATGTTACGATATATAAGTAAATGTACATTACTAGAATTTATACGCATGAAGAAAAAAACAGAAATACAATAGGATCATCATTTCTGAAATAGGTCTCGAGATCAAACACTTGGTTATTTTGATAATAATTATAAGGAAATACAAGTATACATATATCAAGGATTTTCTACAGCTGACGCTGTCTTCCTTCTCTCAGCCTTTGATTCC
The DNA here is from genome assembly GCA_019049505.1 of Pachyrhynchus sulphureomaculatus. NCBI lineage: Eukaryota > Metazoa > Arthropoda > Insecta > Coleoptera > Curculionidae > Pachyrhynchus > Pachyrhynchus sulphureomaculatus. Next base: position 98,977,864 of record CM032453.1, on the reverse strand, counting down.
ATCCGTTTCTATCTTCCCAGTCTCCATCTGTTAGGCCCCTGTCCTCCATAGCCTCGTCCACATCGTCTCCCCACGATCGTCTGGGTCTTCCTCTTTTTCTTCTCCCTATATCAGTTTTATTACTTATTGCGTATAGATCTTTCTTTATGTGGATTATTATCAAAAATTTTCGTTCTTATTGGTTATGTTCCAGGCCGTTATTTTCTTTATCCACCTATTATCTTTGCTCCGCCTTATGTGTCCATACCATTTTAATTGTTTTTTTTTCAATGGTGTTTATTGCGTTCTCTTTGATGTTCATTCTGCTTCTTATTTCTTCATTTATTATTCTCTCCATACGTGTCACTCTACAACATCTTCTCCAATACTCCATCTCTACAGCGTTAATTTTAGATTTATTTCTTTTGTGGATCGTCCATGTTTCTGACCCGTATGACATTATGCTTTATATTATTGATTTGTATATGCGTGTTTTGTTTCTCTTTGTAATGTGCTTGTCCCACAGGATCGAATTTAATTGTCTTATGCATGTTCGCGTTTGTCCTAATCTAGCTTTAATCTCTTCTTTTGATGTTGCGTTTTTTGAAATGATGGTTTCTAAATATTTAAATCTATCGGTTCCTTTGATTATTGTTTCGTTATCGACTTCTAGGTTCTCCACGTTTCCCTCCTTTGTTGTAAGATATTCCGTTTTATCAAAGTTCATTGCTAATCCTACTTTAGTTTATTTTTCTTTCAGTTTTCTTACCATATAACTGAGGTCTTCCTCATCTTGCGCTAGGATTACTTGGCCGTCTGCGAAATTTAGAGTATATAAGTAATCTTCTCGTATTGGGACTCCCATTCCACTACATTTTTGCGTCCATTTTTTTTTAATGTTTGTTCGAGGTATATTTTGAATAGTGTTGGGGATGTAGAGCATCCTTGTAATAGGCCTTTTGATGTTTGGAGTCTCTTCCCTATTTTATGTCCTATTTTTATGTTCACTGTGTTGTTTTCGTAGAGAGCTTTTACTGCGTATATTAGTTCTTTGTCAATGCCTATTTCTTTCATTGCGTTCCATAATCTTTGTCTTGGTACTGAGTCATAGGCCTTTCTTATGTCTATGAAGGCTAGATGAACTTCTCTATTCTTTGCCAGTTTTTTTTCCATTGTTTGTTTTATAGTGTATATGTGGTCTATACATGATTTTCCGGCCGTAAAGCCTGCTTGGTCTTCTCCAATTTTTTTTATATTTTCCTCCATGATATTTTTTAATAATTTTTACAAGTAACCCCCTTAAAAACTTTTCTTGCTTCTCCAAACAAATTGCGTTCTAATTTGAATAGATTTTTTAATTAACGTTTGCCCTAAAAGATTTCATTTCTAAAGTATCTAACCACTAAATATTTTTCATTGTTAATAAAAAATTTAAAAATTTATTTGGAAGTTAATATATATATATATATATATATATATATATATATATATATATATATATATATATATATATATATACATATATATATATATATATATATATATATATATATATATATATATATATATATATATGTATATATACGTATATATGTATATATAAATATATATATATATATATATATATATATATATATATATATATATACGTATATATGTATATATATATATATATATATATATATATATATATATATATATATATATATATACGTATATATGTATATGTATATATATATATATATATATATATATATATATATATATATATATATATATATATATATATATATATAAATATACTTTTTTCTTTTTTTCTTGGGAACGTGGTTGTTGATTTCATTGAGGCAAAAATTGATTATGGTAAAATTATATTTGTTGTTGATTGTCATTACAATAAACGTTTCGACTCTATTTGGTCTTCAGCAATATTATTTTTTACGTAACCTACAAACAAATTAGATTATCTAAAATATTTTATTACATTGAGAATGCTATCACTATGTTACATTTTGATTTGTAATAGTTATTCCTCAGAACTTACCTAAAAAGGGGGATTTCTTCATAATTATAAAATCTTTAAATACATGAGAAGATAAAGCCTTGCACTACATTCACATTTTTCTCACTAAAATCAGTTCAAAAACTATATTTTTTGCAGGACGTAGCCGTACACAGAAAGTAATAAAAATATTTTCGTTGAGAGAAATATTTATCGAGATATCAAGCTTCGATTGTTATTGTTGATATGTTTTTTGTATATATGTAAAATAAAAATTATCGTGTTGCCATTTTTTAAATGATTAATTCAATTAGATTAGAATAAGTTTTACTTAGATCCTTTATGTCAGTTTTATTACTTATTGCGTATAGATCTTTGTTTATGTGGATTATTATCAAAAATTTTCGTTCTTATTGGTTATGTTCGGTTCGAATAATTTTGGTTTTTTGGAAATTAAAATCATAATTTTCCTGTATCTCGTGTTTTGTTAGAACTGTCTTGTTATTCTTGTCATATTTGTGTCCATTGAGTCTGTTTTTTAAGTATTGTGAGGTTTGTCCAATATATGTTACCTGACAATCTTTGCATGGAATTTCATATATTATGTGCGTTTTCCGATTTTCGGGCGTTTTATTTTCAATACACTGAAATGCTGTTTGAGAAGGTTATGTCCTCTACAACTTATCGAGATGTTGTGAGATTTGAAATAGTTTTAAAATTTTTCAGATATCCCTTGTATATATGGCACAGGTAATTATGTGTCGATTCCATTGTTTTTGCCTGTGGTAGTGGTTGTAATGTGTCTAATTTTTGTATGCATGAATAGAAGCATTTGCTAATTAGGTTTTTTGGGTAACTGTTTTTAAGCAGTATGCTTTTAGCTTTTTAAATAGCCTTATTTCTATATGGATCTATCTACCTGACCTCCTTGGTTTTGTATGCCATTCTATTCCTTTTATGATGTAATGTTAAATCTAAAAAAATTATTTTATTATTGTTTTCTGTTTCAATAGTAAATTATATTTTTTCGCGGTATTTATTAAGAACAATTAGGACGTTTTCTTAGTCGTTTTTAGGAATTGCAGTTATGCAATCATCCACGTATCTCAGGAAAAACGGGAGTGGCTATTCTAGGTTTTGTATAACAATTTCTTTCAAATCTTCAGGCACCATTTGTCCAATAACACTTGAAATGGGTGAGCCCATGGCAAAACCTTCAATTTATCTATAAAAACGGTTTTTGTACAGGGTAAGTCAACGATAGAGTAAAGTTCATTATCTTATTTGTTTCGGGAATGATGAAAACATGTTAAATACACTAGTTTTAGAGAATGTTAAGGTTAACATATGTTTTTTTAAATGGAACATCATATTTTTTAATTTATTTTTAAATTCTACGTAGAATTTGATAACTTTTTTAATAATAATGTTATATACCTAAACCTAGTAGTTTTTCTAATATTTATTTTTTTTTTTAAATACTAGGTCTCAGTTTTGTAAAAAATTGATAGTAGCGCCATTGTTTCTGAAGGTGGAATACTCATAATTGATATGAACGTTCTATACGGATGAAAAAAAAAGATATATTTAAATAAATTTGAGTTAGATTCTACAGGGTGTGCAAAATAAATTTATGCATTTCGACTATTTTAAATTGAAAAATCTCAAATTTTTTAAACGGCACACACTGTATATTATTATTTTTTTCTGATAGATTTTATAAAACACTCCAACTTTTATTAAGTATGTCATATACCTATTTCTAATAGTTTTCGATTTAACTAAGTTGGGAGTGTGGAATCTTTGGCACAATGATACTACTCAGTATATATCACCACTACACCAAACACTTTATTTTTGCACTCGACGCGCGTTTCGCTAACCATGTTAGCTTCATCAGGAGCGATGATCAATCAATCATCGCTCAATCATCGCTCCTGATGAAGCTAACATGGTTAGCGAAACGCGCGTCGAGTGCAAAAATAAAGTGTTTGGTGTAGTGGTGATATATACTGAGTAGTTTTCGATTTATTTTGGATTTTTAATACACTTACGTCATAACATCATACTTATCAAGACAAAACAAAAATGTAGGCATTGTCAAATTTTGACATATTTATTAAGCAAGTAAAAATAGTTTAATTTGTTGTAGTAAGTGATGTATAAAGGTAATAGTTATGGCTTTTCCTAAAAATGAATTCATTTACATTATATCATAAAAGGAAAACCATAGAAACAGAATGGCATACCAAACCAACATGGTCAGGTAGATATTTAAAATACTACTCACAACACCCTCTGTCTCAGGAAAGGTCAGTAATAATTGGATTGGTAGATAGAGCATTAAAACTAAGTGACGATCCATATAGATAAGGCTATTCAAAAAAATCCAAAAACATTTTATTTATTTATTTATTCATCAACGGATAATCCATTACATAATCCATTAAATAAAGATAACAAGAACGCAATACAAATAAATTACAGACTACAATAATTAAATAATTTATAACATTATACGATAAGAAGCTAAAACAAAGTACAAAGCAATAAAGCAAATAGCGCAAATAAGATATCAAATGACATCAATATAAAAACATACAGACGAAGCAAAAGATGATCATAATCACAATCACACTGCGCTGAACGTCTCTCTCCCAGAAGAGTCAAAGATTCCTGAGCGAACTCTCTCTCAATAGTCTCACTAGGCCATTTAGCGATATGTTAAAAAAATCAGTATCGGTTACATTACCCACTGCGTGAAGTCTGGCAATTAGAGAGTTCACGGCATAGTTGAACTTGTGGTTTGACCGCGAAAAAGTACAATGTTTCCTTGACCTCCGACGATCTGCGACAATAGAATGGGACAATCAATCACTGAGTTTATTATTTTATACAAAAATATCATTTCCATATCTGACCTCCTTGTCGAGATCTTCGGGAGGCGAGCAACTGACCTCAAAGCTGTAGCCGAATAACTGGATTGGGGGATATGAAGCCTATATGAAATAAAACTCAATAATTTATTCTGCACCCTCTCGATGAAATGAAAATGACTCTCATAATAAGGGGACCAAACAGGGGAGGAATACTCCAACACCGGTCTGATTAGGGTCCGGTATAATAGTATTAAAGTGCCAATATTATAAAAACCCCTGGCGGCCCTGCAGATAAAACCCAGTACCCTTGTTGATTTATTAATAATATAATCATAATGATAATGAAAGCTCAATTTTTGATCAAGACACCAAAATCTCTTATTCTATCCACGGACCTCAAGGTCTGTCCATTAATGCAATATGGAAAAACAACACTAAAAATTGCTTCTGTAAAAGGACATAACCTGGCATTTGTCGATATTATAGGGCGTTAGTCCTACACCAAACAGAAAATTAATCGAGACAATTCTTTAACTGGTGACAATCTGATATTGAGCCTATTACTTAAATCTTACAGTCGTCCTCATATAACAAAAACGGACATTTTACAAGGTAGCAACATCGTTAATAAACATATTAAACAGAAAGGGATCCAAATGGCTGCCTTGAGGTACAGCAGAGGGTAGCAGCAGAGTACTCGGATATAGACCCCTTTATGCGAATGGCTTGCTGTCTTCCTGTGAGATAGCACTCCAGCAATTTTAATAAACAACTCCCAAAGCCAAATGAGCCCAATTTTGCACACAACACTTTTATGCTCACAGTATCAAACGCCGTATAGACTGCATCAACCTGCAAGTGCCTTTCCAAAGCTCTCGAAACACACTGTGCAAAGCACAACAAGTTGGTAGTAGTCGACCTTTCGCTGCAAAAGCCATGCTGTTGCTGAATCAAAACCGGGTCATATCTGGTTTGATTCAGCTTTATTTGATTTGTAATAATATTTTCGAACAATTTTGGAATGGTGCTTAAGATGCTTATTTGTTTATAGTTTAAAACGTTAGACCTGTTACTTTTTTTATAAATAGGTGTTATATAACTTTGTTTCCAGCGTACAGGAAATATGGCATCTTTTAGGGAGGTGGTGAAAAGTATTAACAACGGTTTGGCAAGAAAACATCTGCAGACATGTAGAAGAAGGGGCAGAATGCCATGCGGCCCCGGACCCCCATCGACTTTTAAAGAGCAAATCAAACAACTTTAGATCGGTCTTCAGGCTGGATGTTCTTGACACGCTTCCCGATTCGGTTGCTAATACTGTTACGGTTATGAATAACTGAGTTATTGATTTGAGAACAGTTTATGGATTAACTGGCTTTAAATCAATAATGCAGTCACTCATAACCGTAACAGTGTTAGCAACCGAATAGGGAAGCATGTCAAGAACATCCAGCCTGAAGAAGGATCTAAAGTGTTTGGAGAAAAGAGAAGCAATCTCGATGGGTGAGCTACCCTCTGACTTACCCAAAAATATGGACTGTGGTAACCTGTTATCTGAATGCTTAGCATTAACAAAGTCCCAAAAAGATTTTATATTGCCAAGTATCGAGTTTTCCGTTTCGTGAACAAAGTTCTGAAAACATCTCTCGCTACTTATTTTGCATTGTTCGCGTAAACGTGAAAAGGCCAGATGGTTACTAAATTGTTTAGCATTCTTACATTTTTTATGCGCCCCCTTTTTCTCTATTATTAAACTCTTCAGTTCATTGTCATAAAATCGGGAGAATTTCGGGGTTTTCAGCCTTGAAACAGGGACAAACTGGTCAATTCCAGAATACAAGAATCCATAAAATCGGTCCAGTATAGAAGCCAAATCACCGGCCGTACTCAACACATCGTCCCGATCGACGCCAGTCAGAAAATCATTCAATCCATTAAGGTTACATCTCTCGAAGTCGTAAAAAAGAGAATCATACTTTCTGCGGATTTGAACAAGCACGGATCACCGAGATAAGAGCTGGATGATGCTGATTAAGAGGCAGCAAAACCTCGTCATCCAGAAGAACTCGCGCAGTCTGACTGTTTGACAACAGGATATCAAGTAAAATATCATTGCAGTTTCTAACATTATTGGCATGTTGTAAATTATGAAAGGATAAGACATTGCACAAAACCTAAACAGAAGGGCTTCTACCTCTCCCGACGAAGCCGTTATTAGCAATTATCAGGATATTTGCTTAATATCTCATCAGTAGTAACACAGCGATCCTCGTAAACATTCAACGGAGCATTTGGGGGAAAGTAAACTCCACCAAAAATTACAGTGTCAAAGCCCACTCTAACCCGGACAAATAACTGTTCGACATTAATACCAACTAGACCAATCTCTTGACAATGGAGAGTCTTATGAACCACAATCAGCACACCACCGCCACGGCATTTAGAACTCGTTAGGTCGGACCGGTCCTTTCGAAATACATTATAGTCTCTCAACTGCATCTCGGCGACATCGATGCTCTCATCCAGCCAAGTCTCTATCAAAACACATGATACCGGCACAGAAGCACAGCCTGCATTAACTGCTGCATCTTAGTTCTCAGGCCCCTCACATTCTGGTAGTAAGTTTTATAATTATTAGATGCGTTATTCGGATTACCCGATGATCTTAGTTTTTTTGATTGATAACCTTAACAATTTCCGGTATGCCCCGCACATATTTTATCTTAAGATCCGTTTCCCCATCCTGCAGGCGGGACTTTAAGATTACATTTACAGCCTTCCATTCTTCGATTTGTTTAGGCGTTTTATTGAAACGAATAGAAATACCCTGATAGGCGTCAAGTTTTCTCAGCTGTCCCGCGTGCTGAATAATGTTCACATCCGCCGACTCCATCATCACCTTTAATGGTCTAGTCTTGGATGGTGACCCTCTACCAATATGGAACACTTTGATGTTTTGGATGCTCGCCCTGGGGTAGGTTTTTTGAATAATTTCATGAGCCAACGCAAAATTCATATCCCTCTCCGACCGATCACCTGCGGAAGATTTTCCCCCAGTATCCAAAATCATGAGGTTCCTCTGACGCATATGCCTATCATTGAATTCACGCATGGATTCCCTTATAATTACATCAGGTGACGGATCTTCATATTGTTGATAGCTGGTATTACCAGCCAGATGTTTTCTAATGTCGGCTATCTTCGGCCTAAGATCTTCGTTAATTCTAATTTGATCCTCATACTTAGCTAAAATAATTCTATACTGAGATTCCATTATATTTAGTTTATCCATCATATCATTCAAGGAGACTTGAGGAGTATCGTACGGCCTACGGAGCGCTCGACCCCCCGGGGGAACCACACAGAGAAAGAACAGATGTCCTGGGGCCAATCGAGAGACGGTGGCATCATTTTTGGATAGTTTCACCCGATCCATTAGCAACATTTCCTTCGTTAAGGCCATCAGTCTGTGCCTGGCACGAAATACAAGTCCAGGTGGTACTAGACTACTTAAAAACAGCTATCTAAAAAAACTAACAACCTTTTGAATTCACGCCTACAAAAATTAGGCAAAGTACATCCACTACCAGAGGCAAAAAACATTACCAACGACCCATACCTCTACCATATATACAAAGGTTATATAAAAAATCAAATCTCACATCATCTCGATAAGTTATAGAGGACATAACCCTCTCAAACAGCATTTCAGTGTATTGAAATGTAAAACGCCCAAAAATTGGAAACGCACATAATATATGAAATTCCATGCAAAGATTGCTTGGCAACATATACTGGACAAGTATCACAATACTTAAAACACAAACTCAATGGACATAAATATGACAAGAATATTAAAACAGCTCTAACACGAGATACAGGAAAAACATAATTTTAATTTCCATACATAACCAAAAAAAAAAAACGAGAATTTTTGGAAATGATCCACATAAAGAAAAATCAACACGCAAAAAATAATAAAGGGTCTAAGTAAAAATATATTAAAATCTGATTTAACTAATCAACTGAAAAATAGCAATACCATAATGTTGATTTTACATATACATAAAAAACATGTCAACAATAACAATCGGACCCTTATATCTCGATATATATTTCATTCAATGAAAATATTTTTGTTACATTCTCTGTACTGCTACGCCCTGCAGAAAACATAGTTTTTAAACTAATTTTAGTGAGAAAAATGTGAATGTGTTTGTGGAGTGCTTTATCTTCTCATTTATATAAAGATTTTTTAATTATGATGAAATCCCCCTTTTTAGGTAAGTTCTGGAGAATAACTATTACAAACCAAAATGTAACATAGTGATAACATTCTCAATGTAATAAAATAATTTAGATACTGTCATTTCTTTATAGGATAAGTAAAAAATAACACTGATAAAGATAAAATATAATTCTACCATAATCAATTTTTGCCTTAATTAAATCAGGAACCACATTCCCAAAAAAAAGAATATCTAAAACTGGTTTAAGAAACGTTTTTCAATTTTATTATATATATATATATATATATATATATATATATATATATATATGAAAATAAATAAATGAAAATGAAGAAGATCAATAAAAGAACAACTATTAAGAAATACGATATAAAGAAGCTGAAAGATCCATGCATACAATTTAAGGTTAGAGAAGACCTGACAAAGCAAAGGGAGATTAGTGATGAAATAGACCTTGAGATTAAGAGACTGAAAGACATTGTAGAGATCACTAGTGAGAAACATCTAAAACTAGACAAAAACGTCAAAAGAAAATCGTGGATGACGGATGAAATTATACAACTGATGAAATAGAGAAGGCTGCTAAAAAACAAAAGTACGGCCGAATACCTACAAGTACATAAACTAATACAAAAAAGGATAAAAGAAGTTAAAAACTCAAAGCTGGAGGAAGACTGCAAAGAAATAGAGGCCCTACAAGAAAGACATGATAGTTTTAATGTACATAAAAAAGTTAAAGAAGGGTATATTTAAACACAGGTCGCCAAACGGAATAATGAACAGCTCAAATAATGTTATTGTGGAGAAACAAGAAAAAAGAGATGTTTGGAAAAACTACATCAAGCTGCTATTTGATGATGCACGCCCACATCTTCTACCGATGACAAATAAGGTCCTCTCATAACGGCGGAAGAAGTTCGAGCTACGATCAGACAAATGAAAGAAGGTAAAGCCCCTGGTCCTGATAACTTCCACTCAGAATTCTTGATGCTTCTGGACGATAATGGCATCAAACATATAACACACATATTTAATCGTATTTATGAAACCGGGAAGATCCCAAAGGAGTGGTTAAAATCAGAATTTATAACACTACCAAAGAAACCAGGAGCAAAAAAATGCGAAGCCTTCAGAACGATTAGTCTCATGAGTCATCTATTAAAGGCATTTTTAAAAACCATACATAGAAGGATCTACAAAGTTTGTGAAGAGCACATCTCGGAAACACAGTTTGAATTTCGTGATGCGGTGGGAACAAGACAATCCATATTCAGTATCCAGGTGCTATTTCAGAGATGTCGTGACGTTAACTGTGACGTGCATGCTTGCTTCGTGGATTATCGCAAGGCATAGACTCATGGAGATACTGAAGCAGGTGGGGATTGACGATCGTGACTTAAGGATAATTGCACATCTATATTGGAATCAGACTGCCTGCATAAACGTGGATGGAGACAAATCTGAAGCAATAAACATATTACTAGGAGTTAGACAGGGGTGCGTTCTGTCGATACTATTATTTAATATCTACTTCGAACATATGTTTAATAAAGCTCTCGAAACCAATAACGCAGGAATACTAGTAAATGGAAAACGTTTAAATAACTTAAGGTATGCGGACGACACCGCAATTATCGCAGATAGTCTGGCAGACCTACAGGAAACTATGACAAGAGTGGTGGAGGTTAGTCGGGAGTACGGGCTCGATATAAATATAAATAAAACCAAATATAATGCGTAATGAGAAGAGATATGGATTACTACAAGAAATACTGCAGGGGAAAATTCCGGGTAAACGTGGCCCGGGCCGCAGGAGGATGGCCCGGGCCGCAGGAGGATCTCATGGTTGAAAAATCTTAGAACGCGGTTTTCGGTAATAACCACCGCGCTTTTCAGAACAGCCGTAAATAAAATTACAATAGCCAGGATGATCGCCAACGTCCGGACCGGATAGGCACCAGAAGAAGAAGATATATATATATATATATATATATATATATATATATATATATATATATATATATATATATATATATATATATATATATATATATATATATATATATATATATATATATATATATATATATATATATATTGTACCGTTTGAAATTTGGATGCCCCAGGCTTGGGCGCAGTTTTGTACCCTGTGAAAATTGTTTTTCCCACGCTTGGGCGCAATTTTCTTGCAACCTCTTTTTAATTTCTGATAATGAATTGAGTGAATCCTGATTTTAAAAGAACTAAAGAAATTAAACAAACACTAGCTCAGTTTTCCTTGGTAGAGAAATATGGGTAAGAGATAATTGTTATACGTCTTTTTGGAATTATTTTCTATTTTTAAAAAGCTTCAGTTGTACAAATTTTGGGCACCATTCATTTTAAAATAGAAAGGATCTAACTTCAGTTAAAAAAATGAAAAAATACTGAAGTGTTTTACGGTTATTACTAAAAAGAATTATTCTAGTACAACTTTTCTTATCCTGAAAAGAAAAATAGGTATTCAGTGAGACACTAGCTTTAATCAACAAAAAAGAAAATTTATTCATGATTTAAAATAAAAGTTCCAACCTTTGCAGTTTTAAGGAATACAAAAAAATTCTAGCCTAAAAGTAGTTTTTATAAATTAGAGTCCCTAAATCAGAGATTTTACTTCTAAATCTTGACTACACCCGAATCGAAGAGTCGTGATATTCACTTCGCGATTTATCAGTTCAAATTGCTGTTAAAACACTTATTTGCGGGGAATATATTTATTGATGTATGTTCTGGTAACTTACGGTTTTCCTACGGGCTTCTAGGCCTTCAATGGAACACAAAACCGATTTCACACTTTTGAGAAGAGCCTACTTTAGCTACTCCATTTAGAAAACACACAAAGCCCACTACGGCTTTATGATAAAAAAACTCGTGCTTAACTTGGCTCTCGTAGATATTGTCGTAAGCCTCTACTGCGGCTCGGTGGAAATTAGCCTGGCTGCGGCTTGATGGTACTCAGCCTCTCTGCGGCTTGATGGTACTAAGCCTCTCTGCGGCTTGATGGTACTGAGCCTCTCTGCGGCTTGATGGTACTAAGCCTCTCTGCGGCTTAATGGTACTAAGCCAAGATTCGCGTCCTCCGGACCCTTAAATAAGCCGTGGGCACTCTGTCTGTAATATGGCGACGCCGGAACCAAAAACTCCGGATACAAACATTTGACCAATCCCGGCGTATCGATAGATTCGGTCGCAAACCCGCACAGCACACTATATAACGAGCGGCTAGGAATTTCTGATTAATATACCGCTCGATAGAAAAATGAAAAGAAGTACATTATAAAGTGAAAAATCAGTAACATTATATGGTCTTAAAATCTAGGAAAAAAATGAATGTTACATTACCCCCTTCCAAAAAGAAATAGACTACACTAGTCTATTAAACTAAGGCTACTTATGAAAAGGTACAAAGTGGTACACTATCACTTAATACTAAGGTCAGAACTTAAAACAAAATTACAAACTTCGGACCTTACTACTAGACTTAATTCAATTAAGCACTAATATTAAGTACAATGAAAACCAAATGAAAATCTTTGCATGTACACAAGAATCTTATAACTAGACTTAACTTAATTAAGCACTAAGGTTAAGTACATCAAAAGGTAAATAAAAATCCTTGCATGAACATAAGAAATACCTGTTCAAAGTAACAATCGCGGTCTTCTTATATAAAAGAATCAGCTCTATTATTGTTACCAAAACAAAAAAAAAATATAACTTTGTCTAGACTCTTGTCTAAATCAAAAGAATAAACTGAAACAAAATATGAATACCCCCCTTAAAATATTTTAAGGATTATCTGAAAATTTTCTATTTCAGCAAAAGAAATTTATAAAAATTCTTAAATAAAGAAAAACAAAAAAAATAAATGATTCTAGTGCAAACACTAACACTAAAAGGAGAAAGTCTTGTAAGACCATTTAGCACAAGGCTAAGAAAAACATCTGGATGAAAATCCAGACAAACGCTCGGGAAAAATCGCCATCAATGCTCTAGCTCATCGCTAAGAGAACATTCTAAATCTAGTATCACTACTAGTCGCATCAGAAAATAATCGCAATCTATCGCGCAATGTCGACGTCCTAAGACATCCAGACATGCTAAAATCGCCAGGGAAAACGCTCTGGTTGATCGCCAGATAATCGCACTCTATAACGCAATGTCGACGTCCTAAGACATCCAGACATGCTAAAGTCGCCAGGGAAAACGCTCTGGTTGATCGCCAGAAAACACGTCAGCTCATCGCCAACAAAACACTCTGGTATATCGCCAGAAAAAACCTCGGCTCCTCGCCAAGAAAACACTCTGTAAATAGTCCTCGACTACACAAAGTCTGCGTTCTAAAAGAACAATCTCGCCATTAATATAGTGAGCAGCTATAAAAGCTAACAATATCACTATAGGCACAGTGAATAGCTATAAAAGCTAAAATTCACTCTAAACACAGTGAATAGCTATAAAAGCTAAAATTCACTAAACTGGATGATCCTGCTTCAAAAAAGCAATGTTCACAAAGAACAGAATGATTAGTCCACGCGCAACTAACATTCAAGGAAACATTCCTAGCATAACTATGTGAGACAGCTAGTCTCTAAATAGGACCTCCCTAAAGTCATAATCCTATATATAGGAGTCCATAAACAAAACGACTCAAAATCACACATTTTGAGCACATGCCCTCAGGCAACCAACATACACTGAAATATATACAGAAATATATACAGAAATATATACAGAAATATATACAGAAATACATACAGGAGTTCAAATCCCAAACTCTTGGTTATGATAACTCCATACTGAGCTTGGTGAAAGCTCTTAGCAAAAGCTAATCAAATCTTCGGCACATCGCACCAAAGTGACAAATCTGCCTAGAAACATGAGCCAGAAAAAACGCCCTCCGTCATTCTTCAGGGTGGCTACACAGAGATATAAAATTTAACCAGCATTGCGCTTCTCCAAGTTGCATGAAGAACCCTCGTGTACTGGTCTCGCCCTAGAACAACAACGAAAAACATTCAATCCATCCCACATAACAGGAGACAAACACCTCACCACGATATACTGAATGGTGGAGACAATAATATACGGAAATGGTGACCCTGGTGTCCACCAACAAAAGAGAGTAGATTATAGCATCCACTAAACTAAAACGGTGTCTACCACACCACCATAAGTCAAAAAAAATTTAATCAGTAGGGTGTTCCGAAACACACTACTGCCAACAGCCTGTCACCACTAATAGGCTAATTGGAGCTGAGGTCGACTACAGTAGCTAGGCTCTCCTTTGGCTCAAATAGAAATAACCATTGGGTAACAAAACCTCTAAAGGTCCCGAAGGTCAAACGTTCGCCCCCCATAGACTACCCTTCCAATCAGTCTGTTCCTCAGGAAGACTAACTTCCTGCCAAACGTCGTAACGGCATCTGTCAGCACCCGGTGCATCACAGCCTGTAAAAACAGATAACTCATGAGATACAACCTAAAAGGTTTACAAGGTTGACTTAACCAAGCTTCTAACGGAAATTTCCAAAAAAACGAAAATGAGCTTAAAAAGCTACATGAAGCAAAAATTTCTCAATTTTTCGGTGGCAACGCAACAAAACTTTTGAAGACGACAAGAGCTTTTCCAGCTTAATCAGAAACAAGAAGAAAACATCGTTGACAGCTAAAATATTCGATCATGGTGTTAATCGTCTCCCTAGACAATAGCCTCTAGAAGAAACTGCTACAGGTATCAGGCATAACCGTTTTCTGTCAGCCCAAACTTCTAGATTACCTCTTGGAAATCTAAAAATTCGGTTAGGAATCTTCCTTCACTGCGCTTAGCCACTCTTGACAAGGTTCTCATCTCGGTATCAGATTTTGATCATTTCTTTGTGAAACGACTGTCTTACTCTGCTCTCATCTCCTGTAAATGATCAGCCTTTAGTTCTCCTGCAGGACTTCAATTTCCTATCAATCTGATAGTAAACCGAAAAAACTCAACATACGCCTATGAGTCCATGCAAAAAAATTTTTAAAAAAAATTAGTGACTCAAAGGTAACGTTTAAACGGCCCTGAAAAGAATAGAGTATACCCTCAGTTTGTCAATTCAGAAGAAGATCTAAATCAAAATAATCCAAGTCTTAGACTTACTGGATAAACCAAAATCAATTTACTCTTAATTGCACCCTACATATACCACTAAGGTAATAGAAATCCACCCACTCGGGTAACAAACTTTGAAATTGCTCATAAAAATTTTGACTCTACATCACACTACACGAGCTACATCTTGCGCTTGTCCTAACTCAAGATCCCCTTGGATTGCCTCTAATCAAAATTTCGCTTCCAAGTGTCAAGAACTGGATATTATTTGGGGTCCTAAGCAAATCAAATCCCGCGACCACCGACATACCAGTCTTATGATATATCCTGAGTGTGACTCCTTCGCAAGCTCGCTAAAACTGAGTCGATGCTAAACATCAACCACAATCAACCTAAGTTTGGGATATGGCCAATACCCAAAACCTTAGCATTAAACAATAAAAGTAAGCTATTCTCTGCTCAACTTTTATAACAGTCAAAAAAAACGAGGTCGTCACCTCTACAGAGCAACATCAAAAAAAATAAAGTAAAGCAATTAAGATAATGTAAATATAAATTATTCTTCTTCTGACAAACTTTCATTAGGGTTAGGTTCATTGAATGGTTTTAAGTCTTTAATATGCCATTGACCTATTTTAGTCCCATCTAAATTAACCAAACCATAAACTAAATCTGAAATCTTCTCTCCTATCACGCAATGCACATACTTAGGTACCAACTTAGATGTGAATTTATCTGCCGCACTGGAAAGAATTTTATTTTTTCGCCAAACGTGATCACCTATATTAAAGGCAAAATCCCTTTTTCTAAGGTTGTAAGACTTACTGTTCCGTTCATAAGCCTTATGTATCCTACTACGCACGTCGGTGAAAATATCTTTTAAACCCTTTAAATTTTCGGCGTACGCACCCCTGTTACCCGGAATTATTTCGCTGTCAACATTGACATCCAAATCTAAATTTTTATAATACGATCCAGATAGAGGTATATGTCTGCCGTAAACTAAGAAAGACGGTGTGAACCCTGTTACTTCGTGTCTTGCGGTGTTTATAGCTTGTTGAATTTTGGAAATATCTCTATCCCAAGTGAATCAACGTAACTTCTTAAAGCGGTCCCGACTGTTCGGTTATTACGTTCAACAAAATTACATTGTGGAGAGTACACGGGATTAAAACGGATGTTAAAACCATAAGTTTCACTTAAGCTCTTAAAACTCTTAGAGGTAAACTGAGTACCGTTATCGCATATCAAGAGCGATGGAACACCGTGGATTAGAAAGACATTATTTTCCAAAATTCTCTCTATATATTCTGCTTTAGAGCTTTTCAAAGGAAATAGCATGGTATACTTTGTAAACCAGCAAGAAACCACGAGAAGCCATTTATTTCCCCTTTTTGAACGTGGGAATGGGCCTACTAGATCAGCTGCTATGACTTGAAAAGGGTAATTAACCGTTTTCTCTTTTTCCCATCAGCCCCATAGGTAGTGTATTTGGAGATTTCTGCGCTCCACATACTTCACAAGTCCTCACAAACTTTAAGATATCATAACGCATTTTTGGCCAATAATACTGTTCCTGAACCCTGTGAAGAGTTTTATAAAAACCAAAATGACCAAAAGTAGGAGGAGTGTGACACATGTCTATAATTTCCTCTCTCTGTGGTTTAGGAACTAGTATTTTCCACTCGGGTACATTAACTTTTAAAGGCAACTGGTTTGGGATAAACTTGTACACGAAATCATTTTCCACCTTCCACTGCGGAAAATTTTGAGGAAATTCTTTAATTTGCTGCCGTAAATTATCGTACCATGGGTCAATGCGATCTATATCAACTGTATCAATTCTTACGCCAATCTGTGCATGAAGACTGTTTTCGTCCACTGTATGATCTGGGATTCTTGACAAAGCGTCAGGAATAACATTGTGGACTCCTTTTCTATGAATTAAATTAAATGTATGTTGTCTCAGCCTAATCGCCCAACGCGCTAGTTTGCCACTAGGGTTGTTAATAGAATTAAGCCACAATAAACTATAATGATCTGTTATGACCGTGAAAGGAACACCTTCTATGTAAGGTCTAAACTTTTCGATATTAAAGAGTACTGCTAAACATTCTTTTTCAACAACCGAATAGTTACGTTCAGCCCTTGATAAAGTTCTACTGGCATACGCTATCACTCTTTCCTCACCATTGATTTTCTGTGTTAGGACGCCCCCTAAACCGGTATTAGAAGCATCACTAGAAATATAAAACTGATGGGAAAAATCTGGTTGGGATAAAATTGGAGCTGAAACCAATAGCTCTTTAATCTTTATAAAAGATCTTCGGCTGCCTTTGTCCAATCTATCGATTGTCCTTTTTTTCGTCCTTTCAAAAGATCATTAATAGGCGACAACAGGGTAGAAAAATTCTCAATAAAACGTCTATACCATGAACACATTCCTACCATGCTTGCTACTTTTTATCCGGATCGGTACGCAAGGAATTTGAGCCTACAATATAGCCTAAAAACTTTAGAGAAGTTTTGAAAAAAATCACATTTGCTCAAATTTATCGTCAGTCCGGCCTCTTTCAATTTATTTTTTACTTCTTTAAGTAAGCGTATATGCGATTCGAAGTCTTCCGATGTTACTAAAATATCATCTAGATAGGTAAAAATATGTGGCTCATATTTCGGACCAAATATAGCGTCCACTAAACGTTGCTGAGTTTGAGCAGCGTTCTTTAGACCAAACGGCATAGTGACGAACTGAAATAGACCTCGGCCCACTACTGCAAAAGCGGTCTTTTCCTTAGAGGATTTGTCCAAAGGAATTTGCCAGAAAGCCTTTCTAAGGTCTATCGAGGATACATACTTAGCATTCCTGAGTGATGTCAAAATTCTGTCCATGTTCGGTAATGGATAGTTATCAAATTTGCTGACCTCGTTGAGCTTTCTTCCGTCAAAGCATAGACGATATCACTCCGAGTTTCAACATTTCGTCTAACTCCTTATTTAATAATTTTGACATGTACGGAGACATGGCGAAGGGCCTTGTCTTTACAGGACTGTCATCAGCCGTATCTATAGACATGGTGATTTTATTCGTTCGGCCTAACCTATCTTTACTACTTATTTCCTTGAAAGAGATTATTACTTTTTCTGCCTTTAAGCGTTCCGTCCGCGAGAGATCATCTAGGGTACATAGACGCGAGAAAAGGTTTTCTAAAGAACTTTCTGAATAACAATCTTTAAAACTTGTTTGAGAATTGACTCCTAGGGACTGTGGATACCACGAATTATTTTTAAAATTTACTAAAATTCCGAATTTTTGTGCAAAATCACATCCTAAAACCAAAGTATGTGATAGAGAAGGTACTACTAGAGCTGGGATTACTAAACAATGACCATTGCAGACTAGCGGCAACTCAACCGTACCTAAAACTTTTAGACGGCTGCCATCTGCAGTGGTAACTCTACTATTTTGACATGGCATATTTTTATGCTTAAACGACTTAAAATTTTTATACCATTCTGACCTACAACGGAGGCATTTGCACCAGAGTCAAGTAAAGCCGAGAAATGGGCACCTAATAGATCTATCTTTATATGCGGTCTATTATCTAAATATTTATGCACGAATAAAGGAGACATGTGACCATTTGGAGAAGCAGGAGTTTTAACTTGAGAAGGAAAATTTTTATTAGACTAAAAAAATCAGGAACTTTTTGTAACTATTTAGTCCAATCTGATTTATTGGAGTATTTCTTTACTTAAGATCCTCGTTAGAATCTTTCTTTTATCCGCGACCGGACGTTCTGAGAAAGTACGACGGATTTTCAGTTCATAGTCTAACTCATATTCCAGTAGGTGATTGACTTTAAAATTGAAGGCTTCCATGATAAATGAATACAATTTAAAAGAATTGTTTAAAAAGTCGTGAAAATATTTCTCCTGTGCTCCCAATAGTCAAAATAAAAAATATGTAAAGGCACTTAAAATATGTAAACTTCTTTACCAAACATTTTAAAAATCTTCAACAATTTCAAAAAAAAATTTCTAAGTATTGCCTTGTATTAAAATTCTTTTACCAAATATGTTAAGAATTTTCAACAACAAAAAATCTCCAAATACCGTTTCGTATCAGCAAAGTATTTTTAATATTCATGCAAAACATCGGTGAGAAAAAAAGTACAGTTTTTTCTTCGGTTAACCGCAAAATAAATCTAACACTGCAAAAATTAAAGTAAACCAGCACATCTGCTAATCTGAACTATAAAAGTAGCTTTTAAGAAAAAAGTAGGAATCTCTTATCTTAGAGTCGATTAACAAAATTCAAATATCTATACCACCATCAGATAAATTGAAATAAATAATTCTACAAATTTCCTGCTTTTGTCTTATTGCTATAGTGTAGTTTCGTTTAATAAATATTATGAAATAAAAATATCTGTAAAGTTAGAGCTTTTACTTTGTTCGATAGCTAGTACACTGAACCCTTTAAAAAATAAAATTCCAAAAGCCCCGCGTTGACAGCGCTATTTTGTACCGTTTGAAATTTGGATGCCCCAGGCTTGGGCGCAGTTTTGTACCCTGTGAAAATTGTTTTTCCCACGCTTGGGCGCAATTTTCTTGCAACCTCTTTTTAATTTCTGATAATGAATTGAGTGAATCCTGATTTTAAAAGAACTAAAGAAATTAAACAAACACTAGCTCAGTTTTCCTTGGTAGAGAAATATGGGTAAGAGATAATTGTTATACGTCTTTTTGGAATTATTTTCTATTTTTAAAAAGCTTCAGTTGTACAAATTTTGGGCACCATTCATTTTAAATAGAAAGGATCTAACTTCAGTTAAAAAAAATGAAAAAATACTGAAGTGTTTTACGGTTATTACTAAAAAGAATTATTCTAGTACAACTTTTCTTATCCTGAAAAGAAAAATAGGTATTCAGTGAGACACTAGCTTTAATCAACAAAAAAGAAAATTTATTCATGATTTAAAATAAAAGTTCCAACCTTTGCAGTTTTAAGGAATACAAAAAAATTCTAGCCTAAAAGTAGTTTTTATAAATTAGAGTCCCTAAATCAGAGATTTTACTTCTAAATCTTGACTACACCCGGAATCGAAGAGTCGTGATATTCACTTCGCGATTTATCAGTTCAAATTGCTGTTAAAACACTTATTTGCGGGGAATATATTTATTGATGTATGTTCTGGTAACTTACGGTTTTCCTACGGGCTTCTAGGCCTTCAATGGAACACAAAACCGATTTCACACTTTTGAGAAGAGCCTACTTTAGCTACTCCATTTAGAAAACACACAAAGCCCACTACGGCTTTATGATAAAAAAAACTCGTGCTTAACTTGGCTCTCGTAGATATTGTCGTAAGCCTCTACTGCGGCTCGGTGGAAATTAGCCTGGCTGCGGCTTGATGGTACTCAGCCTCTCTGCGGCTTGATGGTACTAAGCCTCTCTGCGGCTTGATGGTACTGAGCCTCTCTGTGGCTTGATGGTACTAAGCCTCTCTGCGGCTTGATGGTACTAAGCCAAGATTCGCGTCCTCCGGACCCTTAAATAAGCCGTGGGCACTCTGTCTGTAATATGGCGACGCCGGAACCAAAACTCCGGATACAAACATTTGACCAATCCCGGCGTATCGATAGATTCGGTAGCAAACCCGCACAGCACACTATATAACGAGCGGCTAGGAATTTCTGATTAATATACCGCTCGATAGAAAAATGAAAAGAAGTACATTATAAAGTGAAAAATCAGTAACATTATATGGTCTTAAAATCTAGGAAAAAAAATGAATGTTACTATATATATATATATATATATATATATATATATATATATATATATATATATATATATATATATATATATACAGGATACCCCATATGTATGGAATAATGACTATACAGCATTTATTAATCAGTTTATCAAAAAAATATTTAAATAAAAGTTATAGGGTGTTATACGGCGCACATGCTGATGTTGACAATAATACTTTGAACTGTCAGTTCTAAGAAATTACGCCATCTTAATTTTCTTTAAATGGAAGCCATGCCATTCTTTTATTTGTGAGTCCTAGATATTATTTGTCTCACATACCATATGTCTAAATTGAACTGTTGTGGAATTATTGATAATTGAAATTAAGGAGATCAAATTTAAAAAAATATATATAAGCTGGCTTGTGTCAAACATTTACTGTCAGGTAACGACTTAATGCTTCAAAAAATAATTTATTGATGAAAACTTTTTATTGCTGCATTTTGTGAAACTGCGATTTGAGCATGGTACATTTAACAGAAACTGAAAGAATCACTTTGGGAATGATGGTTGGTTACAGAGACCATAGAAGAATACAAAGGAGGTGTGTGATATTTCTAACGCAGTTCGTAGTTAGCAAAACATTAAAACGATTTAAACAATCAGGTCAGGGTAAGGGGGTAAGGATTCTGGACCTCCAGAAATTAAAATAAACAAAGGTTATCATAGTCGATCTGAAAGTGTAGAAGATTGGCAACAAAGAATTCAATATGAAGTAGCACAGATCACCCCAGATTCTCTGTAAAACTTGTTCAGGCTATTAACGGTAGGCTTTCTGAGCAATTGTTACCTTAAAAATAAACCTAGAGTATTTATTAATAGTTTTTTGTCTGTTTTTATTTTAAATTTCAAATGACAATAATTCCAAAACAGTTCAGTTTAGGCGTACAGTATGTTAGAAAAATAATATGTAGAATTTTAGTAGGACTCAAAAATAAAATAATATACAGGACTTTCTATTTAAAATATAATATATGAATATAATAATATAAAAATATAAAAATCAAGTTCGCGTAATTTCTTCGAACTGACAGTTCAAAACATTTTATTGTTAACGTCAGTATGTGCGCTGTATAACAACTTTTGTTTTTACATTTTTTTGATACACTGAATAATAAATACTGTGAAATCATTATTCCATACATATGGGACACCCTATATGTATATGTGTATATATTTATATATATATATATATATATATATATATATATATATATATATATATATATATATATATATATATGTATACATATATATGTACGGAGCGTGCCTCCAAGAGGTATCATACAGAAACCTAAAACGATTTGACTGCTAGGTGGAACTGATATTCAATACTATTAGTTGTAGTTTATACTAGATAGCTTTTATTGATTTTGCTTAATAATGCTAAGATCTATTATTCACTAATTTAATATTTGTCGTAAACCCAAGTAAATTTTATCACAACAGGCAATTTTGTACGTTTATTTTTAGGTTTCAGTCAATTAAGATATTTTTAAGAAACCCAGAACTAACGGATAACCTTGATTCATGGGAACGTCGAAAAGAGTTGGCGACTTGAGTCTATTCTACAGGTATTTTTATGGAAAGTGTTCAATTATTTCTTCCCAGAGCGGTGTACGCTAGAAATACACTTCGCGCTAATACTTCGCATCCATATGAGGTTCAGCTTGTTACTTCTCGTACAAACCTTTTCAAGCAGCCTTCTCTTTGGAATGATTTGCCCAGGACTGTGTTTCCGACCGAATAAAATTTACAGCGATTCAAGACCAACGTGAATCGCTTTTTCCGCACACGTGTCGCTCTTGTAGCGGTTTAGGGATTTTCCTGCAGCACCTATGCTAGACCCATAAGAATAGTATGGTATAAAATACGAGTACACATGTAAATTTTAAAAATGTCGTAAAGATTTGCTAAATATTAGATAATCCTTATACAGAATATTATTTCTTGAAATTCTTTTAATTTTAGATTTACACACTTCAAACCACCTTAAGTAATCTTAATTAATTCACTTCAGCACTAAATAACATAATTATTAAGTTAGACTATCTTTTGGTAGATGTAGGGTTTAATCGCTTAATTCATATTAATTTTACCTCTTTAAACTCGGCTAATACCTTGTTTTCAGGAAATTAAATTATACTTTAATTTTTAAAAAGCTAATACCCTTGCAACGATCTTGATGCGAACATTTCGAAGTAAGATAAAATTGATAATTATTCAATAAATTTTTGGGTTAATGGTAACAGTAGGAGTTTTGTCAAGTCAATAATACCCATCTCAATAAAATATTAAAACGTTATTTCAATTTTTCTTATACTATTGAAGCAAAACCGATCGATAAAATGAACATTAGATTGTAATTATGTGAAATGACGTCAAATAAAAAATAAAACATACATATACTCCGTCTACGATATAATTGTAAGAATTGAGGAAAAAGAAAGAGCATTTGTTTGATGTGTTCAAAAAACTATAGAGCTTCTATTCATTTAATATATATTTCGTTTAAATTTTCACTTGCGAAATAATTTTCTAATAGCAACACAATCCTTTTATAATTCGGCATATTTAACTGATTTACTTCTGTTAGGAGAATGTATATATTAATAAAATTCCATTTTATAAGCGCTGATAAAATAACCCACCAAAGTGAATATTTAGTAAGCAGTTCTATGATACGTCGTCAGATATTACATACAGAAATTCTTTAAATACAGTACGTCCTCAATTATTGATAGTAGTTATTTTAAAATTTAGTTTTACTCGATTTTTTTCTAGTACAATACCCTGTATATTATCTGTATTTTGATTCAATGGTCGTTCCTAAGCACATTTTATATAGCATGTCTTAATAGTGAATTATACATTTTCTGAGATATTAGACTAAGCATTTAAAAGATCTAATTTGGAATAAATCCTCTTACATGTTAATGTCGCAGATTTTCATTTTTCCTACTCAAAAATCATTCTCGGTTTTAGAAGAACAATAGTTTGTACAGTAGAACTACCAAAATATTAATTAGTAATGAACGAACGCAAAAGTTTTTTTAGTTAAATTCACGTGGATGTTTAATGAAGAAAAAAACGCAGAGTTGATAACTTCAAAATATTTAGGTGAACCTTAAACACACACACACACTAAAATACAACTACTACTAACATATATACTGATTACTGTGTAGAAAATGTTCCTTCTCAGGTAACAATATACAGGACACAGTTTAAATCAGGTACATGGCATATTCAAAAAAAATACTTAGAGCATATTAAAAAAACAGCCAAGTGCAAGTTAGACTTGCGTAATGAGTGGTCCGTACGGTGACTGCTTTTAAAATAAAATAAAATCCTTATCTAGGCTAAGTTAATTAGGTCCTTGACCTGTACATATCTTAATATCCAATATGTATTTTCCCCTTTTTGCTTAGCCAATAATGTATAATAGTTATATCATCTTAGCTACCTAATAGCCAATAAATCAATCTAGCTCAATGTTGAATCTAGTAATAAAAGTGTAAAACAAATATATACCTCCATATGTCACTCCGCAGGAATATGAACTTTTCTTTGAATCGCTTGAACAGTGCGAATATTTGCAGAATGGGAGGGTAATCATTTTAGGAGACTTCAATGCCCCTCAATATGGGGTCCGTGACAATAATGATAGCAAAGCGAGGGAGATTGGCACCTTCATGAACTTCTTTAATTTTGAGCAATATTTTGGATTTAGTTTTTAGTAACTTTAAATGTTCATTTGTGCATAACCTTGTTCCGATTATTCCTGAGGATGCCTATCATCCGGCACTAATTGTTGATCTTTTTAATCTAGGCAGTAATATACCCCAGAGTGTCCCTAATTGTTTAATAAGAGCATACAATTTTAAACGGGCCGATTTCTTGTCTTTATATGACTCTCTGCTGTCTACCGATTGGACCAATCTGGGTAAGTCTACTGACGTTAATATCGCAGTTGCTGAGTTTTATAACAGACTCTATGAGCAACTAGATACTTATGTTCCACTTCGCAAAAATTTCAAGCGAAAATTTCCTGTTTGGTATACATCAGAAATAATTACGGATATTAAATATAAATCCCTAATGAGATCAAAATATAAAAAAACCGGTGATCAATGGTATAATATCGAATTTACAAATATTAGAAGATTGATTAAGGTTAAGTGCAAATCAGCTTTTGATAGGTACATACTTGGTGTCCAGGAAGCAATTAACAGTGATTCAGGAAAGTTTTGGTCCTTTATTAATCAGAAGAATCGAGAATCAAGGATTCTCGGAGCAATTCATTTGCGTGATGTTTGGTATGAAAAGCCGCAAGACATAGTAAATGTGTTCGCTTCTTATTTTGAAAATGTATTCTTGCCTAACGAGAATGAAATCGATTTTGTTCCGGAGAGTGCTTATCAGCTTTTCGGTAGTGTTGACATTTCATTAGCTTCTGTAACAGACAGTAAGATTCAACACGCT
The DNA here is from genome assembly GCA_019049505.1 of Pachyrhynchus sulphureomaculatus. Taxonomy (NCBI): domain Eukaryota; kingdom Metazoa; phylum Arthropoda; class Insecta; order Coleoptera; family Curculionidae; genus Pachyrhynchus; species Pachyrhynchus sulphureomaculatus. Next base: position 98,952,315 of record CM032453.1, on the reverse strand, counting down.
GCTAAAAAATTAAAGAATAGGCTGACCGCAGGACCTGATGGTATTCCATCTTTTATGGTTAAAGATTGTATGGGTGCACTTATGGTGCCTCTAAAATACATATACAATCTGGCGTTAAGGACGTTAACATTTCCGGGGAACTGGAAGCAAACGAGGGTGTGCCCCATTTTCAAGTCCGGCGAACGTAGCGAGGTAAACAATTATCGACCTATTTCTGTTCTAAACAATTTTTCGAAGCTATTTGAAGTAATTCTGTATAATCGCATTTATACTCAGGTTAGAGGTATTCTGTCAACCCATCAACATGGATTTATTGATGGTAGATCCACTGTAACAAACCTGGGAGTGTATACAAACTTTACAGAGGACATATTAGACGCAGGAGGGCAGGTTGACGTAATATACACGGACTTTTCTAAAGTCTTTGATAGAATATCTCATTTCGTTTTGCTTCAGAAGCTTTGGCGTATGGGTTTTGGTATGGATGCGTGCAGTTTGTTTTCTTCGTATTTGGGGGGCCGCTCTCAGTCAGTACACTATAATGGATATATTTCCGATTCCTATACCGCAACCTCGGGCGTGCCACAGGGATCCAATCTTGGTCCCCTACTATTTTTTGCTCTATATTAATGACCTTTGTGATACTCTGAATTGTGGCAGGCTGCTTTTCGCTGATGATCTCAAGCCGTATGCGTCCGTCTCATGTATTCAGGACTGTAAATTGCTTCAAACTGAGCTTTGCGTGCTTGAGGATTGGTGTAAGCACAATAAATTAGACTTGAATATTTCTAAATGTAAAATTATGTCGGTGACGAGAAAAACCATATAATAGCATATGAATATTCACTAGGAGTGTCAACTCTCGAGCGCACCAATAGTGTAAGGGACTTAGGAGTAGTATTCGATAACAAAATGAATTTTTCTAATCACATTAATAACGTAACGCTGGAAGCCAATCGTCTATATGGTTTTATAGTGCGCAACTGTAGAAGCTTTAATAGTGAACGATCTTTAATGCTGCTATATGAGTCTTATGTGAGATCCAGACTAGAGTATGCCTCTCTTATTTGGGGCCCATATTACTTATGCTATAAACTAATGCTAGAACGAGTTCAAAAAAGATTTCTAAAATATTTATCATATAAGGTAGATGGTGTCTATCCAATGAGAGGAATAGAGTATTCTTTGTTATTGGAGAGATTTAATTTTCAATCACTTGAGGCTCGCAGAGAGTGTTCGTCTATAATTTTCTTGTATAGATTGTTGCACGGAGTCATCGACTGTCCTCAACTGCTATCGAAGGTGGTTATATTGGTGCCTAGAATTAATTCACGAAATACTGCTGCTTTTGTTTGTTCACGTGCTAGGACTAATCTCAGGTTAATTGAACCAATCAATGTTATGTGCAATAAATTTAACTTAATTAGTAATAAATGTGACATTTTTGCAGACACCGAAAATAAGCTTAGGTCAATATGTTTAGATCATTTTACTTGATAGGACATTTATAAAGATTCTTTTAGAGGCTCGTTTTGCTTGTTGGATGTATGTAACTAATATTTGTTTTATTTCACTTTTATTCTAATTTGTACTGCGCTGATTCATTTAATTTTTTTATTCATTTTTATTTCTTTCTGTCTTGTTTTTTGTTGTTACTTTAGTACCTTAGTTTTAAGAGAAAATTTCATTCATATTCTTTCTTGTTTTCCCTGTAAATGGTTCTTACTGTTGGGAATAAAGCTATTATTATTATTACAAAAAGTTCTTCTTCCTCACATTTGATCAATGTGGTTCCATGTTTGGCTGACGGGCCAAAACCAAGTCAGCACAAACGCTATTACCATTCCGTATTAAGGAATGACCTGACAATGTTACATGTTTTCAAAATTACTGACTTCTGAATGTTTCTGTGTATGTCCGTGTTGAGTCCCAATTGCACTAAATGTGGTGTGAATGTTATTGGTATAAGGCCAGTGGCTGATATAATGAGGGGGACAATGATGACTTTTTCCTGTCTCCATAGCCTTTTTATTTCCGTTGCAAGGTCTGTGTATTTGGAAATTTTTTCGGTGTATTTCGCTTGGATGTTTGTGTCGTTGGGGACAGCTATGTCAATCAGATAGGTAACTTTTCCTTTTTTGCACTGAAAAGTAATATCGGGTCTATTGGCGGAGACTGTTTTATCTGTATGGATACCGATATCCCAGTAGAGCTTGTAATCTTCATTTTCAAGTATGGATGTTGGCGTGTATTTGTAGTAGGGATCTGTGTTTTCTATGAGTCTGTATGCTGTGGCCAGTGCTTGGTGAACCACTTTGGCAGCTGAATCATGCCTGGCTGTGTACTCCGTTCCGGCCAATATTTTACATCCGCTCGTTATGTGTTCGATCGTTTCTTTCTGCTGGTGGCATTTCCTACATCTGTCCTCTGCAATGGTCGGGTCTTTGATGATATGCTTTTGGTAGTTTCTGGTTAATATGACTTTATCCTGGATGGCAAGTAAGAAGCCTTCAGTCTCAGGGAATAGCTGCCCATCCCGTAACCAGGTGTATGATTGGTTTTTATTTACGTGGTCTTGTTCTATGTGGTATCTGTGTTTTCCGTGGAGTGTTTTCTCTTACCACGTTTTCATCTTTTTCCTGTTGTAATTGGGTGTGACTGTGTGTGTCTGCTGAGTGGTCTGCCCGGGCTAAGTCGAGAGGTGTGTAGTTTTTGTCTGCTTTCACTGTCGCTATGTGGAGGCTGGTTTGCTTGCTGTGAAATAATTTCCTAAGTGTTTGTATTTGTTTTGTGTGTAATGATCTGATGTCTATAATTCCTCTGCCTCCTGCCTTCCTCTCGATGGTAAGTCTTTCTTTGCATGCGTTGGGGTGTAATTTCCTGTATTTGGTGAATTGAGATCGTATAAGGATGTGAATATTTTCTATGTCTGTTTGTGACCATTTGATGATACCAAATGAATAACGTGTTGATGGCTTTAGTGAGATTCTTAGAGTTGAGTTTTGTTTGCAAAAGTTTCGTCAGTCTGTTTTTGAATTCGGTTCTGAGCTCTGTTTTGATGTGAGTGTGGTTGAGTTTGGTGCTTTGTTGGAAGCCTAGATATTTGTATGTTTCTTTATCGAACATGTTATCGAGAGTCTCATTGTTGATGGTTTCTGTCTCATGGTGGCATTTCCATTGGCCTTTGTTGATGTGGAGCACTTTGCATTTACTTATACCAAATTCCATATTGACATCTAAGGTGAATATTTCTGTGATTTTGAGGAGTTCTTTCAGCTGTGTTTGTGTGGTAGCGTAGAGTTTTATGTCGTCCATATATAGGAGGTGGTTTATTTTATGTTGATTCACTTTTTGGTGTCTGATATTGAAGCCATGTTCTGTTCTGTTTAGTATATTTGAGAGTGGATTGAGACAGAGGCAAAACCATAGAGCACTGAGCGAGTCTCCCTGAAATATACCCCGTCTGATGTACAGCTCTTCTGTTTGGATCCGTTCGGTTTGTGTTTCTAGGCGTATTTTGCGCGAGAAACTGCCTGAGGTGTTGGTTGATTTTATAGATTTCTAAGGCCCTGATTAACCAGCTGTGGGGTATGGAGTCGAAGGCTTTTTTATAGTCTATGTAACCGATGTGAAGGTTTCTGTGTTCTTTTCTGGTTTGTCCCATAATCACGCTATCTATAATCAGCTGCTCTTTGCATCCTCGACTATTTTTCCTGCATCCCTTCTGCCCTTCTGTGAGGATATTGTTGTCTATTAGGTGTTGTTCTATTTTCTTCGAAATTGTGGCTGTAATGATCTTGTATAGGGTTGGAAGACAGGTAATAGGTCGGTAGTTTGACGGGTTTGTGGTGTCTGAGCTTTTGGGTTTAACGTATGTTATTCCTTGTGTGAGGAAAGTGGGAAATGTGTGTGGTTGTAGAATGGCTTTGTTGATTTGGTGTGTGAGTGCTTCGTGTGTGGTGGTAAACTGTTTGTACCAGAAGTTTTATATATTGTCCATTCCAGGACATTTCCAGTTGTGTGTGTGTTTGATAGTTTCTGTAATTTCTTGTGTATTAAATGTGGTATTTTCTTGTTCTGTCACATGTTTATGTTTGTCTTCTTCGGCTTTGATCCAGGGGGTGTTATTATTGTGTAGTTTGGGTTCTGAACAGATACTTTTCCAATAATCTGTGAGTTCTTGTTTGTTTGGTGGTTCAGTCACTGCTATCTGTTTGTTGTACATAGTTTTCCGGTAGAACTGTTTTTCGCTTCTTCGGAAGAGGTTGTTGGTGTCTTTCCTCTCATTTGATTTTTTGTATCTACGGAGTCTTGCGGCATATACAGATAGTTTTTGTTTCAAGGTATCGGGGATTTCTGGCAGTGTTCTGTTGGGAGACTTAGATTTGATCTTGTTTGCCCCCTGTGTGACACGTTTGGACGCGTTCCCGCTTATAAACTGGGTAAGATGTCCTAGATCTCTCCTGATGTTGTTGATTTTGTTTTCTATTCTTATTTGCCATTTGAATTTTGGTTTTGTCCTGTTGGGGTTTCCTTGTCGTTGAGGGAGTTTTTGATTATTTTGTGTTAGAGTGGTGATTGCTGCTGCGTATATTATTGTGTGAATGTCTTCGATTGTGCTTAAGTCTGTTATATACTGAGGTATTATGTGCTTGTTTAGTGTGTTGAGGATTGGTTGCGTGCTCTCTCTGAAGATTAAACGAGGGATGGGATTTCTTGTTGTGGGGTCGGTGCCTGACCATCGAGCTAGATGTGACTCCATTTTTGCTTTAAGTGTTTGTATGAGAGGTGATTCGGGGTGATGTTGTGTGGATGTCGTTGAGGGTGGCGAGTGATTCATGTTGTTGTCTGTGATATGGTGTTGCGCGGTACTCGCAATATTATTTTGCGTTATGCTCCTCCTGGGTGGTGGGTATTGTTGTGTTCGACTGGGTGGTTGTGTGTGTGAGGCTAGTTCGGAATCTGCTTTATTGTTTCTATTGTTTGGTTGGTCTATGTTCAGTTCAACAGCCACTGTGTCCTTGATGGTTTGCAATTCGAGAAGTGTGAGACGATTGTTCTTGGTAATAACTCTTTTTTGGTCTATTACTCTCTGTTCTGAAACAAGTAATTGCAGATGTGGATATTCGGTCAAGAAAAGTCTGTGCAGTTGCTGTCTGTAGCCCGATGTTATTGTTTCGAGTTTGGTGGCGGTGTAGTAACAGCGCATCACCGTCCTATTCATCTCATCCGTCCACTTTAACCGCTGTCTTGGTTTTCCAGCCTTGGTAGTTGCATCTTGTCCTTGCAAAACATACGGGCCCTGGCCTGGCTTTGGTGGTTGTGTTTGTCCCGTATCTACGTCGGCTGTGCTTGGGATTGATGTTGGTGGGTCCAAGCGGCAAGTGATTCTCTTCTCAGTGATTTCTTTGTCAGGTTTTGTGTTTTCATTACAGCAACGCATGGCGTGTTCGTTGATTCTTGTGGTGCAACTCATGCGCTGCTGTGATTTTCCCGCCTTGGTGGGTGTCGGCTTAGTCGCCGACACAACACTTTTGGCAGGTCCATTTTCGGTTGCCTGGTCTTCATCGTTTTGGTCGAGCTGCCATTTCCCGCGACGTCCTCGACCGTTACGTCTCTCGCCCGATGCTTCTTTTATTGGTCTGTTGTTCTCTGGAATGTTTTCAATGTTTTGTGGTGTCAGTAGCTCAAAGTGTCCCGACATTGGGTTGCCTGTTAGTAGAAGGTAAATGGTTTTGTTGTATTTTCCCGTGCTTATTATTGTTGGTCTGTCCGTAAAAGTTATTTTTGTATGTCTTGTTCTTCGTTGTTTTGAGAAGATATGAAAGTTGCTATTTTGTGTTTCCGAGAGGGCAAGTATCTCTAGGCTCGTTCCATAGGTGCCATTTTTCCGCATATAATTATAATAGTTATTAAAGTCTTTTATATCGTCGACTTCAATTAATGAAAATGTGTGAAGTTCCGACCCGTTTTGTTGTAAATATCTTAGAGCAACCTCTCGGAGTTTCTCATGATGGTTCTGGTGGCCATATAAGTGTAAGCTAACTGCACGGAAAAGGCAATTTCCATCACCTACAATGTCGGATCTGGTAAAACTATCGGGAGTAGTTTCGACTGAGGCGGTTGTTTGGTTCATCTGTAGTTGTTGTTGTTGTGGTGTTGCTGTAGCTGTTTGTACGACAGGGGTCCGCCTCCGCAACACCCTTCCATTTTCATTATTATAATTATTATTATTTAACATAGTATTCCCACGAGTATCCTAGGAAAGAAAGGTCGACTGCGGCAGAGCCTGGATGCCACAGCAAGGCTACTTACTCCCGGAAGGCGCCCGGTATCCGGGGGAACCGTTCGCGACTCATAAACGCTGAGCCATTCATCTTCTCGGCACGGTAAACACCTTAAGATTGCGTTTTTATTACACTATTATTATTATTATTATTATTTACGATCTAAATATTTGTTTAATAAACAAATAAAATAACATTATTTTCTCTCGGTACATATCCCTGGCCACTAGTGTGTGTACTGAAAATTATATTCAAGAACATCCACCATATTGTCAAGGCACAAAGGCTTTTATGCCAGATAAATTATCAAACGTAATGCACTTTTAATAATTTTCGCTCAATCTACTCTTTACAAAGAGTATTTCAAAATTTTTTGATCAGTACTGTTTGAGATAGAGTGGGGGGACAGCGATTTTTGACCATTTTTTTAAAATAATACAAAGAAAAGTGTGAGCAAGTATTACATCATATATATTTTTGACCTCATATTTCCACAGGTTTTCATTTGACCCTACTCGATGACCTGGTCATTTTTTTTTTCAGTTCCGATTTCATCCACCAAAACTAACCCCTTAGGTAAAAATTTTACTTTCAAAACTACCCGGCGTTAATTGGGCCATCAATTCCAAATTTCAAATTTCAACTTTATATGTCAAATAGTAAGTGATCTTCTAAGTGTTCCGTATAGAACACTAAAAATATCCTATTACAGTTTACGGAAAAAATGTATGATATGAAAGCTACACAATCATTAAAGCTATATTGTAGATTCGAAAAGATGTTTTAATTTGGAACCGAACTTCTTACATACTAAAAATATATTATTAAATCAGATACAATTGTGTTGGTAAAAATAAATCTAACCTAAATAATTTTAATCTATCTGAAAATATAATACCGTTACAAATATATACTAATCGTAAATTATAAATAAGAAATTATCAATTTAAAAAATAATTTTTTGGAATTTAACGTGTGAATTTTAAATAATATCATAAAAACCTATTTACGTTTCAACTAAAATTTTTACAATTTTTAAGAATTGTCTAATATAAGAAAAACTTGTTAAACAGAAAAAGGCTATTATATTACAAGCAGCAATTACGAATAAAAGAAAATATTTAGAATATATTACGGAATATTATATAGAAATATTTTTCAAAAATTACTTGTATACATTTTCATAATTTTGTATTTTAATCAATTAGAGAATATATAGAGAATGTTGTATTTTTGTTCATATTTATTCTAGATTAAAAGGAACTTCATAAATTTTTAAAATTAGTAATTAACAACGAACTCCTTCTTTAATCGGCATACTTTTATTGCTATCTAAGGTAAATTCATCTGGCATAACAACAAGGAACTGTAAATGTATCTATTTATCATAATTGTTGCATGACTTTAAATAATTCTCGGAGATCAGAGCATCTCAATAATAGATTGGAATTTTGATGTAAGAAGAATAAACGAAGAAAACATCCTTTGTATTTTTTTTTGTAGTTTGTCTTTATTTCTAATTTTAGTCCCATTTTACTTATTCATTCGTACCCAGTATACGCCCCCAAAAACTCATTCCTAACCTTATAATAAATTTAACAAGTCCCCATATTGTTCGTGAGACTGTAGACATATGAGGCTATGAGCGCAATAGTGGCTTAACCCACATTTTCCTTATTATTCTATTGAAAATTTGAAAATTTAATGTTTAAGTAGTCCAAAATTACAACAATAGCAATTATTTATGACAGAAAAACAAAATTGTTGATTATCAGAACTTATTACTGAGAAAAATTTGCAAAAAATATTACAAAAAAAGAAGTTGCATTTATCTCCAATAGGGATGCTTGGGGGTTAGGCCACTATTGCGCTCATAGCCTCATATATAGGTGTAGTATAATTTACTAGAAATTAAAATTTCTAGAAAAATAACGCTAAACTTAGTATACGTCATCAAAATTTATTTCTAACCTTATAATAAATTTCGTGAAAGTTAAAAAATAAAACAATGTCCTCTATTATTTTTGACACCGTATACATGTATAAGCCTAGTATAATTTATTAAAACTTATTAAAATATATATAAAAATTATATATATAAATATATATAAATATATATATATATATATATATATATATATATATATATATATATATATATACATATATATATATATATATATATATATATATATATATATATATATATATATATATATATATATATATATAAAGGGTGATTCATTTAGAGGTACTTTTTTTTAAATAAAAAAAAATAAATAAAAACAATTTTATTTTATAATCTTTATTATCATATAAAAGAAACATTCTTTACAATTATTTCTTAAAGATAATTTCTTTCAAATGTTGTCCGCGACTACGGTTAACAACGTCCATTCTGAAGTTCCAATTTTCAATGACGCGTGTGAGTATTTCGAGTGGTATTTGGCCAATGACTCGAGTAATATTGGCCTCCAATGCCTCAATTGTAGCGGGCTTATCCATGTAGACTTTGGACTTTACATAGCCCCAAAGGAAAAAGTCAAGAGGTGTGATGTCACATGATCTAGCCGGCCAATTCACTGGTCCAAGGCGTGAAATGATCTGTTCGCCGAATTGCTCTCGCAGTAAAGCCATGGTTTCACGGGCTGTATGGCTAGTGGCGCCATCTTGTTGGAACCAAATTTCGTCGAGACCACGGGCTTCAATTTCTGGCATCAAATAATCTGTTATCATGGCGCGATAACGGTCACCATTCACAGTAACATTCCGGCCGGCCTCTGTTTTGAAGAAATATGGACCGATTATTCCACCGGCCCATAAACCACACCAAACAGTTGTTTTTTCTGGATTTAATGGCAGCTCTTGAACCTCTTCAGGTTGTTCATCACCCCAAATAGGGGCATTTTGTTTATTCACGAACCCATTAAGCCAAAAATGGGCCTCATCGGTGAACAAAATTTTTCTCGAAAACAGTGGATCTTCTGCAAGCTTGTCAAGAGCCCAACGACTAAAACGGAAACGATTCGGAAGGTCGGTCGGCTTCAGTTGTTGCACTAGTTGAATTTTGTATGCTTTTAAAGAAAGATCCTTACGTAAAATACGCCAAGTTGTTGAATATGACAGGCCAAGTTGTTGAGAACGGCGACGAATCGACACTTCACGGTCTTCGCGTACACTCTCCGCTACCGCCCCTATATTTTCTTCACTACGTGCTTTATGTGGTCTATTCGGTCGAGCATTATCCAATAATGAAAATTGGGTCTCAAACTTATTGATGGTAGAGCGAATTGTGCGTTCGGTAGGCCGATTATGTGGACCATAAGTTGCTCTAAGCGCCCGATACACATTCCTCGTAGAACGCCCATTTTCGTAATAAAGTTGAACAATTTGTAGACGCTGTGCCGGGCTAAGTCTTTCTATTATGAATTGTCAAACACTACTGAACAGGAATGCCACTTCAGTTGACACGACGCATGCGCAATCTGCAATTAAATCCCCATCACAAAAAGTACCTCTAAATGAATCACCCTTTATATATATATATATATATATATATATATATATATATATATATATATATATATATATATATATATATATATATATATATATATATATATATATATATATATATATATATATATATATATATATATATATAGTCCCCATATTATTCATGAGTCTGTAGACATATGTAGGTACAGTGTAATTTACTATAAATTAAAATTTGTTGGAAAATAACAGTAAACTTGGTACACGTCATCAAAATTTATTTCTGACCTTATAGTAAATTTTGTGAAAGTTGCAAAATAAAACAAGGTTCTCTGTTATTTGTGAGACCGTATATGTGTATAAGCCTAGTGTAATTTTTTAAAAATTATTAATATATATATATATATATATATATATATATATATATATATATATATATATATATATATGTATATATATATATATATATATATATATATATATATATGTATATATATATATATATATATATATATATATATATATATATATATATATATATATATATATAAATATATAAGTAATACTGTTAACAATTTAATTAAGGTTCAGTATCACTCTTATAAAAAACTGATGCTAACCCGATAATAAAACTTATAATAAAAAATTTTTGAATGAAGATTCAAACATAAATAGAATTTTATAAAAAATTCAAATATGTAATAGCATGTTTAAAGTCTCCTATAAATACAAAAATAGGGTTCTATAGAAGTCGTTGGTGCACATGTGTATTCAAATTTATGACGTTACTGTACAAATGCAGAACTTGAATGCACTATGTATAAAAGTTGCAAATTTTTTATGTCAGCTTCTAAAACATTACTCCGTGTAGATGGTTTAAGTTCATATGTACAAAAAACTCAGATTTTACACTAATATGAAAAGTTATAGAGTTATTTGTAGCGTCGGTTTAAAAGTAGCGAGAGACTATCAATTAAAACTTATCAAATGAATTTCATCATTCGGAGTGTTTTTACTATTTTAAAACTACTTCACGAATAATTGTACATTGCTTTGATATATATATATATATATATATATATATATATATATATATATATATATATATATATATATATATATATATATGTACTGGTGAGCAAAAAAAAAATAGACTCACGATTTTGCTTCATTTAACACCGATTCTTGAATTTAATTTTTTAACAGTGGTATTATTTTTGATATCATTAGAATGCTGATTTTCTACTCTTTCTAATGATACCAAAAATATTTGGATTTCCAAAAAGTTTTACTGATTAAAACGGTTTTATTCAATGGAGGTGTTTCTGCTCGCTCAGCAGCGTACTCGTTGTGCGCCATTCGTCGTTATAAAAATACATGCAACTACATTTTCTCATCATTTCTTTATCGAAACTTGAGGCCGTCCACATCTCTGGTATACCTGCTCACTAATTACGTTATCGGAAAATGGATACCACCACGGAAGAAACGGTACAAGTCATTGCCCTATTGCAAGACGGGCATAGCCAACGTGTAGTCGCTGAGCAACTGCACTTGAGCCAGTCAGCTGTCTACAGGCGTTACTAAGATACTAACGCCTTTACACGGAGACCAGGAATAGGAAGAAGAAGGTGTACCTCGGAGCAAGAGAACTCTAAGAAATTGTTACTTGACCGGCGTTGAGATCCAGCAGGAGCTACGACAAGTCCATGGTCGGATCGTCAGTTATTGGACAGTCAGAAGAAGACTTAGAGAAGCTAACCTAAAACCGAAAAGACCAGCTAACAGACTCAAATTGACATCAGCCCATCGACAACATACAGAATAATTTTTTTTTGTAAATTTCGTGTTACAGGTACAGCATTTCTCTAAGATTCTATATACTATTTAATATATCTAAAAAAAAATTAACACCTACTTCTGTGCTATTTCCAAGGGCACTTCCTTTACCTAATATGCTTTTTGTAGTGGCTATTACAAGAACGGATATTATAAATTATTAACGATATTTTGAGAGCGCGATAATAAATTTGAAAATATAGAAAGCAAATAAAATAATTTTTTATAAAAAAAACAAATTTCTCCATATATATATTAACCAGGTTACTTAAGTTAAAATGTCACCTGTAAATCTTTTAGATATTAATTATCACTACTTACTTCATTCTGTTAGTATTTTCTCATTACCTCATAATATCATAGTCTGATATTTCTCTCTCTCTAAATTTAAATTTCACTTTGGAACACATTAAGATCTTTCATCACTACGCGGTAGGATACTTAAACTCGCCAAAGGTGTCGCATAATGTCACATTCTACTTTGCGCTAAATTCAACTTCTTGACGTGATGACTAGTTATTTCTTTAAATAACAAATGTTACAAAAACGAAAACAATGCAACTTTTTCATCCGTCACAGAATAGTGAACAATGTTTTTTTCAATTATTTCATCCACGTTGCAAGACTACCATAATTTTCATAATTTTAACCGACATTTTCTTCAAATCGAAGAGCAACTATTTTTTGGGGTCACCTTGATAAATATAGGTGAAATTTTAAACCTTGAATGATGTCAGTTTGCCAAAAACTTCATATTCTTCATCACATTTGTGTCCCTTTAAGCAATATCCTCTAGTATGTCGTGTTATTACCGTTTCTTGTCTACAATTTTCCTGAATTAACAAGTAATATCGTAAAAGAAGTCACCTATCTAATACCCCTTTGGTCGAGAACAACTGCTAATACAAACACCAAGACATCAATCACGTGCTGAGTGACTTACGGGCCTTCGAAATATCTAATATTCTGAAAAAATATCGGGCTGTTGGTGCTTTAATACAAATTGTATAAAATTTCAATTGAGAGGTATGTAAATAGGTCGGTCTTTGTTGTTGGTATATCGGTACCCTGACTAAAAAATATCCCCTGCACAAGAATTATTTAGTTGATACAATTAAAAGTTTTACTTATACTTATCATCAAAAATATTCAAAAATATCTTAAATTTAAACTTTCATAATATGTGGCAGCATCGCATTAAAAAAAAAACAAAAGAAATTTAGCTGAGGTTACATTAGTGTACATCTATATATTTAAGGGATTTTTTTAAATCGCGATGCTATCCGCCGTTGTTTCTATAACGTAAATAGTTAGCACCCCGGTGATTAATATTTGATGACACTTCTTTCAATATTTCCAAGTTAGTACAAATATACCTTGACCACCTCCACCCACCCTCCACCTCCTCCGGGGGTGGGGGTAATTTTTAATCGTTAGCGTAAGGGTAATTTTTATTGGGTGCATCTTTTATATTGGGGATGACCGAAGCAAAATTTATTGCGATTCGTAGAGGAGACATCCTTCACTATCAACGCTGGTGTGCCCCAAGGCTCCGTACTATCTCCTACTCTCTTTCTCATTTACATTAACGATCTGCTGGAAAAGACCGGAAATCCAATCTACAGCTTTGCAGATGACAGTACGCTTATCTCTTTATTCACTTTGAACGCTCGGACATCGACCGCTCAGGCGAGTGTCCGCAGACAGCGGGAAGTTGTTCAACTTAACAAAGACCTAGAGGAAATTCTATCTTGGGGTGACAGTAACGGAGTGAAATTTCACGCTACAAAAACCCAGGAGGCAGTTTTTTTCTAAAAAAGTTAACGTTGCTGAACCCGACATAGTTATGGCGGGGCATTCCATTCCTCTAACATAGTCACTCAATTTGTTGGGCGTTAATTTGGGAGCAAATATGTTCTGGCATGAGCATGTTGCGGGAATAGCAAAGAGAGCTTCTTAAAAGTTGGGAATATTATTTCGATTCAGAAAGCTTTACACTCCACAACAACAACAATTCTTTACAAAGCTCAAATTCGACCAACTATGGAATACTGCTCCCATATTTGGGGCTCCGCTCCCAAACATACACTGCATTTGTTGTATTCTATTCAGAGAAGAGCTGTTCGTCTGATTGGAGACCCGGAACTGACCTGCGGCCTTGATTCGCTGGAACATCGAAGAACCGTTGGCGACTTGAGACTATTCTATAAGTATTTTCATGGAAAGTGGCCCGTTTAATTCCTCCCAGAGCGGTACATGTTAGAAATACACGTCGCGCTGATACTTCACATCCGTATGAGGTTCAGCTTGTTACTCCTCGTAAAACGTTTTTCAAGCAGGCTTTTCTATGGAGAACATCATCCCTTTGGAATAATTTGCTGTGTTTCCCACCGAGTACAATTTACAGCGATTCAGAAACAACGTGAATCGCTTTTTTTTTTTTCCGCACACGTGTCCCTTCTGTAGCGCTTTAGGGACCTCCCTGTAGCACGTGTGCTAGACCCATAAAAAAAAATCCTCCCCTACCACCTTCACCTACCCCCCATCCTCCCCGGGGGTGAAGCTGTTTTCTTAACCATTATCGGCAAGAAGTATCCTTCATTGAAAATAATTTTAGTAAATAATTTACTAACATACATGGTGCCCCATATGTATGGAATAATGATTTCACAGCATTTACTAATCAGTGTATCCAAAAATGTTTAAATAAAAGTTATATGGTGTCATACTGCGCACGTCGATGTTTTGAACTCTCAGTTCAAAGAAATTACGCCATCTTAAATTTTTTTAAATGGAAAGCACTGTTTATTATTAAAACTTTTAGATATTATTTGTCTAACATACCATATGTCTAAATTGAACTGTTTTGGAATTACTGATATTTGAAATTAAGGAGATCAAATTTAAAAAAATAAAAAAATTAAGCTGGCATTTGTCAAACATTTACTGTCAGATAATGACTTAACGCGTCAAAAAATGATTTACGAATGAAAACTTTTGTGAAACTGCAATTTCAGTGTAATATCAAAATGGTACATTTAACAGAAATTGAAAGAATCACTTTGTTAATGATTGGTTACGGAGACCGTGGGAGTACACAACAGAAGATCTGTGATCTTTTTAACGCAGAACATTCGAATCAAGAACTTATCACCCGCCCTACTGAATGAAGAAAAATTGCATCCATACTAACGCATTCTATTGCAAGAATTACATGATGATGATTACTATAGACGCGCTGAATTTTGCGAGGTCATGATGGAACGAATCAATAATGATCCTAACCTAATTCATAATATTGTTTTTTCTGACTAGGCCACATTTTGTCTTAACGGAAGAGTTAACAGGCATAACTGCCGGTACTGGTCTACTGAGAATCCCCACTGGATAACCGAAGTCATTCTCAAAGACCACAAAAGATAAACGTGTGAGTAGAGATTTGTGGACGTCATATCACTGGTCCCTTTTTTATAGATGGGAATCTTACAGAGGAGCAAGTTATCCCAAATTATGCAGGTCTTTTTCCCGATGGCAATAATTCGGATACCCCTAACAGGAATCTGTGGTATCAACAGGATGGAGCACATCCTCACTATCAACTCAATGTTCGTAAATATTTGGATACGATTTTTCCTAATCAATGGCTAGGCAGAAGAGGTGCTGTAGAATGGTCTGCAAGGAATCCCGATCTTATGCCACTCGATTTTTTTTTATAGGGTCATTTGAAAACCGAAGTCGACCTGAAACTGTAAAAGATTTATAAAAAAGAATTTAATATGAAGTAGCACAGATTACCCTGTATTTTCTGCAAAACTCTGTTCAGGCTGTTTATGACAGATTGGGTCATTGCCTGTTTGCCGTTTTTTTTTTTTATTTTAAATTTCAAATGACCATAATTCCAAAACAGTACAATTTAGATATGTGCTATGTTAAATATGTAGAATTTTTAATAGGACTCAAAAAATAATATAATATACAGCACTTTCCATTTTAAAAAAAAAATTAAGATGGCGTAATTTCTTCGAACCGACAGTTCAAAACATTTTATTAACAATGCCAGCATATGCGCCGTATAACATCCTGTAACTTTTATTTAAACATTTTTTTAATACACTTATTAATAAATACTGTGGAATCATTATTTTATACATATGGCTTATTGCCGAACCAACACGGATCCCTGATCGAGACGGGCAGTTCGCCAGTCTTCTTAATCTGTTTTTAACCACCAATCCGGAGATTTACACGGTCATCGTAAATCCGCCGTTGGGGTTTTTCTACCATAAACTGCTTTTGACATCGAGTATCCTACCAATCAGTGACAGAGAAGCGCCTAAGCCGCGCAAGATTTGGTACTACAAATCTGCTAAATGGGAAGATCTCATGAAATATTTTCGAACTTTCCCTTGTTTAGAGGTTTGTTTTAGATCCAACGACCCATCTGACTCTTATTTTGGCTGGTATGGAAGCTAATAACCCTTTTTCGAAGAAATGCTCTTCCAGTGACAAGCCTTGGTTTTACCGAAAATGCAATGAAGCTGTTGCTTCTAAACATCTTGCATACCGACAATGGCGTGAAAATCCTAACACCATAAATCGTAACACCTTTGTTCATGCCAGGAACACATGCAAAGAAATTATCGACGAAACCAGAGAGGCACACAATCAACGAATTAGAGACAAACTTCTCGCTTGTCCCAATAATTCCAGGTCCTTTTGGGCAGTCGCTAAGGCAGTTAGTCAAAATTTCACCAAATCCACCATACCACCACTCAAGCGGCCAGATAATTCTATTGCAACGACACCTGTTGAGAAAGCGAACTTGTTGGCTGAATTCTTTGCTTCGCGTTCTACTGTCGATTTCCAAGGAAAAACACCACCTACTATTCCCATATTGCAGTGAAAGGTGCCCGATATTGTCTTCAGACAGCGTATCATAAAGCGCATTTTAATGAAGCTAGATACCGAAAAGGCTTCTAGCACTGACAGAATACCTACCATAAATCTCAAAAACTATGCGAGGGAACTAACACCAGTTTTCTGTAGACTTTTCAATCAATCCTACAGAAAGGGAATATTTCCTTCATGCTGGAAATGTGCCACAGTTCAGCCGATACCTAAAAAAGGCAAGAAGATCTTGCCAAATAACTACCGACCAGTCGCACAGCTTTCAATAATATCGAAAGTCATGGAAAAGGTTATCAATCAGCATCTTCTGAAATATCTTGAAGGATTCAACAATATTAGCGATCACCAATATGGCTTTCGTAAACATAGATCAACAGGAGATCTTCTGACTTATGTAACACATATTTGGAACAACGCAGTTGAACACTTTGGAGAATCTCGAGCGGTCGCTCTTGACATATCCAAGACATTCGACCGTGATTGGCACGATGGACTGTTGGCTAAGCTACGCTCTTATGGTATGTCTGAAAAGTTCTGTTTGTGGCTCTCATGTTTCCTCAGAGAGTGTTCTTTACGATTGGCGGTCGAGGGATTTCTATCAACGTCTCCTACTCTCTTTCTCATTAATATTAACGATCTGCTGGAAAAGACCGGGAATCCAATCTACAGATTTGCAGATGACAGTACGCTTATCTCTTCATTCACTTTGAACGCTCGGACTTCAGCTACTCAGGCGAATATCCGCAGACAGCAGAAGGTCGTTCAATTTAACAAAGACCAACTAAGTAGAATTTAACTGTATACAAACCCAGGCGGCAACGATGGAATACCGCTAACAAGTTCGGGGCTCTGCTTCCAAATATACACTGCATTGGCGGCCTTGATTCGCTGGAACATCGAAGAACGGTTGGCGTCTTGAGTCTGTTCTACAAGAATTTTCATGGAAAGTGTTCGAAGGATGTAGCCCGCTTAATTCCTCCCAGAGCGGTGGATCTTAGAAATACACGTCGCGCTAATACATCATATCCGTATGAGGTTCAGCTTGTTACTCCGCGTACAACGCTTTTCAAGTAGTTTTTTATATGGAGAACATCATCCCTTTGGAATAATTTGCCCAGTGCTGTGTTTCCTACCGAGTACAATTTACAGCGATTCAAGAACAACGTGAATCGCTTTTCCCGCACACATGCCGCTCCTGGAGCGCTTTAGGGACTTCCCCGTAGCACGTGTGCTAGACCCATAAAAAAAAAATGGGTCAACCTGTATATATCCTGTAAATATAAATTATGAAAATAACAACATTAAATAACTCAAGGCCTACTATAGCAACTATTCAAGTTTTTAACAGTCAAATAGGTTGGCAATATTGGTATATCGTGTACAACATACACTTTTTGGGGTGAGTTTTAACAGAACCTTAACCCAACTAAATTATATACGCATCGTAGATATATTACGCATTTCAGGTCATCTGTACATACAGACGTCACAAACAAGCAGGCTAATATTAATGATTATTTAATGAACTTGGTGGTTAATTATGATTAAGCATCTATGTCGTAAAGTCTATAATAGGCTATTTAAATAAAATATTATATTTTCCTAGTTGACCCTTACCTGCCTAATTATAATTTTGAATGGATTTAATACTTAATGTGAAACTGAAATTTTTTGTAAGAGGAGCTTTAAATAAACAGAAAAATTCTAATAGATTAAATTTCTGATAAACTAAAACATTATACTGAGTCTGCCAGAGTTGGTAGCTTTTATCTAGTACAAAAAACTCTTACCAATAAATTCACTTTATCCTTTATAGAGCCAGTTTTTTAATTATCATAATTTATAAAATTTTCTTAGAATTCTTTGATATAATTTATATCACGTATTGTTATACTACCAGGACAACGCAATATGAGTAATATTAGATTAACATAATATTTTAAAATGTTATTCGTTTTATAAGTGACCATTTTAAACCATAGTCATTAATGGATTTCTTTAGAAACCTACAACCTATAACCGTACTATCTCAGAATTATTCCTCAATTTTAGTAACGCGAATGCCTGTCAATGGGCACTTATCTAACCAACAAAGATTTCCAAAGAAAAAACATTTTTAAAATCGGTTTATAATACTCTTATAATTTATGATTCTAAAATTACACTTTTTTAAGAAAAAATTGATAAAAACTATACATATTAGAGTTATGGGTAAATACTACCAATATTAAAATATTAATCCAACTTTCACATTTAAACTTGAAAATTGATACTACTACAGGACTGAAATATAGATTTATATCTGTTTTTCCTAACAATACTTTAATTATTCCAATTTTAGTTAAGCCACAAACTAAATTAGAATACAAGAACTGTCAGAGTATATAAATATATCCCCTGCTGCTTTATATTTGTATACAAGAATGCAAATTCCTTTTCGTATGTCTCTCTCTAACGTAGTTGTATTATAACTATACTCGTAGTTCCATCAAATTCTGCTCTTATAATTGGTAAACGAAATTAGTATTTATTAATTCAGAATATACAAAACCGTAACAAAAAATTTACAATTTTCTTCTTCTATAAATTGATTTTAATAAAATCCAATCTTATCAATTATATATATATATATATATATATATATATATATATATATATATATATATATATACATATATTCCTTTAGCTCCTAAGTGGAGCATAGGGCTTCTATGAAGACTCTCCAGCTTGTCCTATTGGCTGCTATTTTCTTTGCGTCTGATCATGTAGTGTGAACTCTTCTCAATTTTTTCATAATACATCTTCTCCTCGTTTAGCTTGGGCTTCCGCATCTTCTGTGTCTGTGGATTCTAGCCTAGGGTGCTTTTTGTTATATTTTCATAGGATTTTCGCAACGTGTGACCTATCCATCCACATATCATATTACCAATTTAACATTACTATTAAATATCCTCAGCTTGGTGTCTGTGTTAATTTGTCTTGATCTCCATATAGCTTTTTTAATTCGATTGTGTATGTCTGCTGTAGCACCTCCTTCTTTGTTGATAATACTGCCCAAGTATGAACTCCTCGACATCCTCCATATCAGATCCAGAGATACTGAATTATCTATTTATGTTGGTGTTAATTCTAATGGATTTAGTTTTGGCCACATTTATTGGAAGTCTACATATTTTGGCTTCACGTTCTATGTTTCCTACCATCTTATATATGTCGTTGTGTGATTGTGCCCTCAGACAGGTGTCATCTGCATACTCTGGAACAGTTAAAGATGACGTGATAGTCCACCGTATGTCTCCCATATTCTTCAGTTCGTCAGCATGGAGTCCGAAACAGTATTGAACAGTAAAGGAGATAAAGTGTACCCCCGTCTGACCCTTGTTTTCAGAATTGCTTATTTACCCATTATGAAGCACCGTACAAGAAGCGTTCATTCAATAGATTGTACAGCGATTATTCTAATGGTATTGATGCTATCTATCCGCACACATGCCGCTCCTGGAGCGCTTTAGGTGCTTCCCTGTAGCACATGTGCTAGACCCATAAAAAAAAAGAAAAGGAGTGATAAGGTCTGAAACCTGATTGGTTCCTTCTGAGTATGGGCTTTATAGATGCTGACAGACGGCTTTGTATGACTTGACCGTTTATTTTGTGTATGAAGTTGCGAAGTGTGATTCCCTCTCTAGTTCTGACAGAGAGTGAGGTATCCATTTTTGGAAAATTTTATGACAGTACCCTGTTTCCGCTGGTCTGTGATTTTGATGTTCTCCCATGCTTTATTCATGAAGTTACTTTACGTACGTATTTGTGTGGGAATATAGTTCCTCCCATGATAAAGCCATAGCTTGAGCAAAAGTTTGTTAGAAGTTCCTCGTTGTTATTTATGTTTTACACTTTTTTGAAGTACCCTGTATATTCAAAAATAATTTTAAACTGTGCACCTTAATATTCTCTAAAACTATTATATTTAACATTTTTTCGTCATTCCCGAAACAAATGAGATAAAGAACTTTACTCTATCGTTGACTCGCCCTGTACAGCAGATATAGCAATAATAATGTTACCGATCCATTTAATTGTATTTCTATAGTTAAAAATTTATTACAAATAAAGTAAAATAGACAGATCGACTTTTTTAATGTAACAAACCAGAAAAAAAATACATCTTATGAGTCAAGACTAGTAAACATAAGAGTAGCGGTAGAACACGTTGTTGGTTATTTCTTAAAATTTGCAGCAGAAACTAGAGATCATTCTAACACAAATTAGTCAATAAAACCAAGACTATCAATTTTTGGATACTGAAAAATTAGATTTTAAAATTGATGTCAAAACTTGATATATTTCTATTAATTGTCGTCCAGTTTAATATTTTAAAACAAAAAATTAAAAAAAAAAAAATCTAGGAAAATTTAAACTCGTAGTGAAACTACTTTATAATAAAACTATTAATATATCTAATTAACTTTCGATCAAAATAAAATAAATGGCAGTTAAACCAATTAGATCTTAAGCTTTAAGGTTGATAATATGCATAGAATCTAAAACCAGCTCGTGCATACCCTTACAACGAGTAACTCTAAATTAATATTGGAGCGGCATGTAAATTCGTAAAAGGGGCAGAAGTAATTATTTTAACCTTAAATAAAGTTTTAATTTATTTACAATTCCACTTTCGTAAGCGATTAAAATCCAATAAGTATTTATTGAAAATGTGTATTTAAGAGAGTATATTTATTAGAATAAAGCTTTGGTCCCGAATCATTAAGGATTCTAATCTTGAATAGTAAAATCTTATAGATCATATAGAAAATCAAAAAGAGTATACTCTAGTTAAAGCGTTTGAAAATTACGACAGAAAATTAATTAACAATTAAGTTATATTTAATTCCTAACTTATTACATATTACAACAAATTTGTACTTTTTCCCTGACTCAGGATAACTCCAATGGCATTTTTTCTACAGAAAGCGAATCAGTTTATAAAATTACTTTATCTCTCCTGATTCCAAAGAGGTTTGTAAATGAAATTGCACAAACACTCTTTTGAGGACACTTGATGTAATTATCTTCTAGGATTAAAATATGGGAGTACATTCGACATTGTATGCAAATTAGAGATCCACATTCAATTATAAAGAACAATTAATGAATTTAATACTGCTTATTACTGCAACAACTTTTCACGTTGAGAATATAGCTTTTCGGGTCACCAGTAAGACAGAATCTTTCACATTTATTATGTAATTATCTTTAATATTTTAATTGGGTTATAGAATTTGAACAAATACTTAGTCCGTATTTTTTTTCAAATTATCAGTACTTATAAAAGAAAGTATTTTAGAAATCCAGAAAAAATATCATTTAGATATGATTTAGAACATTCAGTAAATAAATTAATAAACATATTAGAGAAATTTTATTACATATATTTATATTATTAACCTTGTAAGGCTGTACTCTCGACACGTGGAGTTAACGTGCATGGGCAAGTATATCGCGTCCGTTAAAATTGAAAATAAATGCTGTACATAATTCATACATTTGTTAGTAATATTAGATGCCTCATTTACAGTTTGAATAAATGTCGAGTATCTTACTATATTTTAAACCTTTGACATAATTGACCAAAGTATCCTAAAAAATATCAAAATATCTGGAATCAAATGTGATATAGTAGCTCACGTTATATGACCCCGGGGTCCAAAACACTGCTGTGCCTTGGTTAGTTGGATGTATGCTGGGTAAATGATTATGCCTGTTTGTGCACTGCAGCCTCTTCGCCTATTCTACTCTCCTATCTTGATTACATGAGCGTCGTCCCTTTACGAAGCTTAATAGTTGCCTTCCAAGCCCTCCATGTGGTAATTTATCGCCACGATAAAGATCCCCGAATAGTTTGTATGTATTTAGAGTTAGATCCATACATTTATATCGAATACGCATAGATGTTTCTTCCTTCAGATAGTCTACATGTTGGATCATTGTGGATACCCGTTTTCTGTAAATGTTTCCTCGGGTGACAGTAGCTGGTGATCAGCTCCATCACTTGTTTGGTTTGGGCCGTTGTTAAGCAAAGAAAGTCAGTTGTTAGTTTTTTAAGGAACCGATCAGATATGGTGCCTTGTTATTAATAGAAACATACGTATAGAAAGGACTTTTAGTAGGTAGTGAAGTTGAAGTCGACCCCGGTGGCTTAGTAGGTTAAGAGCCTGCATACTAAACAGAGGATTGCTGGCTCGATTCCGGTAATCAGCTCGATGTTGCGTATGTATTTTCAGGTAACAGTTAATGCAGACATTTAATAACGCCCATGGCAGAACTACTGCGTTTTCTGAAAAATATCGTGATATACAAATGTATGTTTCGGCTGCTGGAAAACGTTGACGGATATTATGACATCCCGTCAATATATCTTATTAGGGATATAGTAAAACTCGCCATCGAAGACAAAAGGTGAACGATAAAAAAAGAAGTGAACACGATTAAAATTACTTTTTGCTTCCCTTGCTAAAAAAAAGTGTAGTATACGTCAAAAAAATCACCTTCCGAGATTTTTTTGCAATTTTTCACGCTTTAGAGGTCCTAAATAACAAAATATAGTCACTCATTTTCATTGGTCTGTCTGTCAGTCTGTCGGAACGATAACTCTCGAACGAAATGTGATATCAAATTTAAACTATGTACATATATAATACCTACTGATGGGATGAGATCTATAGTTTTTGGGTGATATCGCTTCAGGAGAGGAGGGTGAATGTCGATATATTTTGCCATTTTAAAGTAATACGGTACTCTTTTCAAGTTCATTGTTGAGATAATAAACAAAGTTTTGCATAGCCATTTGTAATTAAGCATGTGAGGTGTTGAAAAGATGGGGGAGGAAATTAAAGAGGTTGTTTCCGATATATTGTATTATAAATCTTTTCCGAGGCTATTGAAGTCGAGGAATCCAAAAATTAAATTATTTTCTCATATCTTAATTTTCGTTCGGGAAGCGGGTGAAATGGATGGGGGTCGTTAAATATTGTACAGTTGTGATGATATAAGAATTTTCCAGATTTTTTATTTGATGTAATAAACCAATTTCAGGCATTTAATTTAGAGGGGTTGTTTCGTATATATCGTGCTATATATCCTTTTAACGATTCTTGAAGTCGAAGCATTTGAAAATTAAGTTATTTTTTCATTACTTCCAATTTTAACATGAGAACGTGGCAAAAGAGGTGGGGTTCGTTAAATATTGTGTAGTTTCAGTAGCTTTATAAGAGTTTATCCTGATTTCTACTTCCTCTGCCAAGGAAAAGTATTTGGTTCAGGTATTGAACAAATTTTAATTATATTGTTTATAGTTAATTCACAGTAAAATATTATCATGTGTTAAAGTACTGAGGAATGAGATTAGAGGAGTTGCTGTGTAAATATCATTTAATACATTTTTTTTGTGGTTCTTGGAGTCTGAGTGACGGAATCTGAAAACTAATTTCTTTACCTTTAATTTTAACAGGGGAGAAGGTTGAATTTAATTATTATATATTATATATAATTTAAAAATAGAACAGTTTAAGTATTATTATGATAATTTTTCCTTGGTTTTTATTAGAACTGAGTTGTAGAGTGTGAATTAACATACTTACTGGGTAAATAATTTTACCAGTTTTTTTATTTTTCAATAATTTTCACTGATAGATAGACCAGTTAATTTCAACTACTAATCTTACTAGAACATATTCGTCTCAAATGGGGGTAAAAAATAATATTTCTAATGAAAAACGCTGAATGGTTGGCGTACAAATTTTTGTGAGATTTATATCGAAAATAAAAAAGTATATATATTATTGCATGTGCCAATAGTTTATCCGTTTACATAATATGCAGTCCGTAAACTGTTCGATAGGGCGTCTACCTGAGACCCTTAGCTGTATAAAAAAACGTGTTGCAGGGCAGTCGCGTAGCCCGTTCCTCCACCTCTATGCCCGCGAGCCCTCGCGCTTTTGCCAGCTCGCCAAATCGACGCCAGTCGCAATTTAACGTCGTCAAAGCGTGAATAGTTTTGTGAAAAAATGTCAATAGAATTTGTAAATTTAAAAAAAAAGGGACCTAATGAACTGGTGTGTTTGTTTTGTGATTTGTCAGGGCAGTTAGTGAACAGCCGAAGCCACAGACATTTCTCACTATAAAAGGTGCAGCACGGCGACGTAAAGATGAAGTGAGTGCAAAGTTCGATAATTTTTATGATCCAGAATCTAGTGTTCAATATTTTCTCTGGCACAGAAGTTGCTTCGCAAGCTATGTGAGTGAGGAAAAAGATGGGCGTAGAGAAATAACTTTATACAAGCATGAAGAAGAAAAAAGTGCTCAATCCAGTGCTGAAGGATTAAGTCACAATCTTCGCAGGGAACTTAGATAAAAGAATACTCCGAAAATGATGTGTGTAATATGCAGTAAACAAACGAAAAATAAAAACACAAAGATTTTTTTGTGTTTTGAACTTTCTGCGGCACAAAATATTTTTAATACTGCACACAAAAAACTAGATAACGTTCTCACAACAATAAGTACATATTGAACTGCCCAGAATTTGTTTACTAAAGAAGGAAGGTATCACACATCATGTTACCGTGAATAAATATGGTTACAGAGATCATCTCAAAACAAACCTTCCTCCTTCTAAAATATCCCAAGAAATATTATAGACTTCTTTCGAAAAAAGGTGAATGACGTGAAATATGCTGTTTTGAATTATCATATCTGGCAACAAGGATGGCTGAACTCACCCATATAGAAGCTGCAGTTCTGGAAAATCGAGCATAGTGAAAAAATACTATTTTCACATCTAGCCGATGGGTCGAAATCCTCGATGGTATTCATGTGCAACATCCTTCTCGCTGAAGTATTACAACGTGTCCGTCAATTAGATACAGATAGAATCAAATTATGTGCAAAATAACTACGAGACGAGGCAATGACTGCTAAACTTTTATCGGATGAATATTTATGTGACGAGAATCTATTAGAAAATATAAAACTGATGTACCACCGGCGTGGACGACTTTCATGCAAAAATTATTCAGTACAAAGAACCAACAATTCAGAGAATGTTCTCTTCAGGAGACAATAGCAATATTCAGTGACATTGTGTACTGTATTACTAAAAAGAAGACCCTTAAACACGTAGTTCTAGCCGAATCTATTCACCACCTGAGTAGATCAAAACATTTGATTACAACATTAAATAAATTGGGGCACAGTATCAGCTATAAGACATTCAAGGATTTTGATACAGAGATAATAGGGGAAAAAGAAAGAAATCTCTACCAAATTCCCTAATTAGGCCATGCAAATGTCAATCCAATTGTCGCACAATGTCATGTAGTTGCAAAAAATCTACATTGGGCTGTGTTTCATTGTTAACAAAATGAAACACTGATTATATTTACGATTACAAAAAATAATATTTTTTCTCGTATTATAGTAAAAATAAATGCGTATTAACTAGGGTAGATCACCCAGTAGTTGCCCCTGCACCAGTACTTATACTATTTCTATTGAAAAAAGGTGAGAAAGCCGCGAAAAGGCCGAGTACTCGTGCAGGGCTGACTTCTAGTTAATTTACCCTACCTATACTTCTTATTTCACTTATTAACCTATTCATACATCATACACTTGTTTTTAGTAAACTACTACTATTTAAACCAATGGTTTATTGAAGGATTAGGAAAAAATTATCAGGGGGGGTTAATTATTGGACCATAATACTTACTAGCAGCATAGATAACATTGATGTCTCAGACCTACAAAACATTGATTAGAAGCCAGAATGCGGTCTGCCTATTTTGCATACGGACTTTTTCCTTAGTTTTGTATATTATAATAAATTCTTGCAATTGAAGGTTGAGTTTTCGAACACACTTAGTGACACTATTCACTATAACATTGCCACATCTATAATAATTTGGTATTATAAATTATTAATATTGATGGAATGTTGAAAAAGGAAATCATCCGTGAATGTATTAAGTAAACCTTTATCCGTATTATCCCAAAAACATTTTTCCTTTTTTTCGTGTTCGGATAACAAGCTCACATATCAAAACCTATATAATAAAAGTTAAGTGGTCAGCAGAAATGGTTCAAAGCGGACTTTTGTCTTCTTTGTTTCTGTCTTGAAAAAGTCAGGTTTATTTTTCGTGTATTTGAGCTTATTTATTATCCTCTAATGACAATAAATGTCAAGAGTATACAGGAGTTTATTAATACCTCGAAAAGTTAATTTATCTTGAGAAAAGTATAGACAGTACAAATGAAATATATTTTCAACTTAACTAGAAATAATAAAAATATTAATAAATTATTTAAAGGTGTTTGGAAAATATGTGTTATATGATATCTCTTACAAAGCACTAGTAGCGTTATTAGTTACAATTTTTGGTGTGTTTAGTTCTTATCAAGCTTTAGGCCAAATCTGATTTTTTTTTAGAAATAGAATGTTTTACTCATTTAGTTTTCATGAGACGTAAGATATTTTTGCCGCACATACATACTAACTACATAAAAGGTATTATTTTAAGTAAGACAATAGTTACCGTCGACTCTGTGGCCGGTTCTAAGTAGGCGCTTACTCTGCTACGGCCTTCAAATACTAAAGCAACTCAACGAAATTAGCTGCAACAAATAGTTAGCGTACCTCTTTATTTTAGATTCTATTTTAAAATTACCTACAATCTGATAATTAAGTTAAAATAATTAATAATCTAATAAATAAAAAATTTTCGTGTATTGAAAATCCGTACAAGAAAGTGCAAAACATGGTTTATGCGCCTTGGAAATCTGGTCTGGTTTTACACTCTTTTGTAATTACTTTCTATGTACCCCAGTGCAGCAACGTGGTTGATACTAGAATACGATTTGCAAAGGAAGATAAGATAAAAGAGAATAATAAAATATATCCTTTTTTTATCGTTCACCTCCCCTCCTGAGCAAGGAGATTTTACCCTTTTTATATCCTAATATATCGGCGAGGATGTCGTAATCCTCGTCAACATTGTCCAAGTGCCGAAACATACATTTTTGTGTTTCACAGCACCTTATAAACAACGCGGTAGCGCTGCCACAGACGTTATAGCATTTCTGCAAACAACTACTACCTACACATATGTGGCCAGACTAAATATACCTAAATAAATTAATAAATAAATAATACCGACCTTCCGGGATAGAACAGAGGCTTTCTAGACCACAAGCAAATCAAAATGAAACTCGAAATCTCTTTATTGTTCATTTATTAATATAAGGTTCTGTTACATATAAATTGTTACAAATACAGTGGACTATTATCGGTATACTCATTTATAATAGAGCCCTACGGCTGGCCGGTGGTCTGTCTTGATATTAAACCTTGTATATATTTTGTACTGTTTAGTAATTTCCGACTAAGCCTTACATGACTTTTATGACTTTTTTTAGGTAGGTGTTTAATAGAAAATATTTGTTTATTTTGGGTAGGAGTGTTTGAGTTTAGTTTGTTGTAACTTGTCTCTCATTCTCCTATTCTGTCTCATACCTATTTGCTATCTTTCACTCTGTTTATATTTATTTAATTGGCTTAATCTATATATACATACATATATATATATATATATATATATATATATATATATATATATATATATATTTATATATATATATATATATTATGTATATATATATATATATATATATATATATATATATATATATATATATGTATGTATGTATGTATATACATATATATATATATATATATATATATATATATATATATATATATATATATATATATACACGAAGGTTTATTTATTTAGATTATTTTCATGCATCATTTTATTTATGTTTTTTTTTTTTGATTTACACTATCACTAGCAGTTTGACTACACTGATTTATTTAATTTTTAATTTACAATGTATATTTTTACAAATTTTTGGTTATTCTTATTGATGTTTGCATCTGACTGAAATATACAATTTTATTCGTGTTTGGCTATATGTTTTTGTTGGCTCGTTTACTTGCTTATTTTCGTGAAGAATTACGACGCCGGCCTCAGGTCATAGGCCGTGGCATGTTATCAGTAGGCGGCGTAGAATTCCTGTACGTATATTTTTTTATGTGGCCAGTCTCGAATTCGTCCATTTTGCATTTGTTGCGATGCATTTATGAAGTCTCGTGGTAGAGTGGCTTGTGTTTTGGGTTGTTTTATTCTCTCGTTTGTGTTAAGTTTTGTGTCAATGTTGATATATGTATTTTATTTCTGTAGGATTTGTCAGCTATCTCTTCAATATGTTGTCTTATTGTTTATACGTTTGTAATATTGTGTGTAAATTGTCAATTCTAGCGTATCTGTTTGTGGAAACAGCATAACTTAGTAATTTGCTCTGCATCTTTTGCAGTTTGGCCGTCTGCGTATCTGTTATGTCACACCAGACTGATGCGGTGTATGTCAATATCGGTTTTATGATTTGTTTGTATAGTGTCAGTTTATTTCTAGGTTGGACATGCGTGCCCGGTGCGATTAGTTCACAGAGATTTTGCATTGCGACAAATGCTTTCCTGAGCACGTGGTTTTGGTGTAGATGAAATCTTAATCGTGAATCAACTATGACACCCAGATACTTCAGTTTATTCCTGATTGGTATCTGGGTCTCATTAATCTTAATTTATTTGTAAATTTTCTTGTTAACACTATACCTTCGCTTTTGGCTTCATTTAGTTTAATTTTTCAGAGTTCTAGCAATGAGACAATTCTATTAAGAATGCAGATATGCGCTTTAGCCACGTTAGTATAGTATGAGTGTGCATAGATGAGCGTATCATCTGCAAACAATCCCAATTTAGTCCACGGATATGTGGGGAAATATATATATATATATATATATATATATATATATATATATATATATATATATATATATATATATACATATATATATATATATATATATATATATATATATATATATATATGTATATATATATATATATATATATATATATATATATATATATATATATATATATATATTATATATATATATATATATATTATATAAATTAGCAGCTAAGATTGAGCGCTGCTGATTTTATGCCTCTAGCTATAGACAATGAATTTCTCACTCTCCCTGTGAAATGTCGTCTTGTCATGTAAGAATGTAATAAAGTGGTAATAAAGTGATTATATAAAGTGGTAAGTTGTCTACTGTCAGAAGTTTGTGTGACAGTCCGTTTATCCATATACTGTCAAACGCTTTCTGGATGTCCAGCATCATCGCGACATTGTTTTGCTAACTGTTTAATTTAGTTAGTGCTTGCACCGCCACGAAGTCACGAGCCGCTAACAGTGGTGGTCATCAAGTTACTGGAAAAAATGTCTCGTACTTCATTTTTAGTGGATGTTAGAAATTTGTCAATTTTATTGAAAATTCTATATAATGTTTATATGGCCTTTCTCTATGCCACATGTTAACAGTTTTTAAATGTGCTTTTTGATTTTAATTTATTCTGTAAAAGTGTACAAATATTTAATGATGTGTAAACTGCTAGCTATGATTTCAAAAATAAACAATAGTTTTTCATTTATTTTATTTATTTTTATTAGTTTTAAATTGCAAAAAGTTTTTCTGCATTCAAATTTAAAAATATATAATATAAAGCTTATATTCAGGCAGTTTCGCGTTACGCCCAATTAAAGTATAAGTTTGCGTTAATTCGTAACCTAACGATAATAATACGAATTATGAAAAAATATAAAGCAAAAAATGATCTAACAGATTTGTCATACGATTTTAGTTATCAGCCAAATTATATAAAAATTTTAATATGATATAGCTCGTGACATTCTAAGAAAAAGTTCTCAGAAATTTAGCCCTATGTTTTTTTACTATTTTTCTTTTTTTTTCATTTATTAGTCCAAAATTATAGAAACAGTATTATTAATTGAATTTAATATTTACATATTCATGCAAGTAACAAAAAGTTGAGACATAAGAATATTCAATAAAATTACAGTAGAAAATTAATAAAGAAAGTTTAAGGAAAATTAAACCTTAACAAGTCCTAACGAGAAAACTAGTCAAAAATCGAGTTTTCTCATTAATAACTTTTGATCTGAACGTCATAAAAATGAAATTACCAGCTAATGTGATAGTTGGCCAAAATCCCATAAGATTTGTTTTTATTTTTTTGTTAAACAAAAGAGAAAAAAATCCACTTTGAAAAATTATAAATTTAGCGCCGTATGAATTGAAGTTTAAGTTTCCAAACACAGCGGTTTTACTACAACTAGTTAATCTAAAAATAAGGTTATTATTTTGTAACCATTCTTTTTCATAGTAAAGAGTTTGTTACACTATAGCATTTTGCAACATAAGTTTAATTTTATAATAATCATACTATCTCCTCATGAGATAATAAAGTACTAGTAATATGAAATATCGGCAAAAGCCTCTTGGTGTATTTTATTAAGTTAGGTTTTAATTTGAAAATTGTGTGAAGGTAAAAGCTTTTTTTAAGACTTGGGAAATCTCAAGGGATAGAATGAGCTTGAAAAATTACATTATTAATGATTGGCATTTTAAAAATTGTATTTGCCGCTTACCTGTCGAGATTTTACTCAATCCAAGAAAATGAATTATATCGAATTTATAAAGTCTTCTGTCTTATGTCTCACACTTAAAAGTTAAAGATGAGTGCATATTTTTGTTTAATTAGTAATTACATACGCAATATCGAATTATAAATTCAATTTGGTTTCCATAACTGGTAAATAACTACTTATAAAACTGATTCTAATAGTAAGAGCGATCTCTGAAAATTATTTTCCACTGTCTTAGTAGTGTCTCTTACTCTTCAGGATTGTTATTCTAGAGTAAAGCGATTCATAGGATAAAGAAGTTCTTATGGTCTGTGTATTCCTACTATATATCTTTCTATAAAATATGAGGAAGAAATAAAACTCTGGAGAATAATTGGCCAGACGGCTATAGTGTAGTGGCTAGGCTTTCTATGCCGAGTTCGAATGTCGGAAAACAAAAAAATTTAAAAAAAATTACAACGTGAAGGTCGTCTCTTTCGGGAAGGGAGTGGCACATTACCCGTAGTATCGTACCTAGTAAAGCCCTATCACTTTGGCCGTTCGGAAACAGCATTAAGCCGTAGGTCCTCTTGTCTGTGGAGCACTTAGAAAGGCACCAACTACTGGCAAAGGTGAGATGGTTGCCTATATCCGTATCGGATAGCATTTTAAAAAGAAAAAAAAACTGAAGGAGAGATACTGGCCATTCTACATTGAACAATATTCGAAGCTGGCAGTATTTCAAGTCAACTTCAAGTTTCTATTTAAGTTAATTTCTAGGTGAAACTTTGCAATTTCACTATATACTTGGTAATACAGTAACAACAAAGAAGGGACAGTGTTCCTTTCATTGGACAAAAAATTACGGCAAATAGGTAAGAACTAGACCTAAAGTAGCTAAATTAGTTTACCTTAAGGCTTATGAGACATATTTTCTCTATATCTAGATGGAACCTAATTTTAATAGGTAATATTTAAATCTGTCAGTAACTGATGACGACTTTTCATCCCATGTAGTAAAATCGCATAAACCTCTTTAGTAAAATCAGAAAACTTTGTTTGAACTCTATTCATCAAAATGAATAATTCCAAATTTATTGGAAATAAGCGATCTGAAAACCTTTATTTCCATCTATTTTATTATTTTTTTCCCGAATATATTTAAATATCTTTTGTTAGGTCTTTAAATATTTTTATTTATTTAAAAAAATGAAACAATCAGAATAAAAATATTTTAGTTTTATCAAAACAAATTATTCATTGTTAGAAAACAATCTTTCAGAATATCAAAGTGTAAGTAATGGAAGTAAAGTGGTCAGCGGAATTATATCAAGAAGAGCTTCCGTTAGCTCCCTATCTTGTTTCCTGTCGTTAGCTTCTTTTTTGTTGTCTTTTACCCTTGATTTATTATTCTTTAACTGTAATAAATATTCCTGCTAAACAAACATATAGAAGGAAATGTTTAAAATGTTCGCAAAATGAAATTTTATTTTATTTACTGTTGTAGTGAGGTTTGATATTAGAAGTTTTACGCTAATTTATTCACAAGTTCTTAAATTTATATAAACATCCTTCTACTTGGTATTCAATATATTTCTTTCCTTCGAACTGAATAATAACATCAAAATTTCGTAATCTAATGTAATAAATCTCCAAATTAGAAAGTTAAGATTACACGAATATTTGAACCGTACAAAATAACTCCCAATATAATTTACATATTTCTGAGTTAATAGCTCAAACTAAAAATATGTCTATTTACAATAAATTTAAGTAACACACATCTACTTCACCAGGAACTTGGCTCGGTTAATAGGAAACACTTTAGACTTTTTCTTAATCTCAGTAAATATGAAAGTAGTTTATCAAATCTATTGATGATATCTATTCTTCTAAAACATAAATTAAATTTTAAAACGATTATGTAGCAATGGAATACAACTTTTAATTTTACTAGAAATATCGATTCTCATATTTCAGTAAGTTTACATTATTTTTCAGTATGTTTTTAACCTTGTAATTGCATATTGTGACTAGAGATGAAAATTTATATATATATATATATATATATATATATATATATATATATATACATATATATATATATATATATATATATATATATATATATATATATATACATATATATATATATATATATATATATATATATATATATATATATATATATAATAGCTTCCCGCCGTGGCTTCGCACGGGAGTTGTTGTTACGTTACTGTTTAACTCTTCGTTATAATTTAGTCTAGGTAAAAATACCATGCCTAAAATATTTTTTTAAAATAGCTAAAAGTTTCTTTTCTCCTTGTGCCAGAAGAAACAGATTATGTTTCGATGTTACACGTCACAGGGCAATGTATAACTGACCATGCAAAAAAATATTGGATGCTAAGGTCTATACTCGCTAACGTTTAACGTTTATCCCTGAGCTTCATTGATCGTCATCGAGAAATACAGTTTTCTAGAACACTGGACCAGTTTAAGGTATAACAGTAAGTCGGTTATTTGGCTCCATAGCCTGTCAAAATTATGCATTCAATCAAATTTTTAAGGGCCTTTATTTGTAATCTAGTGTGTTTGCATAATTTTGGTGGACTTAAATTACGCAGCAATATTATAGGAACCCCTACTTTTAGAATCAGTTTGTGGGCTTCAGAAACACTCTTGTTAAATCTAACCTATTTATCCAAATGTTACAATTTGAAAACAGTTTTTATTTTGCACAATACAAAGAATGCATTTAATTCGATACGGATTTATATTTTATCTCTAACTATTTACGAAGCGCACGCGAAGATACCTTTCCTATGATTGATTATTTTTCGACTTCATCGTCATAATTTACACAAAATGTCCGCGAGATTTACTACAATTCACCAGAATTGTAGAATAATAAAAGTGCCATTTTAAAAGATAAATAACCGACCAAATGCAAGTTGGACTTGCGCAATTAATGTTCCTTACGTTGATTGCTCTTAAAATAAAAATTTTTGTTACGGATGTATAAAATGATCAATTACTTCACAACACACCGTGAATGAGTTTTCAACAAAGTTTTTTTCCTATCTTTATTAAAAACTGTTGACCTTCAAATTGTGTTTTTTTATATACCCGATAAATTACTGAAGGTAATGCACTCGTGATAATTCTCGTTCATTCTACACCCTGTGAAGAATATTCCGGAATTATTAAAAAAAATTTTCGTCGGTACTTTTCGAGATAAGGTGGGAGGACAGCGATTTTTTGCGATTTTTTGAAAATAATAAAAAGAAAAGTGTGCGAAAGTATTACATTATATATATATTTGTGAGCTCGTGTACTTTCATCTGACACATCGCTCGAGGACCTGGTAAAAAAAAATTTTTTTCATTTCATTTTCACCTTCTAAATCTAACCCTTTAAGTCAAAATTTAACTTAGACTACACGGCTCTGATGAGGCCTATACTAGTACCAAATTTCAATTTGCTATGTCAAATAGTTACGAAGAAAATCAAGTGTGGCAGACAGATAGACAGACGGACAGACAGACGCCGAAGTGATATTATAAGTGTTCCGTACGGAACACTAAAAATGAATTCCAAAAACAAAAATTATATGGGGTAACCAGAAGCGACTATGAATTGTTCTCCTCCCCAATATATAAATATATATATATATATATATATATATATATATATATATATATATATATATATATATATGTATACATATATATATATATATATATATATATATATATATATATATATATATATATATATATATATATATATGTATACATATATATATATATATATATATATATATATATATATATATATATATATATATATATATATATATATAGCCGGCTCTGACGGTCAATAGTGGCAAGATATAAGCATACCTCGTAGTTGTTACTCCATCGGAGGCTTACTTGCTGCAGTCATATATGCTGAGAGAGTGGTTAGCAGACTGCCGACACTTTTCCGCAGGTAGCGTGACGGAGCTTCGTTTCTTTTCAGTTGTTTTACATTAAACCACATGTGCCTGAGTGGCATCCCTCGAAAAAATATTATGAGTGTTAGAGCATATTAAATTAAGATCATCATCTATCATATGCTACTTACTTGAAATTAATATAAAATATTATGAATATCATAGCAAATTAAATTAAGATGCTTAATAATAGATGTACCGCATACTTCTTAATTAAGAATAACATAAAATATTGTGAGAAATAGCTTATTAAATTAAGATGATTTATAATAGGTATATCATATACCTCTTAATTAAGAAAACATAAAATAATATGAGTTTCATAAGTTATTAAATTAAGGTGACTCATAATAGATGTATCATATACTTCTTAATTGGAATTAATCCACAATATTATGAGTAACATAGCATTTTAAATTAAAATGATTCATAGCATATTAAATTAAAATTTTATAATAAATGTTTCATATACTTTTTAATTGGGATTAACATAAAATATTACGAGTTCATAGCATATTAAATTAAGATAATTTATAGTAGATGTATCATATATGGCTAAATTCAGTTAAATATAAAATATTACGGGTATCATAGCATATTAAATTAAGTTGATTTATGATAGATGTATCATATACTTCTTCATTGGGATTAATATATATATACAGTAATACCCCGCTTTACGCGAGGGATACGTTCCGAAAAAAATCGCGTTAACTGAAATTCGCGTATATCGAGGTTTATGATTAAACATAGTCAAAATTTAATACAAAAAAATACAAATCATTTTAATCAATCACTTTAATTCTAAGAACACTTTATGCAATACATACTCTTATTTTTTACGGAAAAATACATCTATTGTCTTTTGGGTAACGTTTTGTTTACGTTCTTGTAAAATACGTTCATAACACCCAACACTGTTTTTAATTGTTTGACACACGGTCAAGACACGGTCATCATTATTGTCTATACTCTGCAATATGTCCAAACCTGAATAAATTTTTGAAAGTGCATTTTGTATTTCCCCTGAAGATAAAACTTTCTCTTCTACTTGTTCTTCCTCATCGTAGATAGGATTATTCTGTAACTCGATCAGATCTTCATTGCTAATAGGATCGTCGTGCGTTGCTACAAGTTCTACGAGATCTTCTACCGTGACATCTTCAAGTTCAGACCCCTCAATCATTGCAGCAATGTCTTCAAGCACTTGTCTCTGCATCTGGACAATTCTTCTAGGTGCTTCCACTACATCTGGCCAAAGATTACGCCACACCCCATTCATACAACTCATTTTAACTTCCTTCCAAGCCTCTTCTATGTTGTGAATAGACTTCATAATGTTGTATGACTTCCACCACTCTCGCATAGACTGTCTTCCTTCCCCGTCAGTTTCATGAATTAGTTGGCTAAAAGTGCGGCGATGGTAATAAGCTTTGAAGTTTGCTATTGCTCCCTGGTCCATAGGTTGTAATATTGACGTAGTGTTTGGTGGAAGGAACTTTACGTACACTTTTAAGTCTCTGGGCGTATCAAGTGAGGTTGGATGTCCTGGGGCATTGTCTAAGAGTAATATAACTTTAGGTTCAAGCCCATTTCTGTCACAGTATGATTTGACTGATGGGCAAAAACTATTAGAATACCATTCTTGAAAAATTTCCCGTGTAACCACGCCTTTCTGTTTGATCGCCACACAACTGGTAGACTTGTCTTGTCTGTGCCTCGCATTGCACGGGGTGTTTCTGAATGGTACACTAGTAAAGGTTTCAGTTTGAAATCACCAGTGGCATTACCACCCAGCAGAAGTGTTAGTCGATCTTTCGCAGCTTTGAAACCACTGGCTTGACGTTCTTCCTTAGAAATGAATGTTCGAGATGGCATTTTTTTCCAGTAAAGTGCGGTCTCATCAACATTGAAGATGAGACAAGCAGGAATTTTCTCTCGTCTAACGAAGTCTTGAAACTTGTCTGGAAACTCAGCTGCAGCTTGAATGTCCGCGCTGGCCGCCTCGCCTGTTATGTGGATTTTGTGAAGATTAGAACGCTGCTTGAACCGATGGAACCAGCCTCTGCTGGCAGCAAAAGTCGGAGTGGCACTCCCTTCTCCTTCTTTTGTTTTCAGCATCTCATACAAAGATTTTGCTTTTGTGCATATGAGATCTTGACTTAGTGGTGTGTTCTTCTTATTCAAATCTTCGATCCAGACTGACAGTAATTTCTCCATTCTTTCTAAGATAGATGATCTCGAACGAGAAAGTTTTGTTGCACTTATAGGTGTTGAACCTTCGCTGGAGATTTTAATTTTTTCCCGATTTTTATAAATCGTTCTCACAGTCGATTCTGAGAGTCCAAAATCTCTCCCAACAATTGTTGCTTTGCCTCCATTTTCCATTCTTCTTAACACTTTCATCTTCAATTCCAAAGTGACGCTTTTACGCTCTTTTTTCTTTACAGGCGGCATTTTTAACGTAGGGTTAAATTATGTATGTATGTATCT
Organism: Pachyrhynchus sulphureomaculatus; assembly: GCA_019049505.1. NCBI lineage: Eukaryota > Metazoa > Arthropoda > Insecta > Coleoptera > Curculionidae > Pachyrhynchus > Pachyrhynchus sulphureomaculatus. Next base: position 98,914,690 of record CM032453.1, on the reverse strand, counting down.
CCAATAAATATTAAAACAAAACTGCCAGCCGACCGAACTAACATTACGGAACAAATGAACACACGAAACGAACGAGGAAATCCCCATAGAACAAAGTCGAAGGACAGGGAATTCCCAATTCTTCAAAGAGAATATTCAGAGAAAGCGGGGATCCCCCCGCGACCATAGAGAAGTTAATGACTACATGAGCGCGAAATTTGAAATTCGCGTTTATAGTGAAACCGCGCGTAACGGGGTCGCGCTAAGCGGGGTATTACTGTATATATATATATATATATATATATATATATATATATATATATATATATATATATATTATATATATATATATATAAATATATATATATATATATATATATATATATATATATATATATATATACATATATATATATATATATATATATATATATATATATATATATATATATATATATATATATATATATATATATATATATATATATATATATATATATACATATATATATATATATATATATATATATATATATATATATATATATATATAAATATATATACAGTGCCATTCATAAAGATTGCACCATATGGAAAACATTTTTATTATAAGAGTTTTTGAAAATTTAACTTTGAAATATGTTAGTGCATATTTTATGTTTAGGATTACACCCAAATAGGGTCATGACGTCACATGCCTTGCCTGTCAAATTTGACACTTAAATTTAAATGTGAAAAAATCGTATTTTTGTTGAAAATATCGTAAAAAGTTATAAAGAAAAAATGATTGTGTTGCAGTTTTACAATTATGTACCAATGTTCGAAAAGATTTGATAAAATTGACTTTTTCCAATTATTTTCACTAAAATGACGATCAACTGTTTTTCCACATAAATTAGTACTTATTTATTAGTTGATGTTTCACTAAATGTTAAGAAAAAAATAATAATTGGGCTTTGAAATTAAGCGGAAAAACGAGTTCTGTCAAAAAGTCGTAGTTTAACAATGCAATTTTGGCGCAAAGCTGCATAATGTTTATGACAGCTCAACTTCTAATGGCTAATATAATAACAACTTATGGCTAATATAATAAATATTAATGTTATGTAATAAATTTGAGCATATTTGTAGATTTTTAAGTTTCTTAATTCCTTCTTCAAAGCACAAAATAGTTCTTTTCTAAATTATATGGCAAACATTTGTGAGAAGCTCTTTCTTATTTTCATATAAAGGTTTTGAGGATAGTTTATTCTAAATGTTTTTTAACATATTTTCAAAAGGTCAAAAACAAGATTTTTAAAAATTGTTACAACGGTTTGCACGCAGTATTGGTAGAAAGAATATACATTCATGTTTTGCTATTAAGTCAAAGAAAATTATAATATGATAGGCTTTCACGTATCTTTGTCGCAGTTGCAATGGATTTCGTGTTTTGTTCCTTTGTTACATAAAACATCAAACTGACATTAGTTGGTTCATTACTATTAATGCAATAATAACAGTTTTCTCAATTTTCTCCTTTAATAAAAATGCCAATTAAATTGACTAAGCAAGATAAAATTGAAATGGTTTTGAGCGTGGGTGATAACTATAAAACTCAAAGAGAAGCTGCCGTCATTTCTAAACAACGACATCTGGTAGTTATAACGCACAGAACAGCAGGAAGAATTCTTACCAATTTTAAAAATATTAGATGTGTGGCGAATAATTTTAAACGCCAACATGAACATTGGGTTACTAATGAGGATGCAGAGTTTGCAGTTATGCAGAGTGTCATTGAAACGCCTAGAGCTTCAATTGCCAAAATATCGCAAAATCTTATAATTCAGTCCAAAGAGTGCTTAAAAAAATAGGTTTAAATCTTATAAACCAAAGTTTGTCCACACTCTCAAAGAACAAGATTATGATAGGCGCGTGTATTTTTCTTTCTGGCTGCAAAGTAAAACTGAAGAAGACCCATCATTTACAAAGTATATTTTTTCAGTGATGAATCTACTTCTAATTCTAATGATGTTGTCTCGTCGCAAAATTGTAGATAGTGTGCGGATAACAATCAAAATTTTACAATAAATACAAGAGAGCAATGTTCCTTTAAAACTAACCTTTGATGCAGTATTTTTAATAACAGAATTAGTGGCCCGTTTTTTTTTTTAGAGAAAACCTTACAGCCTCGAGGTACTTACAGTTTCTAAAACAACGAACTATCCAATGAACTGAAAGATTTTAGTTTAGAGGAAAGAATGAAAATATACTTCCAACAAGATGGAGCACCTAGTCACAGCACCTTGGAAATTAGAAATTGGCTGGACAAAAACTTTTCTGGGAAGTGGATTGGTAGGTTTTCCTATGAAGTACCTTGGCAGCCACAGTCACCCGATTTTACGCCTTGTGACTTTTTTATGGAGGTATTTAAAAAATTTAGTTTATTCTCAGAAACCTTTCAAAAATATCACACACTTAGAAGAAACTATCCGCCAGTCTGTAAATGAAATCAAGCTGGAGTTCTATGCTAATGTTCGTCATAAAATTTATAACAGAACTATTATGTGCATTGAAAAGGAAGGAAGAAGCGTAAAAACTTAAGAACGTTTTTTTATTTAGTAAATCATATTAAATTTTTATAATAGTAATCCGTAAAAATTTACGTGTCATAAATATTAAGCAGCTTTCCACCAATTGTTAAATTACAACTTTTTGAAAAAAATTAATTTTCAGCCTAATTTTACGACCTAATTCATTTAGTTTCATAACATTTAATAAAACATTAACCACTAAAAAAGTATATAATATAATTTATAAGAAAACATTTTCGATTATCATTTTGCGGGGGACATAATTGAAAAAATGAATTTTGTCACATTTGTTTGAAAATTGGCATATAGACGTAAGACTAAAATACAATCTTTTTTTCTTTATAACTTTTTTCGATATTTTTCAAAAAAATCAGTTTTTCCCATTTTTAAATGTTAAATTTGATAGGCAAGGCTTGTGACATTATGACCTTATTTGGGTGTAATGTAATGCACATACATTTCGAAGTTAAATTTTCAAAAACTCTTATAATAAAAATGTTTTCCATATGGTACAATCTTTATGAATGGCACTGTATATAGATATATATATATATATATATATATATATATATATATATATATATATGTATATATATATATATATATATATATATATATATATATATATATATATATATATATATATATATATAAATATATATATATATATATATATATATATATATATATATATATATATATATATATATATATATATATATATATATATATATATATATATATATACAAACAAACTGCTGAGAAATGTATAGGAACATTACTTTTATGGTTGTAATTTAACTGATAAACATACAACATTTTCTTCTCATATGTAATTTTATTTTTATGTTCACATAAATCACCTAAAATGGAAGTTAAGTAGTTAACATCAGCATTAAGAAGCACTTCTGTTAGTTTCCTATCTAATTTCCTGTCATTAGTCCATATTTGTCCTGTTACTTTTGTCCTGATTTATTAGCACTGAATGGCAAAAAATACACTCGCTGAACTAGCAATATATTATTGGATAAAGTCAGCGAACTTTATGTTGGGTTTGATTAGAATTCTGTCGTAGATGATTCAAAGCACTTTAAATGACGTCGCATATTTTTTTAATTGAAACAAAGAAATAATTTTGATTTAACTGTTAAGTTATTAATAGTTTAATAGTATGAAACGCAAGCGGGCTGTTCCATACGGAACACTTTCAAGATCACTTCGGTGTCTGTCTGTCCGTGTGTCACATTCGATTTTCTCCGAAACTATTTAAGTTGAAATTTGGCACTAATATAGGAATTAATGGCCTCATTAGATCCGTATAGTTTTAAGAGTTAAATTTTAACTTAAGGGGTTAGTTTTGGGTGTTGAAATCGGAAATGAAAAAAAAATATCATCGAGTGGGTAAAAACACGAGTTCCAAAATATACATAATGTAATACTTGCGCACACTTTTCTTTGTATCATTTTTAAAAAATTGCGAAAAATAGCTGTCCTCCCCTTATCTTGAAAAGTACTGATCAAAAAATTTTGTAAAAATTCTGGAATATTTTCTACAGGGTGTAGATTAAACGAAAGTTATTACGAGTGCACTACTTTTAATCTTTTATCTGGAACATAAAAAAAAATAAAAATTTTTCAGTTTTTAGTAAAGTTTGGAGAAAAAACCTTGTTAAAAACTCACTAGGGGTCTGTTTTTGTGAAGTCATTGATCATTTTATACCTCCGTAATAAAAAATTTTATTTCAAAAGCAATCAACTTACGGAACACTAATTGTGTAAGTCCGACTTGCACTTGGGCTATTTTTTATACCTAATGAATCTCCGATATTGTCACATATTCTGAAATAATCTATTCATGTTAAATTTACAAACACTCAACAGAATTTGTCAATTTTCTGATCAACTCTTTTAGAGACGAAATCTTTTGAGCTATATCGCTATTTGAGAAGATGTTAAACGGGTAAGGGTAAATAAATCTTGTGTATTTTCTAAATCATTATGTGAATTTTGGTTGGTTTTTCGTTGAAATAATGAACAAATTTTGGACATAACTACTCTTAGGAAACCATGTAAGGAGATAAATGAATGGGAGAGAGTATTTGAGAGGCAGGGAGCAGCCAGCATACGTTACGTTAAATAACCTTTTTAGGATTCTTGGAACCGAGGAATGTGAAAGGTATATTATATCTTCATTATTTTCAATTATTTATGGATAAATGTATGACATTAGTCAAATGAGGAGTGGGTTTTGAAGAGGGGATTAGTGAGATGAGGAGTTGTTTTTGAAGGGGACTTGTAGTATTGAGATTAAGTTATTCTTGAGTGTGTGAAAGCAAAAGCCAGTACTTATTTTATTTTTAATTATTTATTTATTTATTATCAATAAACAGGAAACCCCATTATAAAAGTTATATTATTCAATACATAAGTAATAACAACAGTACAGTAATAAGTATTTTAGATAGATAATAAAAATTAAAAAATGATATATCTTCACAATTTAAAACACCTAATCTAATATACAGGAAACATATCAGTGGTCACACGCCACTTTAATGACCTTCCCTTTAAAGCCAGACAGCGAGCCTCCGAATGGATCAATGAAAGGATTATTATTTAGAAAGAGCAAGGATCTTGCTAATGGAGAATGAATTCCATAGTTAGTACCGTGATGACCGATGACAAATATCTCATTTCTTCTTAAGCAACGTTCTGGAACCTTCAACTGTATCTGCCTTAAGAGGGGAAGAGGATAACACCATTCAGCAATTTAAATATGGTGCAAAGATCTGACACCCTTCTCCTGTCCTCTAATGTTCACAGATACTAGTAAGGGCTCCACTGTCACCAACCGACCTCAGTCTATAAAAGCAATATCTAATAAATTTATTCTGGACAAGTTCGATCCCCACGCTATTAACACTATAGTAAGGTGACCATACCGTTGATCTATATTCAAGGTGAGATCTTACCAGAGAACAGTATAGCTTCTTTATTGAGTTAATAGATAGATCTCTTCCGATTCTAAAAAGAAGTCCCAACATTTGGAATGCCTTTCTAGTCATGCAAGAATAGTGTTCTCTAATCGACAACTGAGCATTCATTATGACTCCCAAATCCTTCAAAGAACTGACCGGTGACAAGTCCTCAACACCAAGCTTGTACTGAAAGGCTATTTTATTCTTTTTCCTATAAAAGTTAATCGTACTACACTTCCCAGGGTCTAAAGAAAATACGTTATCATTGCACCAATGCACAAACAGATTCAAGCTCTCCTGCAGCTTCATGTAGTCCACTTCAGTCACAATTTCACGGTACAATTTTAAGTCATCCGCAAACAAGAGAAAGCTACAGTCAAGAACAGCCTGACGAATGTCATTAATAAAGATGTTAAATAGTAGTGGAGCACAGTGCCCACCTTGAGGAACTCCTGAGGTCACCTCGGTACTACCGGATATAAAACCTCTTATCCTCACTCTCTGTGGGCGTCCCACCAATATACTCTCGAGCCACTTTACAGAGCGCTCTTGAAACCCCATCGCTCTAAATTTTGCTAGCAGTTTTTGATTACTAACCCTGGAGCCAAATGCCTTGGAGAAGTCAGTGTAGATCGAGTCTACTTGGCATCTCCTCTTCTAGGCATCCACCAGAGCATTCTCATAGGTAATCAAGTTAGTGACCGTCGACCTATCTCCCATGAAGCCATACTGTTCTTCTACCACTATACCTTTACAAATCCAGCTGAGTTGATCATAGACCAAACCATCATGCAATTTAGGAATTGCAGACTGCTTTGAAATGCCCCTATAATTCCGAACATCTTCTCTTTCACCCGACTTGAAGATCGGCGCAATGAAACTCTCCTTCCATAAATCCGGAAGCTCGCCCTCAGCCAGCGACCTATTAAACAAAATAACAGTGGCCTTGTAATACTATAGGCAAGATTGCTTAACAAATATTCAGGTACATTGTCAGGACCACTTTTCATTTTTTTAGACAGCCTAGTAATCCCATGAATTATCTCAGAAATGGTAAAAGATTTAATTATAATATTCGCTTTGTTATCTAATCTCTATTCTACACAAGATACATCAGCCTTACAGAATACAGTACTAAAAACCCACGAAAATAAGTCAGCAATGTCTTGACCGCTGTCAACCACTTTATTGTTATGAAACATACAGCGGGGTAAAACATATGATTTTCTGTGGTGATTGATAAATTTCCAAAAGTTTCTAGGGTTCTCAGAGATACCTTCCTCAATATTTCTGACATAACTGTCATATTCACGTTTAACTAGTTGTTTGCAAACGGACCTCAAATTACTAAACTGGAGAGAGTCTGCACGCAATCCACTGGAGATATAGTTTTTGTGCACTACATTTATGGTAGTACTTTGAAGTTCCGCACTAAAATAATGTGGAAAGTTTGAGGTTTTAAACAGCTTAATAGGTACATAATATAGCATTATTAAGAATTTCATAAAATATCCTAGTAGCTTCATGTATATTCATGTTGGCGAGCATCACATCCCACTTCACTGCAACAAGCTTTTGGATTGAAAATTGTAAAATCTGTTTTTTAAATCATGAAATATACTTCTTGCTTAAGCGTTTTAACATCGTCCACCTTGATCTCACAAGAGTAGGCAATATGATGCTCATCATTCGGAAATAACAAGTCACTGGCACGAAAAAACAGATAAGTCAGAAATATGACTGAACATATAAATCTAGAAATACATTACGGTTATTAGGTATGGATATAACCTGAGACGGGCCCAGGAAAGTAAAGTTCTCTGCAACAAAGTTTGCGTGAGAATCAGGTGTATAGTCAACCCCAAGGCCTATCCCGTGGCTACTTCACACAGCAGAGGGAAGGTTGTAGTCCTCATATAAGAGTAGGTTGGCTGAAGAATATTCATGACATACCATATCAACAGACTCACAGTGTTGTTGGTATTGCTCCAAATTGGAGTTTGGCGGAATGTAAACCCCACCGATAATAAACCTGGAATAGCCATGTTTAAGAAAGATAATTTAAAACAACGAGTTTGAGGAGAGTAGTAAATAAATCATTACACTGATTTCTTTTAATTATATTTCATAATTCTTACCGATTAATATCGTTATTTATTACGGAATTGTATATGTAATAAAAATAAATGTAAATATCATGTCGACGGTAAAAAATCTACTTCAGAAATTATAACCAATAACGTCTATTTTATTGTTTAACTTGTACCTAGGAACTGATGACAAAAAAGCTACTTTATTTTCTTTTTCATCAATATAGGGATGCCTATTTTACCACAATGTAGAAAATTATACCACAATTTGTTTACTATAAAATTATGTCAACGGTTATTGAAAAAAATTACTAAATTGGGCAAATTAGGAATAGGCAATATTGTCGAAAAATAATATACAATACCGTAAAAAATTAAAGCAAACAATCTCTTAGAAATACTCTTTGTCCATGGGAAAGAAAATACACGAAGTGCACTAATTTTTAGTATAAAGATAATATTGCGGCAATTTATAGTACGCTTTTAAATATTTTTTCTGTCTCAATTCATCCCTCAAATTGTAACTAAAAAATCAACAATTCTACCAGTTCAATAGCTTTTTTACGTTTGTTTTTATTACTTACTAAAGGAAAGCTATTATTTTTCTTCACGTTTTAGGGTTCCTAGATCGCAAAAAACATAATTTTCCTTCGGTCTGTCGGTCTGTTGGTACGATAACTCCAGGACGAAAGGAGATTTCAATTTCAAACTTGGCACATATATAATAACACATAAAGAGATGAATCTGCGAGTTTTTTATCCATATCGCTTAAGGCGAAGGGGTTGAAAAGGGTGGGGGTCGGTAAATTTTGTATAGTTTTAATATTATATAATTTATTAATTATTAATATTATTAATTATATTTTTTTCGTTTTTTTTTTTTAATGAAATAAAGAATAAGTGTTATGCACAAATATTTATGGTAAAACATCTAAAAGGTAAAAGGGGTGGGAGAGGACTTTAAAAAGGACAGTAGACATATTAAGGTATATATATAGCTTAATATGTCTTTTTCAAAGTTTTTGTAGTCGAGACACTCCAAAATAAGGCTATTAATTTCCTTGCTTAGTCGAAGTATTGTATTCGAGAAAA
>CM032453.1:98855978-98903478 GCA_019049505.1 Pachyrhynchus sulphureomaculatus | reverse complement strand
CATTGAGACTCAATTGTATAGTATGAAAATCTGTCCTCTGTCGGTTAGTTGTACTTTTAATTGCGAATGGTTACCTATAGAATTCAGCTTAGAACAGGTGGTGGTTATTGAAAACCATTCCGCTTCAGATGGTTCACAGAATCGAACTAAAGTGGAAAATGAATGGAATAGTACACACTCCTGTAATCAAAAATCCATGTATAGTTAGGAACTCACTTAAATCCATTTCTCGAACAACCGGTAACATGCATTTAAGGAACATCAAACTTACATGTAGTTCAATTATCGATTACAACTCAGGAACTTAGATTAAATTGTGTTACTTTAAAAAGTTTTTTGTAAAAGTAACAAATTAGTAAGTTATTAGGAAGGAAAGAACAACTTACTATATATATTTATAACACACAATCTATAACGCTAATATGTTTTCGTCTTTTGAAAATATTTAACGTCCTAAAAGGTTTATAAACTAAATGTATTAAGGCTCGTTACTGGTTAAAAACTAAATGTATGGAGGCTAGTCAGTTTTTTTTTTTTGGCATGATGCGTGAAATAAACCATTATTTTATTATGTTCTATAATTTTTTATTGGTAACATAAGTTTTAATTTATTATCATTACTATTTAACGAAAATATTTTATATTTATGTGTGTTTTTCAAATTATTTTTTTAAGGTGTTTGTCGGCGTATATATCGTAAGTTATACTCAGTATTGAACTCTTTTCAGATTATTTAGTTTCTGCTTAATAGAGTTAAGTAGCTCTCCAAAAGTAGAAAGGTAAAATACAAACATAAAATAATACTGTTAAGTTATAACATGAATACATCTGATTTTTATAAATCGAATATAGCAATGATATCATAGTGCAGAGATGCTGTATACAATAAGAATTTATATTTTCAAATAATTTTTCTGGCTGTAAAGTAGCTTATTTTAGTGAGAACTATAGCATCTTAAAAGATCCCTCAAATCAACTTAGAAAAATACCACCTATATTATATCAATTCCGTACCCACTCAATAAAAATATGTTCATATTTTTTGGATTTCGGCAGTATGTTGCCTTCATCAGAGGTGTTAAACTAGGTCAAATAGGACGTTCTGAATTGGTAAATATAATACAAAAATATAAATGTTTTCTACTTAACCTGTACATACAAATTTACAGATATGCCAAATTACTATGAGAGGATTACATTTCTTTGACACTAAGCAGAACGAGACCATCTACTATATACAACTGCTTCGTTATTTTGTATTTTGAATGAATGAACGAGAGTTTATAATTATTACCATTTATTCTATTTTTGAAAAGAGGACAAATCTATCCGAGGTATAAGCTATCACATCGACTAAAACTAGAAAGTGACAACCTTTAAATAGAGGAGCGAGATATGTCATATTTGTTGACTGATAAATGGCCCTTTCGAGTTGTTCAGTGCTTTAAACTTTCTTTATTATTAATCGATGCTTAAAGCTTACTCACATCCTCTTATCCATTATATATGTCTTTGAATAGTTACAAGTTGTGAGTGATCTCATGACATGAAAATGCTTTGTTTAAGCGCTATGTTGTAATATAAGCTAGCTGGATAAAATTACATATTTGTTACTCATATATTGTTATTATCTTGCTATAATAATTAACCTTTCAACAGATGAAATCAATATTGAATGATGATACGAGAACTAAGACGATTTTAAGACTGTAAAGATTGTTAAATCACTTTTAACGATCTGTTATCTAATAATTTGAAAATTTACATTTGAAAGAAAATTCTGTATAATAAACAGTTTCGAATTCTTATTTCATTATTATGGAACCCTATTTTTATAGAAAAAATTCCTTAATAAACGAATTAATTATTAAGTTCATTCATAAGTTAATTTAGAACAAAAATAATAAATTTCGATATGTTGGTATTAGCATCTTAACATTTGAACAAGATGAGACTACGAATGATAAAATTTTATACAATAGTTACAACCACCATATTATTTTTAGTGTTCGGTACGGAACACTTTTAAGATCACTTCGGCGTCTGTCTGTCTGTCCGTCTGTCTGTCTGTTTATCACACCCGATTTTCTCCGAAACTATTTGACATAGACAGTTAAAATTTGGTACTAATATAGAAATTGATGCCTCATCAGAGCCGTGTAGTTTTAAAAGTTAAATTTTGACTTAAGGGGCTAGTTTTGAGGGGTGAAATCGGAAGTGAAAAAAAAATTGTTTTACTAGGTCATCGAGTGTGGTGTCAAATGAAAGCTTGTGAAAACACGGGCAAAATATATATATATATAATATATATATATATATATATAATGCGCACACTTTTCTTTGTATTATTTTTAAAAATCGCTGTCTCCCTACCTTATCTTATCTACCTTATTTTATCTCGAAAAGTACTGATCAAAAAAATGTTGAAAAAAATCCTGGAATATTCTCCGCGGAGTATAGATTGAACGAAAATTATCACAGGTGCATTATCTTTAATAATTTATCTGGTATATAAAAAAACACAAATTTCAAAGTCTTCAGTTTTCAGTAAAGATTGGAAACGCACTTTGTTGGAAACTCATTTGGGGTGTGTTTTGTGAAGTCACTGATCATTTTGTACCAACCAACAAAAATTTTTATTTTAAAAACAATTAACGTACGAAACACTAATTGTGCAAGTTCAACTTGCACTTGACCGGTTATTTTTTAAATAAATAGCAGGAGTCCACGGAATTTTGTTAGTTAAAATCCTTAATATGTATACACCATTAAAATACCTTAGTGTTTTAATGAGAACTCGTTATTTTTTAACAATTTTTATATACGTAAGTAAAAAGTCATAAAAATAATTGTGTTCTTTTTTTTTACTAAAATTCTATACTATGTAATTTTAAAAAGAAAGAAATACATGAGTTTCTTTTCTTAATTTTGTATACAACTGTAAATTATTCTTAGTACATTGTGGTGAAATTGTACTCCACCCTACCCAGACCTACTATACATATAAATACTAATTTTTAGAGTCGACGAATCTGAAAGTTGAATCCCTTGCTAAAGGGATTTTCCTTCTATTCTTAAAAAATTACCCTGCTGATTTCTTCATTTCTAGGTTCTAGGGTCGATAACGCTCAAATGAAATGAAATAACATATTTAGTACATGACGGTTGACGGTTGACGTATATCGTTTTTGGACGATATGGTTTGAAGGAAAAGGGATGTTGGTCAATAAATTTTGGGTAATTTTAATAGTGTTTGATAACTTTTTCTGATTTACGTTTTTCATACGTGTAAAAAGTTAAAAGGGTGCTAAGGATTGGATGGTTTACTCCGTATGGGGGTCGAGGAATTAAAAAATGATCTTATTTTAATTACAATTTTTCCGTAAAAGATATTATCAGAGTTCTGGCCAAACCATCAGAAAACTTTTGAATTTATCACTGAGTGAGGGTACTTATCCTAAGTACTAGATCAGTAAAATATGTCCAGTATTTAAAAAGGAGGATAAGTCTGACATATATAATTATAGACCGATTTTTTAATTTGTGGTTTTACCAAATTTTTTGACATGTTATTATAGGACTACTTAATAAATAGAATTAAACTGCTCCTTATTCTAAAACAACACGGTTTTTTGAGGTGCCACCAATCTGGCATGTTTTGCATAATTTTTACAAGCGTTTTTTTATAGGCCTAGCACACGTGCTGAAGGAAAATCTCAGTACTTTATCTTTAAAAGGCGTAGAGAAAAGCTTCTTTTCACTGCATTATCCGGAATTGTGTGTGATAATGAGCCGCCGTCCTTTTCTTGACGGCGGATTGAAACTCATTGACCATCCCTCTTGATGGGCATGTTTTTTTCATTCTGTCAGCATTTAGCTACGGTATATCTTTCATTCAACCAAGTTGCAAGCTAAATAATATATTCGTTTCTCTTCTTGTCTATCGGATGTTTCTTAAGTAATGTCTTCTCTAAGAGACAATATCATTTCTGTCTACTAAAATAGATTTCCTAGAATGCTTTTTTCATTGGACGCCAAGTTGTTTTAAAATCCTTGTTAAAGGACAGTAATGAATTCGTGAAAAAATCACCCTCCAAAATTTTTACATATTTCACCAGGATCTCCAGTCACGAAAAACATAGTCACTCATCTTTCTGTTAGTCTGTCGGTTTCTTGGCACGACAACTCCTCAACGAAAGGTGAAAGGGATGAGTGTCGATAAATTTTTTGTTGTTTTAATAGTAATGGTGCTTTTCTCTATTTTTTGTTAAAATAATAAACAAATTTTATGACTAATTATCTACAGTTAAATGTGTAAGGGGTTAAAGGTGTATGGAAGGAGATCAGAGAGGTTGCTTCATATGTCGTGTTATGTGTTCTTTTCAGGATTCTTTGGAATATTATAAAACAAATAAAAAATTACGTTATTTTCTTATTACTTTTAATTTTTACAGAGTAAGGGAGAGAAAGAGTTGAATGTTGTTAAATATTGTAGAATTTTAATAGTATTACGCGTTTCCTTGCTATAGAAATTCTTGAAAAAATCATCTTTCATAGATTTAGGGTCCCTATATCACGAAAAATAGTCACTCATTTCCGTCAGTATATCTGTCTATCAATTTCAGTCTTAGAACATACGTAATACCTAACGAAAGGGTAAAACTTTGAGCAATATCGCTGTACGCGAATGGGGTTATAGCTGTCTGTGGTAGTGGAACACTTTTAATAATATTATGGTAATTTATTCTGTTTTTTTAGGAGATTATAAATTAATTTTAGACATAAATATTTATAATAAAACATGTATACCATATTATATATATATATATATATAATATATATATATATATATATATATATATATATATATATATATATATATATATATATATATATATATATATATATATATATATATATATATATATATATATATATATATATATATGTTTGATTATCGGGAATCGGTCTGGACTGTAAATAAAATTCTTTTCTTCGTTAATACTTGATATTTCGTTATTGTTTGATAACTTCTTCAGGAGTAAAAAAATGCGAGTTAGTCTTCGAAATCAAATCTCAACATCTCAATTTTTCTACACAAATTTAATATAACCTTAATCAAATACGCATCTAATTGACGTACGGTATGTATATATATATATATATATATATATATATATATATATATATATATATATATATATATATATATATATATATATATATATATATATATATATATATATATATATATATATATATATATATATATATATATATATATATATATATATATATATATATATATATATATATATATATATATATATATATATATATATATATATATATATATATATATATATTATATATATATATATATATATATATATATATATATATATATATATATATATATATATATATATATATATATATATATATATATATATATATATTTGGGATCAAGTAAACTGCAAATGAAGTTATTCTTTTCTTTATTATTATTTTTTTCAGCAGGAGAAAGCGGTTTAAGATGTAGAGGTCGTTAAATATAATATAGTCTCGGTGGTACTACGAGAATATTTTTAGGTTTTTGATTGGTATAACGGACAAATTTTACGCATAATTATTTATAATATAACATATAAGGGTCATAGAAGGTAAGGAAGTGAGTTAGGCTTGCTTCATATTTATCGTATTATTGGACTTTTCTAGGGTTTTTTGAGAAAAGGGAACAAATCATTACTTTATTTTTTCTGTATTTTCAATGACACTCATAGTGTATAGTTTTGGTGGCATTATGAGAATTTTTCCGGGTTTTTACATTGAATATTAAATAAGAGAGATAAAGATATAGAGAGATAGAGCGAGAGAGCGAGAGAGCGAGAGAGCGAGAGAGCGAGAGAGCGAGAGAGCGAGAGAGCGAGAGAGCGAGAGAGCGAGAGAGCGAGAGAGAGAGCGAGAGAGCGAGAGAGCGAGAGAGCGAGAGAGCGAGAGAGCGAGAGAGCGAGAGAGCGAGAGAGCGAGAGAGCGAGAGAGCGAGAGAGCGAGAGAGCGAGAGAGCGAGAGAGCGAGAGAGCGAGAGAGCGAGAGAGCGAGAGAGCGAGAGAGCGAGAGAGCGAGAGAGTGAGAGAGCGAGAGAGCGAGAGAGCGCGAGAGCGAGAGAGAGGGAGAGCAAGAGAGCCAGAGATAGAGGGCGAGAGAGAGAATTTGGATCTCAAGAAATCGATCAGCAGACTGGCCTTCGTGCCGGTAGATCTTGCATTTATCACATTTTCAGCCTGGTACAGGTAAACGAAAAAAGAGTGGCGACAAATAGAGAAGTTCATCTACTGTTTGTGAATCTGACCAATAGTGTACAGCTACAGAACGATCCCTTGTAAATAACACACAAATATCAAGCAACTGTACGAACACTCATCATCAAGAGTTAAAATAAGAAATACCGTATTAGATAGCTTTGAAGTCACCAAAGATCTTAGACACGAATGCTGCCTCTCCCCCACATTATTTAAAATATATCTCAATGAAGTGTTAAAGAACTGGAGAATAGCGTGTAGCGGAATGGGCATATAACTGAACGATGATACAACGTTATATACACTTGATTTCGCAGATGATCAGGCTATGATTGCTCAGGACAAGGAGGATCTGGAATTTATGGCTCGAAGACTGTTTAAACATTATGAAGAATGGACCCTATCGGTTAACAGAACAAAAACCCAGTATGTATACGTTGGAAGAGAGATAACAGGGGATCTTCAAGTAGGCCAACAGAATATAATTAATTCGCACAGAAAAACAGATAGAATGTCGATTGGCTGCTAGAACTCCGTCTTCTGGTCTAATCAGATATCCCGAGAGCGAAAACACCTGATATACTACACGGATTCCATAAGCATGATTTGAAGCATGGCAAATAAACAGAACACTGTCTATTGGCGCTAGAAATGGATTGGAAATAATACGAAATGAATTAATAAGCGAGGTCATGAAGATCGATGAAATTAAAGCGGTATGGCTTTGTAAGAAGGACGGACTAGGAACGTATTCCCAAGCAAATTTTGAAATGGACACCAGCAGAAAGAAGAAAAAGATGATGACCAAAACCTACGTGGACAAGAGGAATACAATGTCTGAATTGATCTGAACTGATCCCACCTACTATTCCCATAGCGCAGTCAAGAATGCCCAATATTGTCTTCACACAGCGTATCATTAAACGTATTTTAATTCAGCTAGACACCAAAAAAGCTTCTGGCTTTGACGGACTACCTGTGTGGAAAAACTGTGCGAGGGAACTAACATTAGTTTTCTGTAGACTTTTCAACCTATCCTACAGAAAGGGACTATTTTCTTCCTGCTGGAAATGTGCCATAGTTCAGCCGATACCTAAAAAAGGCAAGAAGACCTTGCCAAATAACTACCGACCCGTCGCACGGCTTTCAATAATATCGAAAGTCATGGAAAAGGCTATCAATCAGCATCTTCTAAAATATCTTGAAGGATTCAACGTTATTAACTATCAATAATATGGCTTTCGTAAACATAGATCAACAGGAGACCTTCTGACTTATGTAACATATGTTTGGAACAACACAACTGAATACTTTGGAGAATCTCGAGCGGTCGCTCTTGTCTTATCCAAGGCATTCGACCGTGTTTGGCACGATGGATTGTTGGCTAAGCTACGCTCTTATAGTATGTCTGAAAAGTTCTTTTTATGGCTCTCATGTTTCCTCAGAGAGCGTGCTTTACAAGTGGCAATCGACGGATTTCTTTCTAACAACTTCAGTATGAACGCCCGTGTGCCACAAGGCTCCATACTATCTCCTACTCTCTTTCTCATTTACATTAACGATCTGCTGGAAAAGACGGAAAACCCAATCTACAGCTTTGCAGATGACAGTACGCTTATCTCTTCATTCACTTTGAACGCTCGGACATCGGCTACTTAGACGAATATTCGCAGACAGCGGAAGTCGTTCAACCTAACAAAGACCTGGAAGAAATTCTATCTTAGGGTGACAGTAACCAAGTGGAATTTAACGCTACAAAAACCCAGGCGGCAGTTTTTTCTTAAAAAGTTGCTGAACCCGACATAGCTATGGCGGGGCCATTCCTCTAACATCGTCACTCAATTTGTTGGGCGTTAATTTGGGAGCAAATATGTTCTGGCATGAACATGTCCCAGGCATAGCAAGGAGAGTTTCTCAAAAGTTAGGAATATTATTTCAAACCCGAAAGCTTTACTCTCCATAACAACTGTTAATTCTTTACAAAGCTCAAATTCGACCAGCTACGGATTACTGCTCCCATGTTTGGGCCTCTGCTCCCAAACATACATTGCATTTGTTGGATTCTATTCACTAACCGGCGGCTTTGATTCACTGGAACATCGAAGAACGGTTGGAGACTTGAGCCTATTCTACAAGTATTTTCATGGAAAGTGTTCGAAGGATGTAGCCCGCTTAATTCCTCCCAGAGCGGTGCATGTTAGAAACACACGTCGCGCTAATACTTCACATCCGTATGAGGTTCAGCTTGTTACTCCTCGTCTTTTATATGAAGAACCTCATTCCTTTTCAATAATTTGTCCAGGACTGTGTCTCCCACCGAGTAAAATTTACATCTATTCAAAAACAACGTGAATCGCTTTTTCGACACACGTGTCGCTCCTGTAGCGCTTTAGGGATTTCCCTACAGCACGTGTGCTGGACCCATAAAAAAAAGAATGGAACTTAGAGGATTAGAGAGGGGGGATTGGGAATACCGAAGAGATTGGAAACTAGGAATCGGAAGGCGTAGGACGCTACAAAACCGATATTAATAATATATATATATATATATATATATATATATATATATATATATATATATATATATATATATATATATATATATATATATATATATATATATATATATATATATATATATATATATATCTATATACCTATATTACATATATATATATATATATATATATATATATATATATATATATATATATATATATATACCTATATTACATATACATATATATATATATATATATATATATATATATATATATATATATATATATATATATATATGTTATATATATATATATATATATATATATATATATATATATATATATATATATATATATATATATATATATATATACGAGTATATATATATTCTGAATTAAAAATTAAATTTGACTTTCCTACATTAAGAAATAAATTATTCCACGCAGGAGGCCTCTAATAAACAATAACGATATAAAAAGCAATATTAAAGAATAATATAATTTTTAGACCTTTGACTCCAAGAATCCTAATATAGACATAGAAATAGGCGAGAGAGTTATAGAAGATGTTTCATATATAACGTGTTATATGTCCTTTTAAGGGTTCTTAAAGTCTAAAAATCCAAAGATTGTATCATGTTTTTATTATTCTAAATTATTCGTAAGCAATATAATGTGGCAGGTAGTTAAAGAAAAAGAAGAGAAGTTAGAGGGGATGCTAGATGACCTTTTTAATATCCTTGGAGTGGAGGAATTTGAAAACTACATTATTTTTTAATATAAAACACCGATTTGTAGTACTTGGATTGACCAGTATATATCACCACTATACCCAACAATTTATTTTTGCACTCGCTAATCATGTTAGCTTCATCAGGAGCGCTGATTGACTGAGTCAATCATCGCTGATGAAGCTAATATGGTTAGCGAAACGCGCGTCGAGTGCAAAAATAAAGTGTTTGGAGTAGTAGTGATATATACTGAGTAGTGTCATTGTGCCAAGGATTCCACATTCCCAACATACTTGGATTGAGTTATTCTGCAGTCCAAGAAAATTAAATTTAGTGTCTGCTTTAGAATTACATGGATACCTACTTTAGAACTAAAGGGATTTACCCAATACGCTAGGGACATACTGGTAAATCAGTTCACAGATTTTTTACTCATTAGAGGAAATTTTTTTATTTTTAATAAATTCATCAATCTGCTTTCGCATCCTTCACCTTTAAGGGCTCATAGATCAAAAAACATTATTACGACAGATTTTCTTGATTTTTGGGCTGCAGTAGTAAATAAATTTTAAACATTATTACTTTGAATCAGACATATAGAGTACTAGATATGTTGCTTCGTACATGTCGTCTTATACAAGGTTTTCGAAAACCATGTTACTATGTTACTACTTTCGTGACAAAATCAGCTTCCGAGATTTTGCTTTTCTTCATATTTCAAGGTTTCTAGATAACAAAAAAAGTTGTGTCCTATTTCAGGAAGGTTCGCCATTCTTTGGGCATGATAACTCCCGGCTGAAACAAGAAAGCAATTTTAAATTTCGTACATATAGAACATCTAAAGAAGTGATGAAAATTATAGTTTTTAAGAGATATCATTTCAGAGGAAAAGGCTGAAAGGAAAGGGTGTCTATAAGCTTTGTATAGTTTTAATAGATATATGATAATTGTTTTTGGTCCATACATAATTATTTACATTAAAACGTATAAGGCGATAAAATGGTATAGGAGGAGGTTATTCGCGTTGTTTGGTATATATCGTACTATATGTCATTCTCAGGGTTTTCACAGTCGGGGAACCCGAGACTGTTGTTCTCAATATGTTTAATTTTAGCAGGCGAAAGGGGTGAAGCTCATTAAATATTGTATAAATAAATAAATTTTTCCAGATCTCCCCAGATCCAGATGGCCAAATTCTAAGTATTATTCATAGTAAAATACATAAATTGTTGATGAGTAGTTCCCTTAACGCACCGAGAGACTCTCCGACGTCTAGAATTTCACCGCTGTCTATGTTTTAGTTAGTCGACGGGTTAGGGACGGTTACTCATTACGTCTATTATTATCGCAGAGGTAATAGTTTCGTTTTAATAGATATTTTACAAAATGGAGCGTCATGATAATAAGCGTAAACGTGTTGTCATTACCTTAAAAGAGAAACTTGAAGCAATTTAACGTTTAGATAATGGTGAACTTCTTAAAAATATAGCGAAGCATTTAGGTGTAGCCGTGAGTACTATTTCAGAGTGGAGAAAAAATCGCGAAAAACTTGAAAAATGGTGTAGTGTTTTTGTCATCGCCCACACAGGCACGAAAAAGTATGAAAAGCGGTGAATACCAAAAAGTGGATGATTCTTTATTTTTATGGTTTACACAGAACGTGGAATACCAATTTCAGGAACAATTTTAAAATATAAGGCAGTGAGTTTAAGCGAAGAGATGCCGGTTATTGAAGCGCCTGTAAATTTTTCTGCTAGTGATGGTTAGCTAGACAGGTGGAAAAAAAGAAATAGTGTACGTCAACTGAAAGTTTGTGGAGAAAGATTGTCGGCTGATGTATCTGCTGCGAAAAAAATTGCAGAGAATTTTGAGCAGCTTCTGAAAGAACATAGTTTACAACCAGACTAAATCTATAATTGTGATGAAACTGGCTTGAACTATAAAATGTTGCTGTCAAATAGCTTAGCTTCAAAAAACGGAAGCTGGAGCACCTGGTTACAAACGTAGCAAAGAACGTATTACTGTTCTTGCATGCAGTAATGCTTCTGGAGGACACAAACTCCCATTATTATGTATCAGTAAGTCAACAAATCCACGAACCTTTAAGAATATTCGTCACAATGCTTTTCCTGTTTTGTATAAAAATCAAAACAATGCCTGGATAAACGCGATTCTATTTAAAGACTGGTTGTTTGGAGATTTTGTTTCCAAAGTGGAACTTTTTTTAAAAAAACATGGATATCCTAGAAAATGTATTCTATTACTGGATAACGCCCCCACTCACCCAAGTGCGGAGCAACTTGAAAGTGGGGAAGTAAAAGCAATGTGTTTGCCTCCTGCTGTAACTTCTCTCATTCAGCATATGGATCAGGGTGTATTGGAAAATTTAAAACGCAATTATAGGCGTTTGTTATTGGAGTATATTTTAGAAGAAGTAAACGAAGGTGGCAATCTTACTGATTATCTAAAAAAGATAAATTTGAAAAATATTATATATTGGATAGCCTCAGCCTGTAATCAAGTAAAGAGTAGTACTCTGGAAAAATCTTGGTCAAAATTGATTCCACAAGAGAAGAGACATTACTCAGAGGCAGAAACAGAAGATAATAAAAGTTTACATCAAATTATTACAAAAATATCAGGAGATGAAAGTGTTACGGAAACCGATGCTTGTGAATGGTTAAACAGTGGTAGTGTGGAAGATGAAATGACTGACCAAGAATTAATAAAAGTGTATGGAAAAATGCTAATAAAATAAATAGTAATGACGATGATGATAACGAAGTAGAAGCCACTGACAATATTCCAGTAGAAATGTCACATTCAGAGGAACTAGAGTCCCTAGAAAAAGCGTTAACTTATGTAGAACAAAAAGAAAATGCAACCGCCGCGAACATTTTGCTTATCAAACGTTGGAGAGACATTGCAGCCAAAAACAGAACTAACGCAAAATGAGTGCAGTTAAAAATTACCTCATTTTTAAGACATTAAAGTTAAGAATGTAACTGTTTTATTTTCGATTTTCCGTACATATACATAAAATAAGTAAACTAATTGTTCTATTCTCTCTTTTAATAAATACCGATGTACGTAATAGCATATCGTATAACTGCTTTTAAGTCAATCTGCAACGTTGTATTCATTCTAAACTTCTACTTCATAAAAAAAATTCGGATTAACCGAAATTTCTATTAACTGAAATCACTTTGGTCCATATTATTTTGGATAATCGAGATTCTACTATATATATATATATATATATATATATATATATATATATATATATATATATATATATATATATATAATCTCCTCTTCTACCTCTTTTAATTTTACTATAAAATAATATGCTTAGAATTTAGCCATTACCTTAACGAAAGATCTGGAAAAATATCCATATACCCAGTGAAATAGTTTCAGGTTCCCCGACTCTACGAACCATGAGAAACACATATAACTCGATATATGCTAAACAACGTCGTTTAACCTCCTCCTCTACCATTTTATCCCCTTATATGTTTCAATATAAATATTTATGTGGAAACCAGGACCAGTTACCATATCTCTATTAAAACTATACAAAGCGACACCCATTCTTTTCAGCCTCTTCCTCTGACATGACATTTCTTAAAAACTATAGGCTTCATTATTTCTTTAGATGTGATATATGTACGAAATTTAAGATTATTCTCTCGTTTTGGCAGAGAGTTATCATGCCCACAGAGTGGCGAACCAACGGAAATAGGACACAATTTTTTTGTGATCTAGAAACCTTGAAACGTGAAGAAAGGCAAAAATCTCAGAAGATGATTTTGTCATCAATACAATAATTTCCTTTAGCAAGGCAAATAGTAACACAGATTTCGAAAACCATGTATGGTATAAGACATGTACGAGGCAACATATCTAGTACCTTATATATCTGATTAAATGTAATAATGCTTAAAACTTGTTTACTAGTGCAGCCCAAGAACCAAAAAAATCTTTCGTAATAATATTTTATGATCTACGAGCCCTTAAAGGTAAAGAGATGCAAAAGCAGACCGGTGAACAAATAAAAAAATTTCGTTTTGTTAGTAAAAAATTTGTGAACTGATTTACCAGTACGTCCCTAGCGTACTGGGTAAATCGTCTTAGTTCTAAAGTACGTATATCACCTAGTTATAAGGTAGATACTAAATTTGACTTTCTTGTACTAAAGAATTACTTAATCCAAGTACTACAAATCGATCTTTTATATTAAAAAAAAAACATAATTTTCAAATTCCTCCACTCCAAGAATATTAAATAGGACATCTACGAAGCATCCCCTCTAACTTCTCCTCTTTCTCTTCAACTCCTTGTACATGCCCCGTTATATTGCTTATAAATAATTTAGAATAGTGAAAAAATGATAGAATCTTCAGATTTTTAGACTCCAAGAAACCTAGAAAAGACATATAATACGGTATATACGAAATATCTTCTCTAACTCTCTCACGTACTACACCATTAATAATTAAAAATTATTTAAAAAAAAACACAAGATTCTGCTATTCCAAGAATTCTAAAAATTAAATGTAACCCTCTATGGGCGAAGCATTCCCTCTAACGTCATCTCCTACTATTTTAACCCCTTATATGTTTGAAAGTGTCATTTAAAACGATATATATGAATTACGCTCTCGAACACCCTCTCCGACCCCTTTATTTCCTTCCATGTTTAATTATAAATAATTATACTAAAAATTGTTCATAACCTAATAACAAAAAAAATCGTCATTTACAAAATTTATTGCCTTTCCTCCTTTCACCAACTAAAGTGATATCGCCGAAGGTCTATAGGTTTAATATTTATGGAAAGTATTAAATCCCTGTCAAATTTGAAATCAATACCTCAGTTCGTTTCAGAGTTATTGCGCCAACAGACGGACCTATGGAAATGCTAGGCTTTGTTATTCGTGATCTAATGAAACCTAAAAAATGCATAAATTTCGGAGTGTGATTTTTTTACAAATCAAGACTTCCCTTTACCGAGGGAAGTAGAATTGAGCAGAGGAAAGCTTCAGAACTCTGACAAGGATATATAATCACCATCTCTATAACCATTTATATGTTTTATAATTTATAATTACGCTTAAAAATTATCCATTATATTAAACAGGAATCATGAAAAATATATTGAAACTAAAAAATATTTAACGATCCCACCCAGTTCAACATTTCCTTCAAAATCAATACTAGAGACTCTAATTATGTTATTATCATTACTACATATGTACCAAATTTAAAATCCATATCTTCTTTCATTAGAGAGTTATCATGCCATCAGAAAAATAGAAAGATAGACCACGGGGAATGTGAAATAACGTTTTTAACTTGATCTAGTGACCCTTAAATATGAAGAGATGGTAAATTCTCTAAATGTGAATTTTTTAACGAATACGATACAGCAAGGGAAGTAATATGATTAAATTATTTCTCATTTATATTTCCTTTTCATCCTATTTAAAAGCCAAATAGTACATCGTTGTTAAAAAATCAAAACCAAATCTCTTGCCACCTGTATCTGCAGCCGTAAGACCACGTCGTCAAAACCACAAGTATTAATGCCAGCTAGTTAACAGAATGTGTTTAATACATACTTTTTGTTTGGGCACTACCCCATATGTTTCAAAAGCCAAGATCACACTTATTTAATTTTCCATACATCAATACTTATTTAATATTCCATACATAATTTAAGGTTTCTTCTACGCATTGTATGAAAATAAAAATGATACCCATTAACACCTACGTAAAATAAATAGTTTCCGTTTAACTAAAAATAAATACTAATTTGCGGGCAGGAAACTGCCTATCTTCAAATTTCCCTATTTAGGACACCTCTTTAGATGCAAGATCTTATTTCTGGCAATTTCAATTGTGTTAGTTCTCGAAAAGGACACATATTTAATTGGCTTTTATGTTTTCAACATTAAATTCTGATTAACTCAAGTAAAAGATTGCCAGCTACAAAACACTACTAGTCGTAAAGTATTTTTACATGCACAGCGTGCAATACTATGTTACTTTCCACATATTCTGACGTAAAATTCTCTCTAATTTATTAAAATTGTATTTGAACATAAAAATGTTGTTTACTGATACATCTAAAATTACAAAATTTTGCATTTTTAAATTAGTATTATTTTCAGCTGTGTAGTCCCTTATAAGTCCACTTACAAGGCAATTCCAAACATCGCAGGATTGGACGGCCAGAAGGTATTGTTGCTAGTTCCAAACCTGAATTAAAGAAAAGGTTAATATTTGAAACAGGCTGGTCTCTCTCTTAGGAATTTAAGACATACTTGCGTATACAGATAGAATAATGCCTTAGAACAGAACGAGTTTATCAATGTCGACTACAGCCAGAAAGATAACAACGAAATTCTAGAAATTGAAATAAATACTTAAAACAAATACTTAGAGCATCAATTAGCTCACAAGGGAAAAAAGGAGCTCACCTGCAAAACAATAGAAACATGTGCACTGATTGAAATAAAAAGTTAATGTGGCATACAGAGGGAAGTGGAAGCGAAAAGATTTGCCATGAAAAAATTCAAGTTAACAGTTAAATGTTACAAAAGTTTATAGCATCAAAAATAACACAGATGTGAACCCTACAGCAAACATTGACGAACACCATTAAAACACAATAAACTAGCTATATTTTAGGAGCTTTTGATGGTCTTATGCCTGACAACATCATCTGAGAAATAAAACAACGATTTAATGAAAAGGTCATGAATGACAACGAAAAACCGGCTGATGTACAAATAAAATAAGCGTAAACTTTTTTCTATAATATAGGTTAATACCTCCTAGAATGCTCGCTAATAACGATCTACGATTTCTGGAAGAGTAACATTACTAACCAATTTTAGATATATGAGCACTTTCCATAGAGGTAGGGAATTGATATTCGGTAAGAATCAAATGAAACTAAATATGGACAAAAAAATTAAAAATTGGACTATAGGAAGACTTGAGAGTTTAGAAAATTATTATGAAATATTTATTACAAATAAAAATTAAAGAATAGAACGAAAATACTTAAATACCAGATACGAACGGAGCATCAGGGAATTAGACAGAAATGAAAACAAATTAGCCTAATCAATTGAATAGCAGAGAAAAATGCCCATATGATAGAAGAAATAGAATAGTCTTTCATAGAAAGAGTTTTTTTTTAATTTACCTGTTGTGAGATATATGAATCTCAACCATTTTAGCCATAAAACACTGTTGTAGAAACGAGGGGGTCATGAGCAGAATAAAGAGGTGGCGAAGCTTTAATATGCACACTGCTATAGCATTTTAATGTAAAAATTTTAATATAAAAAATATATTAAAATATTTCTAAGACTTCATTAATATATATATGTATATATATATATATATATATATATATATATATATATATATATATATATATATATATATTAACGAGGGTAGATTGATAAACCTGATAAATTTCTACGAAATGGCTGGAAATTTTGTTAAGCGGCATGAAAGTTGGTAAGCGTGATTTTTGTAACATTTGTATTCAAAGTTTCAAACTGAAGCAACGTGCAGTTGTTTCTTGGTAATGATCGGTGTTACATTTTTGTAGAAATGGATTACGCCGAGTATTGTGCAGTGATAAAACATCATTTATTTAAAAATAGACTGCGGCCCAGATAGAAACTGAACTTGAGAAAGTTGATGAGAATTCTGCACCACCAGTAAAGATCATTTATTACTGGATAAATTCATTTAAACGTGGCCTTACGAGCACTGTTCAGGACACCCAATAGGCGTTTCTTACGAAAAAATGGCAGATAAAATCCGTTGATCGTCAAATTAAGCTTTGTGAGATTGCTGAGATAGTAGACATCTCATATGAACGAAGCTCCAAAAATAAAGAAAACTAAGTGTGCGACGGATGCCGCCTTTATTGACTCCAGAACAGAACATATGGGAAGAAATTTTTGTCGAATTAAAGCAGGTTATCTGTGCTATAAACGAGTAGAATGTACAATTTGAAACAATTTCTTATTCTAAGGAAATAAAAAAATTTTAATTTCGTCGAAAGAAATATATTGAGCTCTATGGGGATTATGTTAAGAAATATTTTTTTTTTGGCAAAAAATGTTATTTTTCTTGTTTTTTTACGAGAAAGAGATTAGACGTAACTACGTAGAATTTCAGCTTATACTGAAGGCGCCGAGATTCTCTCCACATTTTTACTTCCATATTATTCTTCTCTCTGTTAAAATAGGGAAGAAGTATTATTGAGGATGACTTTCACAACGTAATGTCCATGCACTTTGTCATTATTCTAAAAGCTATGACTAACTCTAAGTAGTCTAGTAGTGCTTAAAAGGTCTTTGTTTCATTTACCATATTTACACTGATTAATATTGGATAATATAATTTTTCATTTCCTACATTTGCAGTATTTTTCCGTTACATATTTCATTACAAATTAAAGTGAAAACACAAACCCGAACATACATCAAAATATCTTAAATAAAATGCCAAGCTGATTTTTCCTTAAAAAGACATTGGACAATTTTATTAAGCTAATGTTTAGAGTCCTGTATCCACATTTTACTGTTTGCTCAGCAGGCATATTTTAACGTCATTAAAATATAATAAAGGAAAGTTTAAAACATCAAAACCGTCCAAAGTAGGAAATAGGGAATGAGGTGCGTTTAAAACATATTGTACTCATAAATCCAATAAGGATACAGCATATATTGGACGAAGCGAATTGTCTCTAAAATTTGACTTCATGGATATGTATTTTACCCTTGATCATAGGTCGTTATTTTTCTATCTCATCTGGTGTAAGTCTGCTAAATCAATGGTATCTCTAGTGGAACATGACTTTTCATTATACATATTAGTGAAGATTAACAAAATAAGAGTGAGTAATGAGGCCATTAGCAATAATATAAAATATTTCCTAAATATAAAAAAACGAAAATATTTATATTTCTGTAAAATAAAATACTGGTTTAGATAATAACATTTTTTTCATCTTGTAACTCTTCTAGCAGTGTAGGTGTTAGGCACTGTCTTATAATTTTCCTAATATAATACTTTGGAATATTCACACACTGAAGAAACATGAGTAATTAGGAGAATTATTGACAAATTTTGTTTTTCAAATTCTAATAACTTTGTAGGAGTCATTTGTCACGAATAAGTAAAATTTGTTAATTTTTTGAAAGACATTGACTAGAAGCTAAAATAAAAGTAAAAAATAGTGATCAAGATATTTCAATTTCATGAAAAAAATACTTCTGTTTAAATTTGTTGAATAGCATATGCAAGGTTATTACGATTTCTACAAAAAAGTGCAAAAGATCGCCACTATTTTCTCGAAGTGATCGCGATATAATCTGCTAAAAAATATTAAAAGATGACCTCATTTTTGTTATATGTATTTCTTGTTTAAATTAAATAACTCACAATTGGAACTTCCTAGCGGTTAGTAATTATACTTTAGAGTTTAATACTTTTTAGTAGGTGGCTTTTATTAGATACTGTTCAGTTTTTGAAATAAATTTAATTGAAAAATATTAATTGAATTAACAAAGTTCCATTAGATTTTTTATCAAATATCAATCAATATAATATATATATATATATATATATATATATATATATATATATATAATGTTTATATATATATATATATATATATATATATATATATATATATATATATATATATAGTTTCCCAAAAACTTACCAAAATATATAACTAACGTCAGTGAAAAATGTTTCTTTTTTTTTTATTTTTTATTATTTATATATTTTTTTATAGTTTACAGATTCAAAATTAGCTAATTCAAATATTTTTACTCATTATACTTGTAAAAATGTTTTTTCCTCACAGGCTTAGCACAATTATTATTACATATATATATATATATATATATATATATATATATAATATATATATATATATATATATATATATATATATATTTATATATATATATATATATATATATATATATATATATATATATATATATATATATATATATATATATATATATATATATGTATATATATATATATATATATATATATATATATATATATATATATATATATATATATATATATATAATATAATATGGGTCATTCCATACAAAAACGCAAATGGCTGCCGTTAGAACTGGTTAAATGATTTCGTAAAGTATAAGGGCTCAAATTTTAGCTTTTCTTATGTAAGATCGAGTGCCGTGTGGTACTTTTTGAAATTCTCAATTCTTTGACAGTGACAGTGTCAAATACAAGTGAAGCTCAAAAAATTTTTCAAATAGTTTTCAATTTTATCACCATATTAAATGAAAAAATACTTCTAAATACATAAGTAGGGGTTTTTCAGGTTGCTGAATACGATTCTGATACAAAAAAAATTAAGTAATTGACAACTATCAAACGAGCTGTCAATTTACTTAAAATGCAATTTAATCATTGTTTCATCACACTAAAACACTATTCAAACATTGGCCCTTATGTTTTCGAGGTCGCTGAATACGATCCTGATGCTAAAAAAATATTTTAGTAGTTGACAGCTGACAAACGAGCTGTCAGTTTACTCAAAATGCAATTTAATTATTATTTCATCACATTAAAATACTATTCAAATATTGGCCCCTATATTTTCGAGGTCGCTGAATACGATTCTGATGCCAAAAAAATATTTTAGTAGTTGAAAGCTGTCAATTTACTCAAAATGTAATTTAATTATTATTTCATCACATTAAAATACTATTCAAACATTGGCCCCTATGTTTTCGAGGTCGCTGAATACGATTCTGATGCCAAAAAAATATTTTAGTAGTTGAAAGCTGTCAATTTACTCAAAATGCAGTTTAATCATTATTTCATCACATTAAAATACTATTTAAACATTGAAAACCTTATGTTTTTGGAGGTCGCTGAATACGATACTGACGCAAAAAAAATTTAGTAGTTGACAGTTGTCAAACGAGCTGTCGATTTACCCAAAATGCTATTTAATCATTATTTCATCACATTAAAATACTATTCAAACATCGACCCTTATGTTTTCGAGGTCGCTGAATACGAATCTGATGTCAAAAAGATATTTCGACAGCTGCTAGCTGGGGCATTTTACGTCGAAATAATAAATTTTTCTTGTGGGATTTTTCAAATGCATACATGTTTTTTCTGTGTTCCATCATCAATTACAAATGTACTATCAGATTTTAAATGTTGTATGTAAACACGAATCTGCCATTAAAAAAATTCGTAGACTGTGAAATTTTCCTACTATAACCTAAAAAAGGAGAAAATAGTTCTGGCTGAAGCCAAGTTGTAGTAGGCACAACGACTAAAAATTAGTTTTTTTTTCTAATTTTTTTAATACCGTTACGGTCCAAAGAAACTTAATCAAATGTTATTTTTATTAAGTATACAGCTGTTTTAGATAAAGACGATGCATAAAAATGCAAATAAAAACTGTCCAAAATTCTTTCTATAAAAATTACGTATATTTGTATCTAAATCCTGTTTATACCATACAGATTTCTTGAAAGAATTAGGTTATGTTGCATAGAAAAAATATTTTTTCCTTTAGTGATTTTTGTTCCACACATTAAAAATTAAACACACATGTTGTAAAAAGGGAAAATATGTAATTAAATAAATTGTTTTAAGTTTAAATTAGGCTGATAACACGGTATATAAAATAAAAACAATTCTCTGTCTTTTAAAATGAAACATGTGTCTTCTTAAGTATTTTTGTATGCTGAATCCAAAAAATCAAAAAAAAAGACACGCTACGTAGCAAAATGCTGTTTAAAATATGCTGCTAAATTAAAAAATTGTTTTTAATTTTTATTAATATTGAACAAAACTTTTATTTCATGTGTATTTTGAAGTTGTTAATCCTGACTTGACATCAAAAAATAAAGTTTCATGTTCAGTTTCAAGAAAAAACTCGCTTTTAACACTTACAAGGGTGCTATGTGGTTGGTAAAATGCTTTTTTGTATTTCTATACAAGAATCTTTTTTTCCAACAAAACTATCATTTCTAGTAGAGTTTGATATCAAAACATGAAAAGTAATGTGTTCAAAAAAATATCCGTTTACTATTTAGGAACAAAAGGTTGCAAAATGCAGTCTAATATATATCCCTTGACAGTTTTAGAGGTCAATTTTGTCGATAGATTATTTGAGTGAATATTGGGGAATGTGAGTGGGTGAGTGTGCGAGTGAGTGAGCGAGCGAGTGAGTGAGTGAACGAGTGAGTGCAGAAGTGTGTGGCTGAGTAATTGATCGTGTGAATGAGTAAGTGAGCGAGTTAATATTAATAAAAATTAAAAACTAGCTTGGTTAAAAGTGATGTATGCGTGTTTTTTGTTAAACATGAACACTAAAACCTAATTTTTTTAAGTTTTTATGATAAATGTTGATTCAGAACATTTAAAGATGTCCAAAATAATAGTTTGTTCCATAATTTTAATTATTATACAGTTGTACATTATTTATTAAAATGCATTTTTTTCAATTTTATAGTTTTCTGGCAACTTTAAGTGTGTTTTTTTGAAAAAACCTCAAGGCGGATGTCATTTTTTATGATTTTTTTGGAGCATAAAAAATACTTACGAAAACACCTGTCTCATTTTGTTATGTATACTTGTGTAATTTAAATTTTTTCAGAAATGAAAATAATTTTTTCACCAATATCTAAATTATGACCGAAAAATTTTAATTTTAAAGGCTTAAGTATCAATTTATCTACCTCAAAGTGGAAAGAATGTCTACGGATTTCATTTGCCACATAATAGTCTGATAACTTACACAATTTTATTTGACGTGTACAGGAGTTATTTTCCATTTATTTAAAACGAAGTTCATTTGAAAATGACTCTCTCAATTAAATGGTTAAATGTGCTGAAATAATGATTTAATTTGATTTTTTGTAATTTGGTTTGACAGCTACAAAATTGTCTAAATATTTTTTTGGTATCAGAATTGTATTCCGCGACCTCGAAAACATAAGGGCCAATGTTTGACAGGTGTCAACTACTAAAATATTCTTTTTGTATCAGGATCGTATTCAGCAACATCGAAAAGATAAAGGCCAATTTCTGAATAGTATTTTCATCCGATGAAATAATGATTAAATTGCATTTTGAGTAAATTGACAGCTCATTTGACAGCTGTCAACTACTAAAGTATTTTTTTGTATCAGGATCGTTTGCAGCGATCTCGAAAACATAAGGGCCAATGTTTGAATAGTGTTTTAAATGTGATGAAATAATGATTAAACGGCATTTTGAGTAAATTGACAGCTCGTTTGACATCTGTCAACTACTAAAATATTCCTTTTGTATCAGGATAGTATTCAGCTACCTCGAAAACATAAATGTCAATCTTTGAATAGTATTTTCATCATGTTTTAATGTGATGAAACAATGATTAAACGGCATTTTGAGTAAATTGACAGATTGTTTGACAGCTATCAACTTCTAAAATATTCTTTTTGTATTAAGATCGTATTCAGCAACCGCGAAAACCTAAGCGAAAATCTTTGAATAGTATTTTCATCCGATGAAATAATAGTAGTGTAACTATACGGCTACCACATTAATGGCCAATCACAGCCCAGCATTTGGGCGTGGCTCTGACGTCATAGAAATTTGGACCAATGAGAGCGTTGTATGAAGTGGCAACATTGTGTGTGTGTTAGGTGTGGCAACACTGTGTGACCGTTGACAGATGTGAAGTTTGCGCGCGCGCGCGCATCTGTCAAGGGGCTGTGCGATGTTGCCATGTGTAATGGTTCCAGGGAGGGCTGCAGGAGGGGGTTCCAGGAGGCCGGCCGGGGGGCCCCGCTTACAGTATCCTGCTGTGGGAACTGGTACCCCATTTGGGTGCATGGGAGAGGGGCTCAGGGAGCCCTATCGGTGTCCTACATGTGGGAATTGGTACCCCATTTGGTTGTGTTTGTTGTTACATGTGCAGGTGTATGGGGTTCAGGGGGCCCACGGAGCCACCAGTCATATGCACCAGCGTATATGGCAAGAACAACATCAAAATCGGAGCCCTACCTGTAGGAAACTGGTACCCCATTTGGGTGCATGGGAGAGGGGCTCAGGGAGCCCTATCGGTGTCCTACATGTAGGAATTGGTACCCCATTTGGTTGTGTTTGTTGTTACATGCGCAGGTGTATGGGGCTCAGGGGGCCCACGGAGCCACCAGTCACATGCACCAGCGTATATGACAAGAACAACATGGAGCCCTACCTGTAGGAACTGGGGCCCCATTTGGGGTGCATGGGAGAGGGGCTCAAGGAGCCCTATTGGTGTCCTACATGTAGGAATTGGTACCCCATTTGGTTGTGTTTGTTGTTACGTGCGCAGGTGTATGGGGGTGGGGCTCAGGGGGGCCCACGGAGCCACCAGTCACATGCACCAGCGCATATGACAAGAACAATATGGAGCCCTACCTGTAGGAACTGGGGCCCCATTTGGGTGCATGGGAGAGGGGCTCAAGGAGCCCTATCGGTGTCCTACATGTAGGAATTGGTACCCCATTTGGTTGTGTTTGTTGTTACATGCGCAGGTGTATGGGGGTGGGGCTCAGGGGGCCCACGGAGCCACCAGTCACATGCACCAGCGTATATGACAAGAACAACATGGAGCCCTACCTGTAGGAACTGGTACCCCATTTGGGTGCATGGGAGAGGGGCTCAGGGAGCCCTATCGGTGTCCTACATGTAGGAATTGGTACCCCATTTGGTTGTGTTTGTTGTTACATGTGCAGGTGTATGGGGCTCAGGGGGCCCACGGAGCCACCAGTCACATGCACCAGCGTATATGACAAGAACAATATGGAGCCCTACCTGTAGGAACTGGAGCCCCATTTTTGTGATTAGTTGGTTAAATTGCAATCATAATGGTGAACGTAAAATAAAAAATTTTTCAGTATATAGGTTAGATTTGCAGCATGTGTAAACCTAACCTATATACTGAAATATTAATTTTACGTCACGTTCAAATAATCTAAGTGAAGGAAAGTAAAAGACGCATACACAAATTTTCAAAAAAATACATATATTTATTTTAAATACGTGGGGTTGCTAGGTATATATTTTTTACCCCAATATTGTATATAAAGTATTGTAAAAATTTTAGTATAAGGAAATAACATAAAAATTATAACCAATAATTTCACCTATACCATCCTTCTTCAGAAAGTTTTTTTTTTTTTTTTTGGAACATTTTTAAAATTACCATGAAAGTCACTGAACCACTAAGCAATTAATCACAGAACATTTGAACATGAATTTTTCAGAAAACATTAATAATAAGTACTTTTTAATTAGCTAGAGAGTTCAGCCTACCCAGCAAAATCAGCAAAAAATATTAACGTTGGATTAGACAGAAAATGAAAATAATCATCAACTTAATTACCTATAGTTTCAATGAATTTTCATATTTTATTTTTCAGACAACGGATTTTCTTAACCAACACTAAAGGGTTTTACTTGTTTTAAAACTCTTTTCTACTGAGTTTTCTATAAATAAATAAATAAACTTTGAAGTATTATGAAACGTGGAGAAGAAAGTCATAAAACATTTGAAAGCAATTTTGTTAATGATTTTTTTTCGCGGTATTAATATGTACCCTCTACCCTGAAAATAGAGAAATTTTTGAAAATATGTTATTATGGTTATCATGTTTATAAGATTATTCATTTCTAAAGGTAATATTTGCTGTATAATAAAATAATGTTGTTGTTATAACCTTATCTACTAAAGGTAAAAAAATACATTAGTTTATATAATTAAATATATAAACAGTAAGGTGAACAATGTTAGGTATAGAGAGAATAAAGGTGTGCAAGGGAGAGGTCAACTCAGTCAGAGTCGCAATCACAAGGATTTAAACAGAACTTCTGTATAGTAACTCGATCATCAGAAATGATATATTATGATAAAATTTGTCATATAGCTAGATATACTATATGATAATAATCAATTACAATAGTTAAACGCTTGTTATAATATCTAAATTGTTTTAAAATTATACTTACAGGTACTACAAAATAAAATATTAAAAAATACTTATTACAATAACGAACTGACTGAGTTTGTTAGAAGATGAACTAGAGACTCAGGATTACCATCACAACCAACACCACTATCACACTATTGTTCGGTCAGATACCATATAGTTATTCGGTTGCACAACAGGCAAATGTCCCTTATTTTCATTATTTGTTCAAGGGCACGTGTATTCGGCCTCTTCTATTTA
Source organism: Pachyrhynchus sulphureomaculatus (assembly GCA_019049505.1). NCBI lineage: Eukaryota > Metazoa > Arthropoda > Insecta > Coleoptera > Curculionidae > Pachyrhynchus > Pachyrhynchus sulphureomaculatus. The sequence goes on along the minus strand of CM032453.1, from coordinate 98,877,625 downwards.
GTTGTCGAGGTAGTGGTCCAGCAGCAGCAGCAGTAGCAGGTTTCGTTGCACTCCAACATCCGATACATAAATAATATCTCATGGCTGACTGACTGACAATTAAAAATACTATTTCTAAACTTAATATGCGTGTTCTTTGTCAATCCAACTGTTTCACTGACTTCGTCCTGACGTTACTTACTTATTATTATTCAAATTACGATTATTAATTTAAAATATGTTTTAAAAATAAAAATGCGTAATGTAATTATATGCAAATAGTTAACCCCACGTACAGGAAATGTATTTGCTGATAATACTTATTATGATTCAAATTACGCCTATTAGTTTAAACATGTTTTAAAAAAATAAAAATGCATATATATCTATATAAATTTTTATTAACTGAAATATTCAAAATTACAATTGTGTTTTAGGTGCCTTTAATACCTTTTCCCTGTTCTTTCGACATGTAGTTAAACGGACCACGTATCTATTCTTTTGATCTCGTAGTACTTCTTCCCTTTGTAAACATGATTCAAGTAAATTAAATTTGAATTCTTCTTCTCTTCCTGAATCTTAAGATTATCACTACACTGATTAAGCTCTTTATCAATGCTATATATTTCATTAATCTGAGCAGTTAAATTGCTCTTTAAATGGGTACTCTCAGTTTTGAGATCACATATTATGGAAAGACCAAAATTTCGATTTTCATTACAAGCATCCAAATGTTTCCGTGTATTCAACAAGTCCGATTCCAGTTCGATGTTTTCCCGTTTAGCCATAGCTAATCTTGTATAGTTTACAGAATCTGTTAAATTTCTTGAAACCGTTTCACATTCCTCCTCTAATTTGGCCATAAACATATCAGATACATCATGCTCTTGTTCATATAAATCTGAATAATAATCTGCCCTTGGTGAACATGCTAGATATAGATTGAAACTCGAGTTGAATAGCGTATGATAATCCTCAAACAACTGATCATTTAATGATGGTCCTACATCGCCTAAAATTTCTTTTAATTGGCTTATGCAGTTCGTTTACAAGCTGAAGTTTTTCCTTTGATGTCTGTTTTTGTTATTTACGCATTATTTACGTCTTGTTCGTTGGCGTTGCAATATTTTGCGATGTTTCATACGCAGCAAGTGACTTGAATACCATACGTCGTATCAAACTTATTCTTATCCACATCTCTTATATATCTATCGATGTAGGAGCATACCAATCTAGGATAGTCGTTCAAGTATTCCTCATAGACTGCAGGACTAACTTGTTCCGCGGCAGACGTTTCAGTTGTAAATATGGAATCATCATCGTCATTTGCGGTAGTAGTATCAAACTCATCGATTGATTCGGTCGGTAAAAACGATACTTCGGAACGACTTCGCCAATTTGGTTGTGCAGCAGCTGCGTACTTTGGACTATCATCTTTTTCTTTAGAATAACTTCTTCCTTCTTCGTTGGCAACGTTGACAACGTTGGCAACGTTGTTTTCTTATCGTCAACATCGTCATTATCGTCGTCATTATCGTCATTATCGTCGTCATTATCGTCATTATCGTCGTCATTATCATCATTATCGTCATTATCGTCGTCATTATCGTCGTCATTATCGTCATTATCGTCGTCATTATCGTCGTCATTATCGTCATTATCGTCGTCATTATCGTCATTATCGTCGTCATTATCATCATTATCGTCATTATCGTCGTCATTATCGTCATTATCGTCGTCATTATCGTCATTATCGTCGTCATTATCGTCATTATCGTCGTCATTATCGTCATCAACGTCCTTTTTCGGCTTTTGTCTAGCAATAAAGGTTCAGTAATAGGTTTAAATATTCTGTTTAGTTCTACATTCTCTTCGCTTCGATTCAGTTTGAGCGCGCGATATTTTTTCCGAATATTACGCGATAGTTTGTTGATTTTTTAGTAATATACGAATCTAATGAGGCCATCATGTCAAATGAATGGCATTATATTGTTATATACTTATATATTCATCAAATCCTTTACGATAGCGACCGTTATTCACATCAAAATCCTTTACGATTACAAAGCACCCATAAGGGTCACACCAGCATTCAGAGCATAGGTTTTTAAATTGATTGTATGGCATATCTGGAGAACAATGTTCTTCATAAGAATGTTTCAGGTTTATTTCATCTTGTCTGAATAGCACTATGATGTTACAGTTATCCCTTATAAGTTGTTTTGGTACCTTTGAATAAGTCTGACACAGGTACGCTGCGTCTATGTCTTTATGTCTACACATTGAATAGTATTCTCTTATTTTATTTTGGTTTTCACATGTAATATCATCGAAAATAAATATGGAGTTATTTTTTGCTTCATTCGGATCTAAAATTTCATCATTGCACTTAAAATGGAAATATCCTACACCTTTCACGTTTTTCAACACCTGCTCCAATAATTGATATTTTGGTTGGTATAGAGACTTTGAATAAATGTATATATTTTCAAATCTAGCCCCGTTAATACTAAACAATAAGCTTAGGAGAGCATTCGTCTTACCGCAACCACTGGGACCTATAAATATCGCTCGGAATGAATTTGGCAGTAATTCACCATGTCTATTTTTACGTTTATTGTCAGCATCGAAAAAGTCCAAGTTTATAATAGGCAAACTATGTTGCTTAATGCTCTTCATACTGTTAAATGCACCTTGTTTCAATCGTACATTGCACATATTATTTCTTTAAACAGCAAGATAGGATGGTAACTAGTTCCGATAGCCAATCTAACAGCCTATCGATATGTTTATTACAATGAACACTACATCGCGCATTGCAACATTCGTTAGGCAATTCATCGTTGACACGTCGTAACACCATGCTAACTTGGACGGATTCACACGTATCAGGACCTTCTTTAACCCCAGGTTGCGACCATACGCATGTTACGTAATGTCTTTCCCCCCAAATTTGTTGTTATTTGCTTGCGATCGATATAAGCTGTTAAATATTCCAGCTGAGAAATCCATCTAACCTTAGCTTCGCAACAAGATAATTTATTAACAAACTATCGATTTTCCTACAGGTTTCGCGTATATCTAGACTGGATGAATTCATAATTAATACTAGAGGTTATGAGGACTTACATATACTAATAAAATAAATTTGAATTAACTATTTTTATTAATTACTTTGGTTACAAATTTCTTAAATCTAAGTTTATTATTAAATACATTGTCTTCCCATGATTTCAAAGAAAGGTTGGCAAAACCCTTATACATCTGGACACGTTTCTCATATTCGTAAACATCTTGTTTTAGTTGTCTCAGCTTACTTAAATGTAGATCGATGCAGGACATTATGGGATGAACTTCTTAAGCCAGGTAATTATTTCAAAACAATTTGTTTTACTGCACTGAACCTTGCTGTTGCAATCTATATGATCTAAACATGCAGGTTTCTGATCTTTGAATGATGGCTTGTGCCAAACGTTGAGAGTATCTATATCTACAATCTTGAAATGAGAAGTGGTAGCGCTGTCTTGAATGAACCTAGCTGCATGGTTTCCTTTAATATACAGCACATCACAGTCGGACAGACTTCTATCTAGAATTTCTTCTATTAGATTATACTCTATGTACCCGGAAGAATACCTCAAACCATGTTCCATTTCAGCTTTAATGACTTCTTTTTTATTGTATCGGGTTAATTTGAAAACTGTACTTTCGGTTTTAGTAAATAATGACTCGTTTGCAAACTGTTCGATATCGTTATTTCTTTGGCATGGAATTCGACTACTCCATTATCATAAAGTATGTTAAATCCCTGGACATCGAGGGCAACCAACTTCATCGTGATACAGTCTCTTGACAACTGATAAATTTACAGAAAATTACGTACAATTTCACTAAGAGGTAAATGCTCCATTATGACTTCGTGGATGATGATGCAATATGCCTTTGTTTTAGCTGGAAATCCTTTTCTCGCTTCAATGTCTACTTTGATATCGACGGTGCTCATTTTTATAGGATCATTAACAGAGATATCCTTTAATGGAGCATACAATACCAGGATCACGCACGCTGTCTACTTCTTGACCATCTATGCTATAAGATATCTGCTCAAAGAAGAATGCAGAAGGATTATTCACAAAGCTTACAGTTCCATCACCCTCGGTTTTTGTTAACTTTCCTTCGATGTCGGTATATATCGAATATTTGGTCTGACATTGTATCCTAAACTTTGGAGAAAGAGACGATTGGAAGGAGTTAGACCTTGTAGACTAGTTGATAATCTACTAATGACTGGTGTAGCTGGGTTGCTTATATTATTATAGTTGAATCTTAAACCCATTTCTTAAGCTCTAAGCGAACGATGATGTCTTCGTTACTAAAATTGACTGGATTAAAGTCTTGATCGAGAATACTCAAAGTAATATTGGAAATTTCACGTTTATTAACGATAGGTAAATAGGTTAAGTTCCGTGGAATCTCGTTGATAGCGTAACCAGGATCAACGTCGACAGCAAATTCGTAAATTGTATGTGAAGGTTTATGATTGTAGAACGCTCCTGTAGTTATGTTACAATCGATATGTAGGGTCCTCACATTAACTATATTGACTGGGAGATCAGACTCGTGCAGTTGCCCCTGCTTTAACTCTCGCGGGGAAAATCCTAAAACTTTGCCAATGCTATCGACTACCCTAAAGTCCACGTGAAAATATTCGCTTTGAATTTCACACTTTAACGTATTATTGTTAGGCTTTATTGAAATATATCGATCGTAATGTTCCTGCTTGACTTCTTTTGGTATGATCTTCCGCCTTATATACGTTTCAATGTCGGAAATTTCATAAGATCCAGTGGGTATAGCAACTGTTTTGGTCTCGTTTGTTTTAACGTCTGTATAGGTGAACTTGTTTTTGTCACTCTCTATATTGGGGATACTATTGTAAGAATAAAATCCAATCAAAGCAAGTCCGTAGTCGGAAGTTTCGTCTAGGGAAAGAGGATTGATGAAATCTATAGATAGTATATAGTTAGTGCTTTTCAACGTAAACACCTGGGACATTGCACTATGATGAATGTAATAGTAAGACTAATCAGTTGCAACTTAGTTATTTATTTTTATATAGAAATTCCAGACATAAGTGTCCACAGTTTATTTGATTGTAGGTTTGATAAGCAGTACTATTATAGCAGATATCCGTGTTTGCCCCAAAATATTTCACCAACTCCAGCGGTGGTTTCAGGTATCCGAAACTGTCAAAGTACAGAACAGAATTTTTACGTTTAATATAAGCTACCCAGTGGGTTCCTTCATTACACGATAAATCTAGGTTAAGTATACCGCTTTCATATACTTTCGGACCTCTAGTAGAGTATCTCGCATAAATACTCCTCTAAAATGGGATATTTTGAGTCTCTTCGCATATTTCTGTAATTCTATATCACATAATGCCCTTTTGGGTAGCTTTATTGGTAGTTTTTTGGCTTTTGCTTTAAATAGAGACCATAACCACCACATTTGTTTTTTTCGCATAAATAGACCTGATCCTTTCTTACCGAGCTCTTGTTCAACAGCTTTATTATGCCGTTTCTGTTCCTCTAACGCCTTTTTGGCATTCTTTGCATCTATTATGGTTTTTGCTATGGCTGAAGAGCCGCCGGCTAAGCTGCCTAGTCCTCCCAGTGCTCCTAATATTGGAAGGAGCGGTAGAATTCCACCTCTTTTCGATTCAAATGGTATTATTCGTGGAACACGAACCTTTGAACGACCACCCACCTTTTTAATAGCCGCTCGTGCTGCCCGCAATGCTATTAAAGATGACTTTTTTAAATTACCCGTATCTACACCTTTCTTCAAAGTATTATTTATTTTATCGACTATGTGCCGTTTAAATGATTCAGTAGGTTTACGCACCCCCCATCCCCATTTTACGCTTTGCCTTCATGACTGTAGTAACTGTCCAAGCTGCTGCTTTCTCACCAAGCGATGCGTCTTTTGATTTTACTCGTTCCCACGCTTTATTTTCCAACACAAAATCAGCCTTATGACGATCCTTCAACGAGTTGTTTCTAGAATAGGCTATATCGTGTTCCTTGCACGCAGCGTCCAGAGGGTTTATTCCAGGGTCACCACGTTTTAAGCCTTTCTTGTAACTTTGTTCCGGGGCCGCAATAATTATACTTTGGCAAATGTAGTTCAAAAGGTAATTTATTAATTAGGGCATTTACAAACCCTTTTCCGCGTTTACGACGTTTACTCTGCGATAATAACATTTAAAATGATCCTTATAGATTAAGGCTTGTGCTAATATACCCTTTTTAATATATAACCGATTCACACAGCAACAGCAGTCAGCCAGAAGGATACAAGCAACCATATAACATTAAACTTAAATTTCTCATCTACTGCTGCATTCTAGCTAACGCTAGAATGCGTAATTTTGAATATTTCAATTAATAAAAAAATTATATAGATATATATATGTATTTTTATTTTTTAAACATGTTTAAACTAATAGACTATATTATGATTCAAAATAAGCATTATCAGCAAATACATTTCCTGAACGTGAGGTCAACTATTTGCATACGATTACATTATGCATTCCCGCAAGACCACTACGTACAGTGTGTTTTATGGTTTATGTGACGTAAACATAACTATATTTATACACATTACACTTGAAGTGATATTATTTAATTACTCTCGCACTGTATTTTAAGACTGCGTGAGCCGTGACGTTCTTTTGCGTGTGTGGCCTAGTGAAAATTCGTAAATGTAAGTAACAGTTTTATTTAAAGTAAAGAGAGAAATGTCAATGTCTGATTATTTATTTTTGTTATTAATATATTTTAGATTGGATCTATCATTAATCATTTCTGCTTGCATAGTTTTTTATTTTAAAAATAGAGAGAAAAAAATTACGTTGACTGATTAGTTCTTATTATATTTTTTAGATGGATCTATCAATAATCAATTCCGTCTGTGTTGCAGAGCAGAAGCCGGTGGTGAGTCTAAAGGACCTTCCAATTAACCAACCCCATCCAATCCTCAGTGCGAAGGAGACCTACACCCGTTTTGGCAAGTCCATCTTGTTGGATTTGGGAGAAAAAGTTGTGTTTTTACCAAAACGAGTTACTGCCATCATTAGACCAAACCTAGTCGAATTTGTTTGCGGTAAATACTCCGTAGTTTTCCTGGGTACAAAGGACGTTGGAAAACGGAATCCAATCACGCTGTTCAAGATTGAACTATCGCAGTAATATTAAGAGGTGAGTCTAACCCTATATTTTGTAAATTACTTATGGAAGCCATAACGAAAGCTAATATTCTCATTACTTCATTTCAAAATCTTAAAAAAGTATTATTTGATAATTTTTCGAATCGGGATGTTACCGTTTGGTGTAATCGGATACAAAGGAGATTAATTTCTTGTCACAGAGCTATTCACCGTGAACATATTTCTTTAGATTTGTGTCGCAGACTGCAAACTACAATTCAGCATTTAAAATCGTTAAAAACATTAATTAGGCATATAAAGTAAAGAGAGAAATGTCAATGTCTGATTATTTATTTTTGTTATTAATATATTTTAGATTGGATCTATCATTAATCATTTCTGCTTGCATAGTTTTTTATTTGAACGCTCGGACATCGGCTGCCCAGGCGAATATCCGCAGACAGCAGGAGGTCGTTTAACTTAACAAAGACCTGGAAGAAATTCTATCTTGGGGTGACAGTAACCAAGTGGAATTTAACGCTACAAAAACCCAAGCGGCAGTTTTTTCTAAAAAAGTTAACGTTGCTAAACCCGACATAGTTATGTCGGGGGCACTCCATTTCCCCAGCATCGTCGCTCAATTTGTTGGGCGTTAGTTTGGGGGCAAATATGTCTTGGCATGAACATGTTGCAGGCATAGCAAGGAGAGCTTCTCAAAAGTTGGGAATATTATTTAGAACCAGAAAGCTTTACACCCCACAGCAACTGTTAATTCTTTACAAAGCCCCCAAATTCGACCAACTATGGAATACTGCTCCCACGTTTGGGGCTCCGCTCCCAAACATACACTGCATTTGTTGGATTCTGTTCAGAGAAGAGCGGTCCGTCTGATTGGGGGCCCCCGGAATTGACCGGCGGCCTTGATTCGCTGGAACATCGAAGAACGGTTGGCGACTTGAGTCTGTTCTACAAGTATTTTCATGGAAAGTATTCGAAGGATGTAGCCCGCTTAATTCCTCCCAAAGCGGTGCATGTTAGAAATACACGTCGCGCTGGTGCTTCGCATCCGTATGAGGTTCAGCTTGTTACTCCGCGTACAACGCTTTTCAAGCAATCTTTTATATGGAGAACGTCATCCCTTTGGAATAATTTGCCCAGCGCTGTGTTTCCCACCGAGTACAATTTACAGCGATTCAAGAACAACGTGAATCGCTTTTTCCGCACTCGTGCCGCTCCTGGAGCGCTTTAGGGACTTCCCTGCAGCACGTGTGCTAGACCCATAAAAAAATAAAACAAAAATTAAAAATAGAGAGAAAAAAAAAATGACATTGACTGATTAGTTCTTATTATATTTTTAGATGGATCTATCAATAATCAATTCCGTCTGTGTTGCAGAGCAGAAGCCGGTGGTGAGTCTAAAGGACCTTCCAATTAACCAACCCCATCCAATCCTCAGTGCGAAGGAGACCGACACCCGTTTTGGCAAGTCCATCTTGTTGGGACTTGGGAGAAAAAGTTGTATTTTTACCAAAACGAGTTACTGATATCATTAGACCAAACCTAGTCGAATTTGTTTGCGGTAAATACTCCGTAGTTTTCCTGGGTACAAAGGACGTTGGAAAACGGAATCCAATCACGCTGTTCAAGATTGAACTATCGCAGTAATATTAAGAGGTGAGTCTAACCCTATATTTTGTAAATTACTGTTATTATGGAAGCCATAACGAAAGCTAATATTCTCATTACTTCATTTCAAAAAAATCTTAAAAAAGTATTATTTGATAATTTTTCGGGTCGGGATGTTACCGTTTGGTGTAATCGGATACAAAGGAGGTTAATTTCTTGTCACAGAGCTATTCACCGTGAACATATTTCTTTAGATTTGCGTCGCAGACTGCAAACTACAATTCAACATTTAAAATCGTTAAAAAACATTAATTAGGCATACTTTGTGTACTAACAGAAATTCCGATATCAAAAATAGGGTAGTGTGGAATAATATTATATCTTGTTTCAAGGGTCATGTTAAGTTCGGAATTATCGTTAATTTAGTTCACAAAGATATAAATTTATTTTTAAACGATGCATTTATTTTATTTCGAAAGAAAATAAAAGCTATCTTGAGGATTTTTTCCAACTATAAAAGTTAATACGACTTTTTGTGGGGAGTTTATTAAAAAAGGTACCGAATCTGATATTATTGATTTAAAATATTTTAATACAAGGAATCGATTTGGGTACGGATTTAGAGCAATGGTTCTTTGAGCATGTTTATGATAAAGTTCTTAATAAATTGTCTGAATTTCAAGAACGCCAGAGCGTTTTCGCTTTACAGCAAATAATTTATCTTGAAATTAATATTAATAAATTTGAAATGGGAACGGATGATCTTACATTAAACTACCTAACGAAATAGAACGAAAAAAGGTCTGTATCAATATTAAGAACAATGATCATGCCTGTTTCTTTTGGGCAATTGTTAGCGCATTATTCCCAGCTCACAATAACTATAACCTAACTTCTTCGTATCCATATTACAGAACAGTACTAAACATTGAAAATTTACCATCACCTATGACATTAGACCAAATTCCTAAATTCGAAAAAAATAATAATATTTCGGTAAATGTTTATGCTTTAGAACTGATAGAAACTAAGGGATCTTCTTCTTTCAATGTGGTTCCGGCTCGGTTAACCAAAAATAAGTTACCTAGACATGTCAATTTGCTTTTGATTCAAGATAAATACTTTCCAAAATTAAATGACTTTGATATCGAAGATATCAACATCAAATATCATTATTGCTGGATTAAACACTTATCGCGACTATTGAAATCACAACTTGGTACACAAAAGAAAAAATTATTTTTTTGTGATCGTTGTCTAAATTATTTTTTTTTTCTGAAAACAAATTAACCGAGCACGAAGTTCAATGAATACAAAGTAACGTTTCCGAAGTATGAATTTATTGAATTTAAAAATTTTATTTATAAACAAAAATGCCCTTTTATCATATATGCTGACTTTGAATGTCAGTTAATTCCTTTAAATGAGTTATCAGGTGGAAATACTGAGAAGTACCAACGGCACGAAGCTTTCAGTGATGGTTTTTATTTGAAATGTACGTACGACGACTCCTTTTCCCATTTCAAAAGTTATCGCGGCACCAATTGTGTTGAATGGTTCATTAATGAAATGACCCAGTTATCTAGTTCGATTTATAGTCGCTTAAAAAATATAACACCTATGGTTATTGATTCTGTAGAAGATGCTACACATTGCCACATATGCGAGCTTCGATTTAAATCGAAGGATGTTATCGTACACGATCATGCTCATTTTTCAGGGTGCTTCAGGGGTTTCGCATTTAAGTAAGACTTTTACTATGGCTTCCAGAAATGCAGTACTTACAACTACAGATTGGTTAGATCACTTCGATGTAATGACATATTTAGTTAAGGACTTTAATATTAGGATATGTAAGAAATAATAATTTTAAACAATGTACTAAAAACTTTAATATTATAAACAATCATTATCATGCTATATGCGATAAACTACAGTTACCTATACTTTATTATCACAACATGGAGTTTTGGTGTCAGAGTTGTTTTTCTGAAGTCTTATTTGAAGTATATGAACAGGATCACTGTCTTGAGAAACTACATGCTAACCATCCATATGGAGTGAAGAGACGTTTTAAAGATCTCTACGAGAGCGACTCTGATGATGATTATCTACTTTAAATTCATATAAAATTTTTACTCGCTCTTTCATTTAAATAAGTTTGTAACAACATTATTTTATTTTTAAAATAAATATATGTATCTTTGAAAATTTGTGTATGCGTCTTTTACTTTCCTTCACTTAAATTATTTGAACATGACGTAAAATTAATATTTCAGTATATAGGTTAGGTTTACACATGCTGCAAATCTAACCTATATACTGAAATTTTTTATTTTACGTTCACCATTATGACTGCAATTTAACCAATTAATCACAAAAATGGAGCTCCAGTTCCTACAGGTAGGGCTCCATGTTGTTCTTGTCATATACGCTGGTGCATGTGACTGGTGGCTCCGTGGGCCCCCTGAGCCCCCATCCCCATACACCTGCGCATGTAACAACAAACACAACCAAATGGGGTACCAATTCCTACATGTAGGACACCGATAGGGCCCCCTGAGCCCCTCTCCCATGCACCCAAATGGGGGGGAGCCCCTACCAGTTCCTACAGGTAGGGCTCCATGTTGTTCTTGTCATATGCGCTGGTGCATGTGACTGGTGGCTCCGTGGGCCCCCTGAGCCCCATACACCTGCGCATGTAACAACAAACACAACCAAATGGGGTACCAATTCCCACATGTAGGACACCGATAGGGCTCCCTGAGCCCCCTCTCCCATGCACCCAAATGGGGTACCAGTTCCTACAGGTAGTGCTCCGATTTTGATGTTGTTCTTGCCATATACGCTGGTGCATGTGACTGGTGGCTCCGTGGGCCCCCTGAGCCCCATACACCTGCACATGTAACAACAAACACAACCAAATGGGGTACCAATTCCCACATGTAGGACACCTATAGGGCTCCCTGCACCCCCATCCCATGCACCCAAATGGGGGCCCCAGTTCCCACAGCTAGGACTACGCCCCCCCCTATTTTAGGTTATTCAACCAATATCATACGCAACCCCCCCTGCTCCCACGCGCAGGATACTGTAAGCGGGGCCCCCCGGCCGGCCTCCTGGAACCCCCTCCTGCAGCCCTCCCTGGAACCATTACACATGGCAACATCGCACAGCCCCTTGAAAGATGCGCGCGCGCGCAAACTTCACATCTGTCAACGGTCACACAGTGTTGCCACACCTAACACACACACAATGTTGCCACTTCATACAACGCTCTCATTGGTCCAAATTTCTATGACGTCAGAGCCACGCCCAAATGCTGGGCTGTGATTGGCCATTAATGTGGTAGCCGTATAGTTACACTACTAATAATGATTAAATTGCATTTTGAGTAAATTGACAACTCGTTTGACAGCTGTCAACTACTAAATTTTTTTTTCATCAGGATCATATCCAGAGACCTCGAAAACATAAAGGCTAATGTTTGAAGTGTTTTAATAGGATGAAATAATGATTTGACAGCTGTCAATTACTTAAATATTTTTTCTATCAGAATCGTATTCAACAACCTCAAAAACCCCTACTTGTGTATTTAGAAGTATTTTTCATTTAATATAGTGATAAAATTAAAAAATATGTGAAAAATTTTTTGAGCTTAACTGGTATTTGTCACTGTCAAAGAATTGAGAATTTCAAAAGTACCACACGGCATTCGATTCTACATAAAAAAAGCTAAAATTTGAGCCTTTATAGTTTTTCGAAATCATTTAACCAGTTCTGACGGCAGCCATTTGTGTTTTCATATGGAATGTCCCATATATATATATATATATATATATATATATATATATATATATATATATATATTAGAGTGACCGGATCTCATAGAGGGGGAAAAAATATCGGAATCTTGTTCGTCTGGATCCTACAAAACGATTCCCCTTTCCAGATATTGAGATAGCCGAAATTTGAGCTCGATTAAACGACGTTAACCTGTGCCGCTCGTCGCTCAAAGTTTGAAAAAATCCAAATTTTTGGCCAAAAAGCTGACATATGGAGCCATAACTCCAGAACGGTAAATAATAGAAACACGCTTAATATCTCAAAAGAAAGCTAATGTTGTTCTTCAAAATTTATGTTCTATACATAATTGTTGTTATTTTAAGTCAAACCGAGTTACAACAGCCTTTAGCCCCAAAAACGTGACCTGGTACCACTAGAAGCATACTTCGTATATTTTGTTATTAAGTGATAAATTTTGCTCTTTTTGGTATATTTTTGAGTTTAAAGTAGAAATATAATAAAAAAACAAGTAATACTGATAAGTCTAATGACATTTTTTATTTTAAAATATAAAAATTAGGTATATAATACATACAAAACAGACACAGAAAAGATACAGACGTAGTACCTACATGAGTTGATAATTTTACATAGTTATCTAATCTATTCTAGAGCTTTTGCTAAAGTAGTTTTTGAAACGTCAGGATATAATGCTCGGCATTTACTTACAACTTGCAGGACATATTGCTTTTGGTCTTCAACTTTTGTCAGAAGGTCCTTAAAGTCGGTTATTAATTTAACACCACGCTCAGCCATATCATTAACTACTTTTAATGTTTTGACAATTTTCAATCCTTCTTGGAAGTCATTATTTTGAGGCTAGGTATTTGGATGTTGTCTTAGGAAATCTGTTTTTATATTAAATTGGTCAAAGAATGTAAACGTTTCTTTGGTAAGTAAATTTACCAATCCTCCATCAACTACCTCTTTTAAGTTTTCTTTCCTAACTTTTGGATTTACAACCCTAGCGTGCTGTGATGGTTCATCTGTGCTACTGAGCAATTTATTAGCCATTAACAACTTTTCATCGTCTGTAATGGTGGAATCAAAAAACGATAATCCCACCAACTTTGCATTCAAATACCACAAATGGTTCGAAAATTTGGTCAGGGCTATTTCTGCAATGTCGTTGTCACATTCTTTATAGTCTAACAGACTATGCAAAATACCTAAATCTTGCTTTGGTGCAAGATGAGCTTTTGGAGCATTGAACCAAGCTTTACAATAAATTTTAACTAGGAAAACAGAAATGGCACGCACAGAACTTTCTTCTTCTTTAGACATCTTAAATTGACGACGAAAAATGAACATTTTTAAGCAGTAAATAGACTTTGCCATCCACCTAGCGTGATGAATGGCTCCTGGAGTTCTAAAACCCACAACATTGCCGTCTAGTGATCCAACAAATATGAGAACCAACTGCAATAGCTCCTTGTAGTCATCTCTGGGGTGGCTCTCAGTTAATTTGGTCTCGAGTTCAGCAGTAACATTTGCAATTACTTCTGGAGTTAGCTGCTTTTGTATTAGATTGTCACTGATACCTGTGTCGTATTTTCCTTTGTCTATCTTGGGCCACGCAGTGAGGAATCTCTTGAAAATGTCTGGATGAGGTCCAGTGGTTGATCTCATTTTTATGTCGAATACGCCTCTTAACAGAATTTCCAAGATATGGTGACGGCAAGCTAGGTATAACAATTCTCTTCCTAACATTTGCTCCAATATGACGCATGCTCCTTTGAGTCTTCCCGTGTTGGATGCTGTAGTGTCGAAGCACATCGCCTTGACGGTGTTGAGAAGACCCCATTCATGTAGGCATTCATATACGGCTACGGCTTGCTCCTCTCCAGAGCTGTTTGCTGTTACAGGAACTCCCAGCACCTGGTAAAAGTTTACCGTCCCAATGGACAACCACGGGCTCTTTTTCAGGAATGTTTACTTTATCAAAAAATTTTTTATTATATTGTTCTCTGAACATTTGCCTTCTATCATGTAATAAAGTTTTCGAGACTTTATACTCAAGAGGGTCAAGGTTTAGTGCTTCTAGAGTAGCTATTAAAATTCTCGTGGCATTTCTGTCGGATACTTTACATCGATCTAATAAAATGGACAATTTCATGTTTAAAATCTCTTTAACGCCCCTTGCAAATGAAACTTTCATCCTCTTGCTCTCCTGGATCTTCTGCAGCTTCTTCAGGGATGTCCATTTCCTCCAAGCTCTCAAGTTCCTGGTAGATGCTGTCCTCTTCAGTGTCTTCTTCTCCTTCTTCGAACTTGTCTTCATCATCCGTCTCTAAGAAGCAACAAAAGAAAGAGAAAAAAAAAGACTATAAAAACTTGTCGTTTTAGCAGAATAGTAATAATACATAGGTACTAAATTACCTACTTCTAATTATCAAAAGGTATTATTTAAAAAATATAAACTCAATCATAAAGATGCCAAATCATGCTCTCATGTACAATTTTCTTTCAATTATAATGAAACTATTTACTTAGTTGTTTATCTATTTTTTAGAATACTAATAATAAAAAAAAAACTCACCAATATCAAAAGTTGCTTCTTGGATTTGTCGGTTCATTTTTGCAAGTTCCTTTTGCACCTTGATTTCTTCAGCTCGAGACAACTTGAGATCCACTCCAGTCATGGAACCTGGGCGGCCCTTCTGCCTCTGTTTCACGAGAAACGCCTTATCGTCTTCCGATTTCATCAGAGCCAAGGCATCTTGTTGAGCAATATCAAAGAGATCATCCAACTTTTCAACAAACTGTTTAAATTTGTTCTTGGCCGTTTTCGATGTTTTCTTCCGGTCTTTTTGAAGAGTTCTCCACTCGGCGTGAAGTTTTTCCAGCTTAGTAATTGCATCTTGCTCATGTTTAGTCGGGATTCGAGCTTTCTCCCAAAAAATGAACACTTCTCGTATTGTAAGTTTTGCTGATTCTCTTACAGTTAATTTCACAGTACGTAAATTATAAAATAAAGCACACAAAACTTGACGATTTGAGGGGTTTACAACCGGTGGTCTGGTGAATGGGATAGCCCACAAGAAACATTTTATCCTTGGTCCGGCTTTGTACACCTGATGTGGATGCCATTTCAGAGGCCAATAGGTAAATAACAGTTAACTTGGAAAATGAAACAAAATATATTGCAAACTTTAATTCCAATAAAATGTTTTCAAATGTCTTTTAAAATAATACTATAATAGTTATAAAAACAATAACACACACACTTGAAAAATTAAAAAAAAAAAAAACGTTAAAATATCTTCACTAGATAATTGTTTGATCTAACCAGCTCAAAGGCACTTTAGAAACTAAACTGAATAAATAAAAGGTCGGTTGTACGCTGAAGTAAAATCACCATCCCTAAAATAGAAATTAGATTCACCCCCCTTTTTATCTGTCAAACGGGTCTTTCTTTGGTAAACTAGTCAGGTAATCCCCATATAATAAAAGATTAAATTTGAACAAAAGGCTCTTTATGTTTGAAAATTGAGTTCCAAAATACTTTTTAACAAAAAAAATGTTAATTCCGAGACACATTATGTAAAAACCCGTAAAATTCTTAGAATACTCCCAAACTGGCTCCTACTGGTATCAGATCACGTTTTTGGGGCTAAAGGCTGTTGTAACTCGGTTTGACTTAAAATAACAACAATTATGTATAGAATATAAATTTTGAAGAACAACATTAGCTTTCTTTTGAGATGTTAAGCGTGTTTCTATTATTTACCGTTCTGGAGTTATGGCTCCATATGTCAGCTTTTTGGCCAAAAATTTGGATTTTTTCAAACTTTGAGCGACGAGCGGCACGGGTTAACGTCGTTTAATCGAGCTCAAATTTCGGCTATCTCAATATCTGGAAAGGAGAATCATTTTGTGGGGTCCAGACGAACAAAATTCCGACATCGATTTTTTGCGGTCACCCTAATATATATATATTTATATATATATATATATATATATATATATATATATATATATATATATATATATATAAATATATATATATATATATATATATATATATATATATATATATATATATATATATATATATATATATATAATACATTAAAATTCGTCGTTCAAATTCATTGTTAGACGAACGGATTGAAACACGTAATTTTAATGTATTACATTCCATCATCCGTGAAAACCTCTATTGTAACTATATATGTATATAAATATAATATATATATATATATATATATATATATATATATATATATATATATATATTTATATATATATATATATATATATATATATATATTATATATATATATATATATATATATATATATATATATATATATATTGAAAACTGATGGTCTTCAAATTTCTGTTTTTTATATATCAATTAAATTATCAATGCACTCGTGATAATTTTCGTTCCATCCACAACTTATTTTTTTTGATTTTGATCGGTACTTTTGGAGATAGGGTGGATGGATTGGACTTTTTGGGCATTTTTTGTAAAATACTACAAAAAAAAGTCTATGCAAGTAATTCATCATATATATTTTTGTCATGGGCGATCGGAATTTTTTTCGGCCGTTAGAAGAAAACAGAAAAATATAAATGACCTTAAAAACCGAAATGAATAAATTATAAATAAATTCACATTTTAAAAAGGGCAGTCTAATAAATTAGCCTGTCCTCTTTAAAAATAGCAAATCAAATTATAGCAGACTACAGTGTTAAAATTTTTACTTATTACACGGATATAATATGTTTTTATTATTAACATCTTAACCTATGTAAATATATATATATATATATATATATATATATATATATATATATATATATATATATATATATATATATATATATAGATATGTTAAGATGTATTTAGCTTCTTAACTCCATCTTCCTAGGCAATTCATAGATAATCCCAAGAGTGGAGATATAATGATTCTTGGATTCTAACAGTCGTAGTTATTCATATTTGCTATTAAAATTAAAAATATCTTAGTTGAAAGATTTTCAATAAACTAAAAATATTTCTGGGTTTTATTTTACATTAACAAGAATTAGTCGATTTAAAACTGTATTATTTTATCAAATTTTTAGAAATAGAAGTAAAGAGGCAAAATTATTAATATCAAAAGCGAGAATTTCCAACGCATGACCCATAGTGGGTACCAATACACCTATGCTTTTAAAACAGTATTGGAATGGAACAAGTGGTACAACTGGTTTTTTGGGACATGCCCTTGAACTTGATATATCCAGGGCATTTGACAGTGTTTAGCATGATGTATTGTTAATTAAGCGACGCTCTTAGAGCATGTCTGAATAGTTTAATTTATGGTTTTCATGTTTCCCTAGAGAGCGTTCCTTAAGAGTGATACTTGACGGGTTACTTTCTAACACCTTCACTGTTACCAACGCTGTATCCCAAAGCGTCGTAATTTCTTAATCTCTTTCTTCTTTATATTCATGATTTTCTGAAGAGGACAAAAATCGACAACGCTCGCATATCAGCTAGGCTGACAACTATTCGCAGACAATAGAAGGTTGTTCAAGTTCACAAAGACTTGGAAGAAATTCTATAGTTAGATTATAGTAACCAAGTAGAATTTAATGCTGCCAAATCGCAAGCGGCAGTTTTGTCTAAACAAGTTAACGTTGTAGAATCCGACGTGGCAGTTCATTTTTCTAGCATCTTCACTCAACTTGCGCGTAGATTTGGAAGCAAATATAATTCGGAATTAACAAGAGATTTTTAGAACTTACAAATATTATTTTGTACTAGAAATCTTTTACACTCCACAACTTTTCATCCCGTACGAAGATCAAATTCGACAAACGATGAAATACTGCTGTTCAACTAACTGGAGACCCAGAACTCACCAGCAACCTTGAATCTTGGAAATATTTAGAATGCTTGGCGACTTGGGTTTATTCTATAAATACTTATATGGAAAGTGACCTATGAGGCTCGCTTCATTTCCTCCATAATGGTGTATAATAAGAATACACGTGACGCTGATAGCTTGTCATATCCGTATCCTAATCGTACTACCATTTTCAAGAAATCTTTTTAATGAAGAAAGTCGCGCGTCATTTTTGTAGTGTTCTAGGAATTTCTCTACGCCACGTGTGCTATGCCCATAAAAAATTAAAATGTACAGATTTTACAATTTTTATTTCATTTAACACTTGAAGTATGATTAACTTCTCACTGTTATAAAAATCATTATAATTTTTTTTTCTTTTTTGAGAACTAAAAACGCCAAGCCTGAAATATTTGTACATTTGTGGAATTTGTAAGTTCATGTTACCAGAATTAGATTCTATTTAAAACAATTGTGAGAAAAATCTTAAACTCATTTCATTTACTTAGTTTGTGTTCAAAATGTTTTCTGGAGATTAATATCAATAAGTAAATTATGGAAAATCATTTAACAGAAATGAATTCCTTATTTCTCTGTGAGCAAAAATGCTTTATATTTGGCTTACTTCATTATTAGAAAATAAAAATTTTCATCATACATTTCATAATATTTATCAAAAGCTAAATCTAATATTAAATGAAAACTGAGAAATATATTTTGTCGAAAAATGAATCGTAGTTGTAAATGTCAACGACTTTATTAGTAATGCTAGAAGTATTTAAACGATCTTATTATTAATACTTTTGCTAGTTTAAGTTAAAAAAATATGTTAATCTATGTTTAGATATATTACTCACGATCTGGTAATCCACGCCTAAAGTAGTTATACTAACGTAGTACTACGACCCAGGATGGCACTTATCCATCAGCAGCGAGCAAAGATTGGGCGTGGCCCTAGTTCTTGCAGTATGAAGGCCAGCTTAGAGCCAAAGAAGTGACGAAGAAGTGATCGTCAATGACGTAATTGACCAGAGGCTGTTGACCAGAACGGCCTTAATTGTACCTGTGTTATCTGTATGAAAAAGTAATTACCTGGAAGTTACCTATCTTAAGAAGTAATTAACTGTTTGGAGAGGTGAATTTACCTGTCTTAAGAAGTAATTACGAGTACCTCTTTAAACGAGTAAAAAAGATGACAAAAAGACCCTACCTGTCTGAACAGGTAAATTTACCGGCTTAGGAACTAACTACCTGTTCGAACAAGTAAAAAAAAGGTGTCAAAAAGCACTATTTGTATGAAAGTAAAGAAGGTGTTAAAAAGGCTTTATTTAGGGGTGGGTGGATATCAAAAAAGCCTTGCCAAGGGGGTCGTTCTTTAGGAGTAGTTTTCATACGGTGTAAAATAGACAAAAAAAAATATTTTTTTTATGAAGGTAATCTATCCTTCATTTTGGGGCCTTCAGTATATTATTTAAATAACAAAAGTCCTATTTAATTTCAAATAAAAATGAACCGTCAACTTTTGTGTTATAAGACGTTCATGATCAAAAATTCCTTTATTATTCTAATTTTGTTTTTACATGTTATATCTTACAATATATTCTTAAGTCTAGAATATACAATGTGCTATTACGGAGTACATTCATATACTGTACTATATAAACACCTTTTGGTACGACTCGTTATTGAGAGTCTGGTAAGTATTTAGCATGCTTTAATTAGATTTCAGGCTAGCCTATTCCGTAGCCTTAAAATTCTGTTTATGATTTGGTGGTTATACGAGTAACTAAAGCATATTTTGTATTTTTACTTGTTAATTTTTGTTGTGTTTTTTTATTTTTAACTTTACAGAAAAAAATTGTACCCTAAAAAAACCAGCTCTATATTGTTTAGGTCTTAATTAAACTATCATTAATTCTTCATATTCCTAAGTTTTTCTTTTAACCATTCATACATTTCTCTCATTGACCCATTCATACTAACCTTTTATTCTCTCTCTTTCATTCTTCTTTGTTTATATTTTATTTGTGTTTGTTTATTTAATTTTAACTTAAATGCTATATATTTATGCTAAGATAGTCTGATTGCTTTTTAATAGTTATTTGTTTATTTGACCGTATCACGTCATTTGGTCACTATTTTGTTTAATAAATCACTTTTAATTTATACACTATTCACAATATTTACACTATTTATGTTTTTGCTTATCCTATATACATTTTGGTTTATATTAATGTCTTTGTGTTGTCGATATTGACACTATGGATGATCTATTTGTTATGATAGTCTAGGTTTGATGATGTGGATTTCACACGTGTGCCTCAGTCCTGTGCCGAGCCTGTCGCGAAGCACCGGAACTGCGTGGGGCGAAATTTTTGCCTAATATTGATTTAGTGTTGGTTTAGATTATCTTCGAAATAAACTGACAAGGACGCATACAGAGACTTATGTGCGTTATATTCGTTGTCAAGCTTGATGTCTGGATTTTGCTTCTGTAGAATTTTTCCTTTCGCCCCTTATTTTGGGAATATTTGATAAGTTGTGCAAGTCATCACAGTCATGTTATATGGGTATACTTCAGAATTCAAATAAACTTTCTTATTAGTTAAATTGCAATGATGAAAACGGCTCAAATTTTTGTTGTTTGATTCTTTTTTCCTGTTTGAAAACTGACGATAATAAATCTTGGTTTTTTTCAATTGCCTCGTTGGTTTCACATTCCAGGTATGTCGTAGGGTTTCTTCTAATAGTGTATACTCATATACTCTCCCAGCTTCGAGAAGCTATTTCCAAATTTTTTCCATTTTCAATATACTCGAGTAAATGTAGTTTCTCAACATCAGCCGTGAGGAATTTTCCATAAAATTTTTGATTAATGCTATTTTAGCTTGTTCATCATTTTTTGTGGTTATTGTTGCATTTAAATCAGAAGAACTCCTAATTAAAACTAATTCTAATCATGATATCACTGTTTTGTGAAAAAAGTATATCCCTTGATCGCTGAAGTTATACCTGGATTTCGGACTGTATCAATAACGGTACCACCAAGTTCATGCCAGATTTCATCAAATAAAAAACTCTACCCTATTATTTATAAATTTTAGTGAGGCACTTAGCTTATTAGCACCATCTGTTAATTT
>CM032453.1:98833721-98855878 GCA_019049505.1 Pachyrhynchus sulphureomaculatus | reverse complement strand
TTAGTCCAAGAACAGCAAGATATGATATATAGAGTCTTAATAATATAATTTACCAGCTATGGGAAAAACTAAAATTTCTACAGGTCTAAATTTGAATTACCTAAAATTTGTTATGGTCGTATAGCTTCCAAATCTGGACTGGCTATAAATCACTTTACTGATATAGGAGGTAAAGATTAAAATATTTTTTAATGATAATAATACATAAATATTTTTTTGTTCTTCTATAGCAGGTGTAATTGATAGAGACTATAGTGGATAACTTTATGTGTTGTTATTTAGTCATTTAACCTAAGATTTTCACATCAAATCTGAAGACCAAATAGCTCAGTTAATTTGTGAAAGAATTTTTCTTTACCCATGTAAAAGAATTGTCATCTCTAACAGAAACAAAATGAGGTGAAAATGGTTTTGGATTAACTGAAAAAATCTTAATTAAAAATGAATTTAAGTAAATCACAATGGTTATTTTATGGAATATATGTGACTAAATAAATAAAAAGACTTCAATAATGTAAAAAAAAATATTGATAAGGTAAAATATTTAATTATTATAAATCGTTAATTTTATTTACATTTAAAAATTCTCTAATTCATTGACCTAAAAAAACTTATCACCACTAGTTGGAATTGTCCTATCAGCTTGCCAACCTCTTTAATTTATTATTATTTTGATTATTTTTAATTATATTAAACATTTCATTTAACAATTTTAATAAACCGATTGAATGGAATAATGGTAAAAATCCGCCTTGTAATACAAAGGTTGATGGTTCATATATACTTGAAATAAAATAGGACTTTTTTCATTTAAATAAGACCTTCATAGAATTTTTTTTCCTTTTTTTACATCATATGAAAACTACTCCTAAAAACAACCTCCTTGGCAAAGCCTTTTTAATACCTTTCCGTCCCTATGACCTTTTTGTAAACTTTTTACTCTCATACAAATAGTGCCTTCTTATAACACCTTTTTTTACCTATTCAAACGTGTAAATACTTTTTAAGACAGGTAAAATTTACCTCTTCAGACAGGGAGGTCCGTTTTGTCACCTTTTTTTCACATGTTCAAACAGGTAATTACTTCTTACGACAGGTAAATACACCTCTTCAAACATCTGATTACTTCCTAAGACAGGTAAATTACCAGGTACGACCTTCAAATACCTAATTACTTATTAAGACAGGTAACCTCCAGATAATTATTTCTTTAGACAGGTAACAAAGGTACGATTAAGGCCCTTCCGGTCAATAGCCTCTGGTCAAATACATCATTGACGATCACTTCTTCGACCCCAAGGTGATCTTCATACTGCAAGAATTAGGGCCACGTCCAATCTTTAGTCGCTGCTGATGGACAGGTGCCGTCCTGTGTCACAGTACCACGTTAGTATGACCTCTTCTATTTCCAAAATTCAAAAGGAAGGTAAATAAGACTTTTCGTAACCTACCTGTTGCCAAAATTTCTTACCGCTTTTTAAGTCAACGTAAGTATTATTGCAAGACAAAAAGATAATTAATTTGGTCAATATACTGCAAACATTAGAATTTTAAAAGATTTATTAATGACACAAAAAAAATTAAAAATTTGTTTGAGTCAGAAAAATATGTTGATAAAAAAAACTTAGAACTTGTCATTCAAATAATACCACCAATCTACAAAAAATTAGCACTACTCCTTTCTTTGAGTAAGGTACTGCACACTCTACAACACACAATTTAAGTATGTCCCTTTAATTTAATAAATTAATTTTTAATTGAACATTTAGACTGGCTCCCCTTTAAGCTCTTATCACCTGCACTACTTATCGAGTTTTAGGAGTAAAATTCTGTGGTCGAATCAGGCTATCTTTCTGCTACTTGTAGTTTATAATATATGAGCTAAGCTTACATGATTCTTGACTGAAAAGGGCACATTAAGTTTTAGAAAACGACACAATAATGGGCAAGTTATGAAACTTTTAGATAATAGATCTAATATAATTTAAGGAATAATATTATAAACACACCAAAAAAACCTGGTTAAAGTGTGAAGGCGACTCTGTCTCAGTAGTATCGTGTCGGCACATAGAATCAGGCGTTTTCCGACTTTCAATTCCTGCAAGTCGGTGTTGATGACTTATTTATTAATTTATTTAAGTATACTATATTTAACTTGGCCACATATATACGTAGTAGTTATTTAATAAAATGATGTGAATTACAAATGTATCACCATTCAGACGAGAAGACAACCGATAAAAAACTCAAATTTTGCTAACAAGAAACTTTCTGATTCTGATTATACTTTAATTAGAAAATACAAGATATTACAGGGAACGGTGTAGCTTTGTGTGTAAATTTAAGTACTGTATTGTACCGACTATCTTTCACCAAATTCAGTTGTTTCATTTTTGCCCTTATGTAATTACATTATATCTGACGAAGATTAGAATGTAGATTTATTTAACAGTAATTCAGATGCGTATAGAGTATAATAAATACTTTCTAGTATAGTTACTAGCTGGTTCAATTCGTCATATCTCGCAGATCCTTACAGGTAGGATTTTTACATCACCATGGAGTATATTTACTTAGTAGTATGGACCATTATTCATGTTTATAGTATATGTATTAATTTTTCACACGGTTTATTTAGTATAATTGAAATGTTGACATATCATATGGAGGAATTTGATGATATAGTAGGTTTTTTCCATATAATGTTAAGATAGTTTTTGATATTCACACGTTATTTAAAACATTTCACTTTCCTAAAGTACAGGTGCATTAGTTTACGGACAAATTTACGCTGATAAAAAGGTTACGTAATAAAAGCTCTATCAAATTATCAAAGAGCGAAAGTCGACGCAGCTCGGAAAAAGTATAAAGATCTCTGAATTATATTACAATGTTAGTTGAAAATTAAAAATTGTTTACATTCAACATGTATTTTTGGCGCAATGTTTAGCAATTGAACATTGGTTCTTTTTCTAAATCTCACCTTTAAATACGAGTGACAATTGGACTCTTCTTTCTTTCAATTATATTGAAATGCTCGTGTTGGGAATAGGCAAGATAATTTTACATTTTTCGATGCTGACAAAAAATTACATAAATGAGAATATTTCCAAAATGAGGAGAATCACAGTAAAGCCTGACGGGAAAAAATAGTAATATACTTTATTCAGATACTCCCCACATAAAGTAGCTTATTAAGAAGTGTTTTTTTTTTCTTCTTGTTTTCCCGTAGAGTAGAAGTTAGACAATGTTATCCTGCTCCCGAAGTTTTACTTAAGAGAGTTCGTAATCAACTGTAAACCCAAATAACATTTGGCAACAAATGAATCTAGATTTTTGTCCTTCAAACAGCACTATTTTTGCTCTATTTTAAGTGAGTGTACTTCAAGCGCATGATATTGAAATTCTCTTGTATTATTGCATTTTCGTATGGCATTTGATACTTAGATAATGAAATGCATTTTACGAAAGTAGAGTTAGACCGGGCAATGATCGTTTCTGATTTGTTTTTTGACAGTGGTGTGTCGGAAGGCTGTGTTCAAAATATAAATTAATGTGAACACTGCCAGAAAATTGCAAAAATGAAAATAATACTCAGTTATTATTAAGAACATGCTTATATTTCTTTTTAAAGGTATTATTAAATAAAAAATTCCTTACAATAACAAAGATGTTTTTTAAGCATTAATATAAAATGGCGACCCTTTCCCTCTTATCTTTAGTGTCCTATTGCGATGTTGTTAAGTGGCCTTCCTTACTTTTAAGTAGTCAGTTATTGCTCCTGATGAAGCTAACATGGTTAGCGAAACGCTCGTCGAGTGCAAAAATATTGAGTTTTGGTGTAGTGATGATTGAAAATTTCCAACATAGTTTCTTCACTTAAAAAAGTAACTTGCGGAAGTTTCATAATATTTTTTCAAGTTTTGTTACAATACCAGAAAACACCATCACGTAACACCTGTCCGTCGATTATCTAATGGGTTAAACCTGAGCAGGAGATATTTGGACCATCTAGTCACCCATGTTGTTATTTTGTGAAGGCTTTCTGTTATTTGTATCTTAAGCTGGTCCGTGGTAGTGATGCTGATAATAGGATAACTCATCATAGCTGTACGTTTAATGTCTCGAAACACAAAAGTATTATATTTTGGAAATTCTTTAAATATAAATAATGTCCTAGGAGGGCAGTGTTTATTGTTAGTGGGTAAGGTTATGATTGGAGTTTGCCCTGCAATTATAGAATACGTATTTTTATTTTTTTTTTCCTGAATTTGGTATTTAGAAAATATTGGGAAAATAAATATGATTTTAATTAGATGTTTAGCTCTTCCTAGATCTCACTGTTTCGTCAAATACTCGTTGCACTATTAACTGTACTTATGAATATATTTCTTTAAATGACAAATTATTATTATTACTATAACAGAACTAATAGTGGTTTTTTAAAAGTTAAGGTACCGAATGGTATTGGTAAAAAATAAAAACTTCGAGATTATAATCAATTCCTCCGATTTTTGATAGATATTTCTGAAGATATCTATGATTGCTAAAATTGTAAAACTTTAGGCATAATAATCGTATAGCAAAGAAGCTTCTAACTCATAATAGTTTTTGGGACATGCCTTGAGATGATAACGAAGATTAAACATTTATAAAGAGGGTCCATTAATTAATTTAAAATTTTTATTTTACAAAAAAAAGAGTTTCAACAAGAAGTTCTTCTTAAATTATTGCCGCCATTTTTGATAAATTGCTTCAGCTTAAATAGTGGAATGGTAATGTAAGATATATATGATTTCGAAGTTACATGAAACATTAAAAATTTCTAACGTATGGTAGTAAAGGTATGAAAGATAATATAATAGGCACCCTAAAAAAGGCAATATAAACCTATTGAAACTTATCATTTCCGACCGATGAACTGTTTTTTAAAGAATTCAGTTTTTTTATATTGGTATAAATAAGTAATTCAGAACAAATGTGAGTTTAGATTCAATTGTATAATTTGTGCATGGAGGGCAAGTGACATGGAGATTTCGGTATTTGCCCATTTTAAAAATTATTACTATTTTGGGAGCAAGTACTATTCTTTTTATGATATTTCTTTCCAGTTTTGACTATATACACTATTTTGCTAACTTACTTTTAAATGTCAAATGTTTAATTCCAAGCTGATTAGAATAAACGATTCTCAAGTGGAAATAGAAAACTGGCGCAGATTCAATAAGCTATAGAAATATGTAAAATCCTTCCAACAAAACGGGGTTTAAGGCTAGATCCTATATTTAAGGAAAAAGTGTTACAATAAATGAATAATCCACACTCTTCTGTTAATGCAAATGCAGACAAGCTCGTTATTAGAAAAGTTGTATTACACTTAACTGTAATTTTGTAATCGTCAAAATTATACAATAATATTTATTTCAAATAAAATTAAAAACAATTCAATTGTATATATTTGTAACTTCTGTATTGTTTATTGCTCAGTGTTAAAAAATTTTATCTCGCGTGACAATTTTATAAAATAATAAAAGTTTTTTTTTTGTTTATGAGTTTATTTTTACGACCACCTTAAAAATAATATACTCGAACCAACTGTTTTCTTGATTTCAGGACAAATTATATTACTGACACAAAACAAAACTTTTTAACAATTTCTATATTTTTACGTTTACGTAGTAGTTTCACGAAAATAAAGCAAAATATTTTATGAAATTCTGTTTGGCATAACTAATTTTATTCCGAGGTGTTTTATTTTTAGTATCAAATTATCTTAATAAAAGTAAAAATATAATAATGTAGTAATGCAATTTAAACAATATCCTTTAAAAATGACAAGTAATATCGGGAGTTGTAATTATAACATTTATAGTTCTACAAAACCATATTTTAGTTTGCTTGAATAAGCTAGGGTGTCTAAACAAATACATAAAAACAATGCAAACTTACCTACATTACAGAACCTAAGAATGTGGAGAGAAAATAGTTAAAAAGAAAAATAAAAACAAAGTGAATTGAGCAGACCATACCATTTATTTTCTTAATATATCGTACTATACACTTGAAAGTAGTATGAAGGGTACAAAACATATATTTTTAAAATAACTAGTTAGCTCAACAATTTCTACAATAAATTAAGAGTTTTAAAATAAGTTTAGATTTAGAATGAAACTTTGTATCTACATAAAAAGCTTATATATCTCACAGTAATATAAACTAAAAATATAAATTTATAAAAAGCTCTATGGACATGAATATATAATATATTATATCTTCATATAAATAACAGTCATTAAAAAAATGAACTACAACCGTATTAAGTCAGGTTAAAATAAATAGAGGGATATTAATAATATAAGACTACGATGAAATTTTATGGCTCTTACACTCATCACTATAGAAAAATTAATATTATTATTTTAACTACAGCTACTGTAAAGTTTATATCTGTAACTGTTAAAATATAAATATATTAAAAATATTTGAATGAGGTAACTGATACTTTATTATATATTTTTTTTAATATTTTATCGTAGGTATCATATATAAACAAATATGTTTTAAGCTGAGTTACAGTATAAAGGGTAATCTAGACAAAAGGAATATCAACAATTGTTAAATATAAAATTTAAAGTGTATGTTTTAAAAATAATATACATACATGTTAAGCGTAAACAAATAAAATGTCAAAATATGAACCTCAATTATAACTTTTTTTAATACATATTTTGATATCTTTAGACATAACGGATTTATTAGGAGTTTTTTTTAACAAACTTTATACATATATGTATATATATATATATATATATATATATATATATATATATATATATATATAAATATACATATATATATATATATATATATATATATATATAATATATATATATATATATATATGTATATATATATATATACATATATATATATATATATATATATATATATATATATATATATATATATATATATATATATATACATATATATATACATATATACATATATATATATATATATATATATATATATATATATATATATATATATATATATATATAGATATATAGATATATATACACATATATATGATATAGATGTTCTAAAACAAGTTTTTGGTCCGACACATATCTGTCGCCTTTTCAAAAAATCCATATGATTTTTAAGAAGTACCAACCTTCGAACGATACATGTCAAAATTTCATGACATTTAGACGATTAGTTTACAAGTTACAATGGTTTTAGTGCGCTACTTTTGATATTTTCAAGACAATGGAAAAAATCGAATTTCGTGAGTTGATTAAACACTATTTTTTGATGGGAAAAAATACTGTTCAAGCAAAGCAATGGCTTGATAACTGTTACACGGGGACTCTGCTCATGGAAAATTACTCATCATTTACTGGTATGCTAATTTAAACGCGGTCGTACAGATAGAAATGTTGCTGAACGCTCTGGACGTCGAAATGAGGTGGTTACACGGAAAACATAAAAAAAGTCTACAAAATTGTTTTGGATGACCGTAAAGTAAAATCGCGTTGAGATAGCTGACACTCTGAAGATATCAAAAGAACGTGTTGGTCATATTTTGTATGAACATTTGGGAATGAGAAAGCTTTGTTCAAAATGGGTACCGTATTTGCTCACAGTAGACTAAAAACAACAACGTGTTGATGATTCAGTGCGCTGTTTGGACCTATTTAAGCGCAATAAAAAGAATTTTTTTCATGCGATATGTGACAATGGATGAAACATTGGTCTACCATTGCACACCGGAATCAAACTGGCACTCAGCTGAGTGGACAACAGCCGGTGAAAGCAGTCCGAAGTAACCAAAGAGACAACAGTCAGCTGGGAAGGTTTTGGCCTCTGTATTTTGGGATGCGCATGGAATAATTTTCATCGACTATGCTGAGAAGGGAAAAACCATCAATAGCGAATATTATATAAATTTATTAGTGCATTCGAAGGCAGAAATCGCAAAGAACTGGCCCCAAATGAACAAGAAAAAAGTGCTCTTTCATCAAGACAATGCACCCTATCACAAATCAATGGTTACGATGGCAAAATCACTTGAATTGTAGTTCGAATTGCTTCCTCAAGCGACTATTATCTATTCGTAGACCTCAAAAAAAATGCTCGCGGGAAAAAGATTTGGCTCCTATGAAGAAGTTAAACTGTTAGAAAAGTGTGGGTATTGATTGTATCGCTCTTGAAGGAGACTATATTGATGAACAAAGTCGAATTTTGCAAAAAATGTGTTTTAAGTAGTTAGACCAAAAATTTTCAATTTACGTATTATGTTCTAGTTATTTTGAATATTAGACAAAAACGCAATATAAATTATACTTTTTAAATGCCACATTCCCCAGTAGTTCTAATTATTATACCCTACCATAAATAAATTAAGGTGTTATTGAGAAGCCATTGTTAAAATTTCATATTAACCCACTTGACTTATTGGCACAAATTTCCATCGTATAGGTTGAGTCCATCCATTTAATTTTTGTATAAGGGGCGAGAAAATTACCTAGAAATAAATAAATCCAATTTAGACCAATCAAAAATAAATGACCCTTTATTTAGTAGATCTCAATGAGCTGAGCCAAATGACACCAAAACTACTTTCTCCCATTTCCTAGGAGGCCTAATATAGACGATCAAAATTTAAATATGCGCCGGATCAAATATTCCCAAAATAAAACATACAATATCCTAAACTGACCGGCAGGTGTGTTACATCAGATTGGATCTTATGTGATCAATATTGAAACTTGGACCCCACGCATAATCTTCCTCTAGTGGATGGAAGCACGTAATTTTAGTCTCACTCCATTCAGCTCGTGGAGAACGACCAAATGAATTAACATTTGTTCAAATTGGCCAAGTGAGTTAAAGGGATATTTTCTAACCTCATATAATCACAACTGAAATTTTCACCCCCCTCTATACCTCGCCCTCTAGTGGATGGAAGCACGTAATTTTGGTGTTATTCGCCTCAACTCATGAAGATTTGCTAAATTAACCAATTTGTACAAATGAGACGTATTTGTACCAAATATCCTAAAGTATACTCGAGCTAAAACTTAATTTTAGTGATTTAAAAAAATACAATTTCAAAATTTTCGAACATGAATCTCAAAAGTTATAGAATTTAATCAAATGTGTTTTTAAATTAGACTTAATCTTAATAAAAGTTTAATTAGTAAATTAATAATGAGAATTCTATGTATATTGTATGTATATTTGTGCCAATATGTATAAAAGTATGTTATACTTCTAGTGCCCACCTTATTTTAATATATCAAACAGAACATTTTATACTGTAAATGTAAACATATTTTTAACACTACTTAAAATTCTATGTATAAGTATAAGATATTACACCCTAAAATGTTATTTTTTAGGTTTTATCAAGTGGTAACATTTGATTTTTGAATCGTGTTTATTTTGCATATTGCTAATCTTCAGTTAGTTATGCTTCGTAATAAAAATTATTTTTCTCTAAATAAACTTCAAATTTTATTTAACGAAAATTGTTTTACCCGTACTTTCTTTGCATTCATCATTCATTTAAAAATCCTAAATTTGACTTGTTCATACCAAAGAGTAATTGGTACATTAAACCTCGACATTCTAAAGAAGAAAATGACACTTTATGCTGAGAAATTAATAACAAAACATGGGCATCAATCGCCATGCCCTAAGTACTAATGGAAGAAAAAACGTTCGAATAATACTTAAGGTTTACGTTTGAAAACTTATGATAATATATTAATTATAAAAAAAATTGAAGTGATATTAACGACTGAAAGTTTTTAATTTCCACTTCAGACAATCTTTGTGAAAATTTAAAAAAAAATAACAAAATTCCTCGAATTCAAGAAGCTATCTGCGGATAAAAAAGACTTATAATGATTTTGACCTCTTAAGTGTTTCACTTTAAATACCTATACTATACTAACCAAGAAAAATTCTCATAATGTTATAGCAAATTTAGAAAGTGTATCGAGCTGACTTGAAAAAAAAAGAAGCATAAAAATTTTGATAGGTAAGGCCACTAAGTTAGTCTTTTAAGATTAACTAAGAATACCTGTAGATCAAAAGTTAGTTTGTTTCTTTAAATATTAAACCATTAATGATTACAATATTTTTATTTTTGGCATACTTTCAACCTCACCACACTGCCGTATCCTAGAGCAGTTTTAGGTGTTATCAGAGCATTATAAGGTAGGTATTAAGCATAAAACATGGGACATACAGAATATGTTGACTAAACTATTTGCGGATAACAGAGGGAAGAACGAAGACTTCTAATTTATTTGACATATTAATTCGACAAAAATTTACAATATATTATGTGGAAATACGTATCTAGATTTTAAAAATAAAATTATAGTCAACTCTGTTTTAGTGACCCTTTAAAACTCCATTTATTTGTATTCCCATGCTTTACGATACTCCTAAGTAGGAAAGAAGTGACCTAATGTATAAAATTTAAAGCAATATGTTTCTAAAATTTTGAAAGGTGATCAAAATTGGTTAAGCTTTTTTTTATGGGTTTAGCACACGTGCTACAGGGAGTCCCTAAAGTGGTCCAGGAGCGGCATGTGTGCGGGAAAAGCGATTCACGTTGTTCTTGAATCGCTGTAAATTGTACTTGGTGGGAAACACAGCCCTGGGCAAATTATTCCAAAGAGATGATGTTCTCCATATAAAAGACTGCTTGAAAAGCGCTATACGCGGAGTAACAAGCTGAACTTCATACGGATGTGAAGTATTAGCGCGACGTGTTTTTCTAATATGCACCGTTCTGGGAGGAATTAAGCGGGCTACATGCTTCGAATACTTTCCATGAAAATACTTGTTGTAGAACAGACTCAAGTCGCCAACCGTTCTTCGATGTTCCAGCGAATCAAGGCCGTCAGTCAGTTTCGGGTCTCCAATCAGACGAACAGCTCTTCTCTGAATAGAATCCAATAAATGCAGTGTGTGTTTGGGAGCGGAGCCCCAAACATTGGAGCAGTATTCCATAGTTGGTCGAATATGAGCTTTGTAAAGAATTAACAGTTGTTGTGGAGTGTAAAGCTTTTTGGTTCGAAATAATATTCCCAACTTTTGAGAAGATTTCCTTGCCATGCCTGAAACATGTTCATGCCAGGACACATTTACTGCCAAATTAACGCCCAACAAATTGAGTGACGATGCTAGGGGAATGGAGTGCCTTAGGGCACATCGGCGTTGGTACTGAAGGTGTTATAAAGAAATCCGTTGACCGCCACTTGCAAAGAACGCTCTCTGAGGAAACATGAGAGGCACAAACAGAACTTTTCAGACATACCATAAGAGCGTAGCTTAGCCAACAGTCTATCGTGCCAAACACGGTCTAATGCCTTGAATATGTCAAGAGCAACCTCTCGATATTCTCCAAAGTGTTGAATTGCGTTATTCCAAACATGTGTTACATAAGTCAGAAGATCTCCTGTTGATCTATGTTTATGAAAGCCATATTGGTGATCGCTAATAATGTTGAATTCTTCAAGATGTTTTAAAAGATGCTGATTGATAACCTTTTCCATATTTCCGGTAGTAATTTGGCAAGGTCTTCTTGCTTTTTTTAGGTATCGGTTGAACTGTGGCACATTCCAGCAGGAAGGAAATATTCCCTTTTTGTAAGATAGGTTGAAAAGTCTACAGAAAACTGGTGTTAGTTCCCTCGCACAGTTTTTGAGAACTACGGCAGGTATTCCGTCAGCGCCAGAAAAACCTTTTTGTATGAAGACAACATCGGGCATCCTTGACTGCAATATGGGAATAGTAGGTGGTCTTTTCTTTGGAAATCGACAGAAGAATGTGAAGCAAAGAGTTCAGCTAACAAGTTCGCTTTCTCAACAGATATTGCAATGTGGCCATGTGAGTGGTGGTATGGTGGATTTGGTCAAATTTTAACTAATTGCCTTAGCGACTGCCCAAAAGGACCTGGAATTGCTGGCACAAGCGAGAAATTTGTTTCTAATTCGTTGATTGTGTGCTTCCTTGGTTTCGTCGATAATTTCTTTGCATCTGTTCCGGGCACGAACATAGGTGTTACGATTTATGGTGTTAGGATTTTCACGCCATTGTCGGTAAGCAAGATGTTTAGAAGCAACAGGTTCTTTGAATTTTCAGTCAAACCAAGGCTTGCCGTTGGAGGGGCATTTCTTCGAAAAAGAGATATAAGCCTCCATACCAGCCAAAACAACATCGGAGACCTCCCTAGCGCAGTCAGATTGGTTGTCAGATCGAAAACAAACGTCGTCGTTTTGAAAGTATAGACTATAAAAATTATACTAAAAATGGACGCATCTTGTTTTTTTTTTGGAACTAACAGTATACCCAAATATTATTATTTAAACAAAACATAAAAGTGTCATACGGTAGTATGGAACATATCGACTAATTTAAATAATAATAACTTAACAGTATATACCTAATGAGCCCTTTAATCGCCCTTGAAAAGACACACTAAATTGATTTTAACGTATCAACTTTACATAATATACATAATTTAATCTACAGATTGACTACGCAATTCAGACAACTTTTTAAAAATATTTTATGAAAGTTGGATAGTAGTTTACTTATATCGTAAAAGGGAATAAATGCAATAGAAGAAAATCAACTATATGTTGCTTTCCAGGGCTTACTGAAAAAAGCAGAATAAGCTTCCTAAAAACATTTTAACTTTATTAATTTGTTCTCAAACTTAATTTTCTGAAGGAGATCTTTCTGCAAATTTAGAAAAATATAATAAGGACACCAGTGATCGCAGTTTTTAGATAGAAAATGTCAAACATAAGAGTTCTTGTTTAATTCAAAGTTCCTTTAAGGTAATGTTTTTTAAAAATAATGTAATAATTTAAATATCTTCAGACAATCGAGTTGTGTAATTTCAGTATTATGTTGTCCATTATTAAAAGTATTTTAGAATGTAGGATTAAAAGTTGGACCCGAAATTCTGTAATTTTCTAATATACGAGTGTCTTAGTACGCTGAGATAATTTATTATTATTAGAAAAAAATCCTGCAGAATTATCTTGTAATAGTTCTGTCATAAAACCAATTAATAGTAAACACAGAAATTAAAGGATAATTGATTGGTTCGAGCGTTTTAATTTTTTCAGATATTATTTCGGATACTTTTTTGATTTTACTGCAAATTGATGGTCTGGGTATATTTTTGAAAAATTAGCTTTCTCTTTTAGCAATAACATTCATGCCATTTAACCACCTAAAAAGCTTCCAAAATATCAAAAAAAAGGGTTGAGCACGGGCTTAAAAATACCGTTTATTTGTATAAATTAAACTTAAATTGTAGGGTTTTTGGATTTTCAATCTAGGGCTATTTTGGAGCATTTTTTCATTGGTTAGATTTAAAAAAAAATCAACTCCCAGATTGCTTCAGACCCGCAATTCCTCTAAAACTGACGGCAGGCATAGGATATTCAAATGAGAACAATAAAAAAATATATATGAACTGTAAAATGAGTCATATGCCAAAACAAAAATAGAGATATGAAGACGAGTCATAGAATGTTTGTTCTGAAAATGCGCAAATTCATATAAAAATTTGTTGTCGCTGATTTAAAAAGTTATATATATAGTAAAAAATGTAAATTTATAAATATATTTGACTCAGATTGTAATAAGCCTATTTTATAACTAATATTAAACATGAAAACCAGCAACTTTTTAAGGTATTATGAGTCATCTAAATAACTGAAAAGAACCGTTTCAGAGTGAAGAGCCAGTCATGTTCATTGTAATTCTTCAGTATTTTGTAATTTAACAAACACCACTGAAATGTACTATTTTGTTGAAAAGTGTGCTTACATAACCATATGTTGTTCTATATAATCATAACATTTTTAGTTTTTTAATTACATAAAAATTTTCATGTAATATATATTTTTTTCATGATTTGTTTTAGTTCATTTTTTTGACCCATATTTAATATTTTATGACTTAATTTAACACCACAGACATTGTAAATATTGGTAATGTTTCTATAATATAATGTATATCGTATATACAGAAAGAATGTTTGTAATATAAATGGTATTTACTTAAATATTTAGGTTGTAATTACACTTACATAGTTTATTTACATATAATTACATAAGGTGTAAAAAATAAAATGTAGATAGAAGTTTTAGCAATATAAAAATTAGATTGTAGTCAGGCCGCTATTAATAGCAATTATTTTGAGAGGTAAGAGTATTTAGTTAGGTGATTTCAGTTTATAATATTAATATATTGATTTAAATAAATTAATTTGTTAAGTTAGATGTTGTGTTTCTATATTTTTCATTTATTCTACGTATCTTGTGAAAAAAACATACAAAATTATTGTTAATTATATTGGTGAATGGATAAAATATTTTCTTTTAAAAATATCGTTTCTTTTCATTAAATTATTTAACAATGAACTTGAAATTAGAAAATCTGTAACTTAAAGAGAAAATCGTTTACATATTACATTATTTTAAGTATACCTAATGGCTTCAAAGTGGTCCACAATACCTATTGATTAAGTCTAGAGAGTGAAAGAAGCAAAGTTAATTTCCAAAATATATTTAATCTTTCGTCTATTTTATTCATTAAAACAATATTATTAAAAAAATAAAATTACTAATTTTATTAACTTATTTTTATTAATTGGAGAAAGCAACCGATGGTGGTACCCAGATTCATTAGTGCAAGAGTTGTATAACTTTCTTGTTATTAACTTTTAGAAATTAAACTGGCAATATAAGTGGACCAAAGCATTAATCAATTCTCAATAACATAAGCCAATTGTAATTCATTATTTATAGTGCAGCTTACAGTTATACCATCTTTACAAACTGTAAACTTTCTCTCTCTCTCTCTCTCTCTCTTTTTTAATATACCTACGTTAATAATAAATATAATGTAAATCTTGCTAATATTGTATTCGGTATAATTCCCAACTTAAATTGCTTCGACATATTGGAAACGAAGACTTTATAGAACCTAACTGCTATTTGCAATTTTTCTTTCGGTAGATCCAGTATATTTAAAAAAAAAAATATCAATTATTAATTCCAATCGAGTATCGGACATAAAGAAGTTTATTTTTGGGAGTATGTGTTTATTTTTTTTTTCTCGGTTTGACATCAAATTGTGGCCTGTTTAAGCGCAAATAATTAGAAATTAGGCTAAATAATATTGTAAAAGTAATTATATAGTTTCAGTTATTTTTAAAGATATGTGAGTGCTCTTATAATTTTCCTTAAGAAAACACAAAAATACTTTCAAGGGAAAAAATGTTCGAAGTTTTTTTTCTTGTTTTCTATTATTTTAATATCCTAAAAATGAATATTCTTCTGCAATGTATGTAATGAAGCCTAACATAGAGTTATTTTGGCTTAGAAAAGACACTATTTAATGACGAAATGCAATAAAAATAAATACAACCTTTAATAAGATTATTCTTCATTTCCACCAAATTACAGGGACAGGGACTTAATACCCATTGTACTTTTTTCTTGAATACAAAATTTATTAAATATTAGATAACTTAATATGTTTGTCCAATATTTTAAAATTGCGTGGCATATGTTCAAAATAAAGTTATTAGTATTTTTTCTAATATGGTGGTTTAAGGCATATTTCACTCTCCAGCTTATCAGTAACTACTTAAAAATAGAATATGATTTTAATACTTTTAACCATATACAGCCTGGCTACATACGTATCTATCATAGATCATAGGTATTGAAAGACCTTTATTCTGGTTAAATAGAAAAAATTATACAAATACCTTTATTAAAATTGTTATAAGAAAGAAAAAATTGTTCTCAGTCAGAGTGATGGTACCGCTGCTGTAAGATCGGACACTTTGGACATCTTCGATAGCATTTTCTGTAAGAAAGAAATAATTTATGATAACACATTTTAAATAGAAGAATTAAAAAGAAAATTATAAATAACAATGAATCTTATAAATGTTAATGTTAAAAAATTTAATCAGGTTAATATTAAGATGTTATTTAAATGAATTATCTACAACGAATCAATAGGATTTTTTAGTGTTAAATACATCATTATTCAATATTTCATTTCTCTATCTAAACTACTTTTCTCTAAATCTATGCCTTTTGGCCTACTAGCATAACTAGATGAGTTTTATAGCTGTGTGATAATGATCTATATAAATGTAGAAAGAAGACAAAGTTCTTTCTGCGATTCATAGTTTCGACATTGCTAATCGATACCGCCGATATTAGCTAAAGGGTCATTAAAAATAAATGCAATATTTTCAGTTGTTTCCTACATAATTTTTTATTGTATTTTATAAATATATATTACAAAAAGTTAACAAAAAAGTGTTTGATGCCTGAAAATAGTAATATTGTTTTGATTCTTTTTGAGCTAGATGTAATTAATTACAGGACACTAGGATCTGCAATTTATTATCAAACGTAGCCTTACTAACCATACTTATGGTTAGTAAGGTTAGGTTAGTTTAGGTTATATTTAAGGCTTTCAGATTCAGAGACTATTATTTTTTATTTTTTACCTTACACATATTTTACATATATTTATTTTGTATTTTGTTATGCTAAGATAGGCTAGTTCAAAATAAGTTAGGTTAGATCAGGTTTGGTTAAGTTATGTTAGGTTAGATTAGGTGGTGTCGTATGTTGTATTTAAGGCTTTTAGATTTAGAGATTTTTAATTTCCTAATTTTCCATTATTTAACTTTATGTTAGGCTAGATTAGGTTAAGTTAGATTGGTTTTTTTTTTAAATCGGGATCCGAAGATCTCTTCAAAATTCGATCAGGATTATTTAAAAAAAGAAAAAAAAATGGATGAATCCTGAGACCTGTAGATATTTTTGAAGAAACGCCACTCAAATGGCCACAATGGGGGTTGTTTCCAATACTTTTCTAGGGTGTCAAATACGCCGATACCTACGCATCTTACTACAGAGGGGTGTTAGGAACCGATTAGGAAAAACCGCACCACACATTCTTTCTTGCCGTTCCGATTTACAACAATAATCGACCTAGGCAACGTACCGAACATAATCAACTGTAAAATTTCCAAGGAACTAAAAAAGATTCAGTCTGCGCAAACTCTTTTATCATACCCTAAGGTTTAGGAATCCGTTTCACTAAGCAGAATTGAGGTTTAGATTAATAAAATAAGCAATCTGAGACCCGCCACCGAGAAGTGTAGATGGTGGTTTTTTCTCTATCTAGACTAGGAGAGCTATATTTTAGTGAGCGGTATTGAGGCTGGAGAGACGATGTTCTGTATATGCCATAGGAAGACATAAATTATTCACTAAAAGAGGCTCCAAATTTGGATATTTGCCTTGGATTGGAGGATCTACGGAGATTCTTAATTGATACGAGTTTGTGCCGTAAAATGAAACTCACAGATGGTCAATAAAGATATTCCAATCATTAGCAATACGACTCCACAAAGTAAAGTATTTCGACATAGAGCAAGTAGTCATCCTACCCTATTTTTTCACCATCGCTGTTACGATCATAAGTATATATCATAAAGTATTTTCTAGGGCATTCACAAAAAATAATACTCTTTTTACTTACTTAGTGAAAGCTTTCGAATATACTCAATCCTTCTTCAGTTACTCCACAAAAGGGGACGGTGGTCGTTAAAAAAGGCTTTAAAAAAAGAAAAATTATTTAAAACCTACTGTAAGTGAGGTTACAAACATAAACTAGGCTCTTCCAACATTCTTCCTTTTTTCAAAAAAAAAAACCTTTTTTTGTCTATTTCACCACACAGTGTACATGGAAACAAAAAATATTTAAAAGGAAAGACAATTAGTTGAAATATTCAAAATGTAACACCATAATACATGTATGTACTCAGGACGCACAGAGAGAGGTACAGCACTGCCAGTCGTGGTAAATATGCACTTTTTTTAGAGACGTTTGTTAGATTTAGGAATTTCTCTCTAGAAGAAGATAGAGGATATACGGTTTATTTTGAAATTATTTATAATTTATGTTGTATAATAGGAAGTCTGTATTTTTAGTTTCGAAAACATATATGAAAAGAATGAAATTAATTACACACACAGTGAGAAGAAGAAGAAAAGAGAAGAAAAAAATGTAAAAAAGACAAGAAAAAATATTTTATGCTAAGTCTGGGGTAGCTGAAGGCATCTCACTACCTCCCTATTACTAACCTGAAGTAGGTTAGAGTAAATTACGTTTAAATTTTGAACATCTGATCTTTTATTCATGCAATTTATTGGTTATTAATGTAAACCATATCAAGAAAATTTCTTTTTTTTTCAAAATCTATTATTTTTACGTTTTCAAAATCAGGCAAGTGGCCGGTATTATTTGTGTGTTGAGACAGGGCACAAGCATCTGGTCTCAGTCTGATGTCACTTTTATGTGATGCCAGTCTATCCTTTAAGCACTATGGCAACTAATTTGATATACCAATTTAGATTTGTTAATGTTGCTTGTTTTATCTTTTAAATGAGTAAAAAGTATTGTTATGGTTTTTAATATTTTGTTGGCTACAATTAAGGATATAAGGAAAAGATACATAATGCTTTCTTGGGTTAGAAATGATTATTCGGTTTTGATCAGTGTTATCAGCTATAACTATTTCACTTGTAGAGAAAAGAAGTTTGTTTAGAAGATGTTTCGGATAGGAGTTGTCTAAGAGTAGATTATAGACCCTTCTTAAGTTTTTGACTCTTAATGTGGGATAGCTTATAGAGGTCACTCGGTTTTTCAAACATAGAATTAAGTTTATTTTCATTCTTTCTGGGTGGTATGAGAAATACTACCAGAACTACTCGTACTATGCTTAATGTACCAGTCTAGAATGATTTTATTGTTTTCTTCGCATCTAATAAGTTTAGTATCTAGAAATGGTACGCGATTGTTGTTTTCTGTTTCAATTGTGAACTGAATATATTTGTTATAATTGTTAAAGACTCTAAGTATTTCTTCTTCGCCATTAAGCGGTATTGCAATATCAAATCATCAACATACTTTTTTAGAAATGGTAATTTATAAGATAATTTTGGAATACATTCTTGTAATAAATCATCTAACACGTATTGTGCCAGAATGGGAGAAATTTTTGAGCCCATTGGAGAACCAAATGTTTGTTTATAGAACTGATTGTTGTAAGTGAAGCATATATTATTAAAATGAACCGAATTATTTCAAGAAAATTGGACTGACTTGTGTCAGTATTATTTCTTAGTCTTGTTCAGTTTTTAGTAATGCTGTCGAGTACCAACTCCAAAGAGAGATTCGTAAATAGGGAAACAACGTCCAGATTTATATTTTGAAAATTGTTTGGTAATTTGAAATCGTTGATAAAGCATGAAAATTTGAAAGAATCCGTCACATAATATTCATTGCTATAGTCATAGGATGCAGCTAAAATTTCAGTTATAAAACCAGTTAGTTTTAATGTTGGGGAATCTATAGAGGAGATGATTGGTCGCAAAGATAAGGTCGGTTTATGAACTTTAGGTAAACCGTAGAATTTGGGGCATATCGAGTTATAAATTGTTAGATTTTTTGCATTAACATCAGTGATTTGTCGACGTGGGATCGCGTGGAATTTTTTTTATAAGTGTCATCATTCAATAAAAATTCTGCAAGTTCCATATATTGTTGTTTATAAAGTGCAACTGTTGAGTTGCTCTTATCGGATTATGTAATATAAACTTCTGGATGATTTTTTAAAAAAATTCTTGTCTTATTGAAATATTCAATCTCTTCCGAAAAAACTTTCTCCTCTTTATGCACGAAATTCGTTATAATGTTAGTAGCACTGTAAATGTTTTTCTGGTTATTGTCATTGTTACTGATTAATGAAATTGAATATTCTATGTCTGCTAAGATATAAGGAATAGAAATGTCTTTAAGGGTTACAGGAAGGCTGAAATTAGGTCCCAAGGATAGTATATCCTTTACCTCTTTTAGAAAGTCTAAATTTGTTAGGTTTTTAAACCAAGAATCTTTAATTTTGATTCTCGATCTTCTGTCACCCTTCAAAGCCTCCAACTTCCCCCTGTGCGTGTCCCTAATTTTGTAAAAACATTTATTATATCTTATATTTTGCCTACGCAAAAATTTGTTGAAAATATGAGGTGGTAGTGCATTTTTAATTTCATCACATAATTTGGCCAGCGCCCCCTTTGTCCTCTCTATATGTCCATGAGTTACCCTAATTTGTAAATTAAGAACTTTACAATTAAGTTTATGACTAAAAATATTAATTATCTGTCCAGTTCTCCCTTCATGTATATCAATCAGTTTTGATACACCCTTTGTTTGATCAGTTATGTGTTTTGGGAAAAGGCCAAATCTTCGACACTGCAGTAGAAAAATCTTTCTATTCTTCAGAGGAGCCAATTTGATATTCAATTTTGCCCAAAAGTGCAGTAGGTTTTTTTAATAATTTTTCTTTTTTTAAAGCCTTTTTTAAGGACCACCATCCTCTTTTGTAGAGTGACTGAAGAAGGACTGAATATATCCGAAAGCTTTCACTAAGTAAAAAGAGTATTATTTTTTGTGAATACCCTAGAAAATACTTCTGGCTGCAACCCTGCGAAACTCACAATTTTTATTTAAATACACAGATATATATATATATATATATATATATATATATATATATATATATATATATATATATATATATATATATATATATGTATATATATATATATATATATATATATATATATATATATATATATTATATATATATATATATATATATATATATATATATATATATATATATATATATATATATATATATATATATATATATATATATTCTTAATAGCCAGATTATACTGTAATTCTACAAACTTAAAATGTTTTTCCTTAAGTTATTAATATCCGTTTTATAATTAATTTTCTTATATCATCCCTAATAATATGGCACATCTCAAGGAATAACCGTTTACTATATATGTTCTCAAACTCAAGTATTCGCATAGTCAAAAACATGTCTTGTACTCAAATGGTGACACGCCAGAGCACACGAGTTTTTCCCCATCACGCAATCACTCCTCTGCTGTGTCAGCCTATTTTTTAACCATGGAGAGGTCTGTCCTATATAAACACCTTCACAAGCCAGACATGGCAATATGTATACAATACTACTGTTGAACATCAGAGGAGTTCTTTGTTTGGTACTGGTAAACAACCTGCCATTACATAAATAATTAGTCTTAATTACAGTGATATTTGAAAACCTATTGAAAATATTGACTATCCTATCAGTTAGATTCGGAACAGATTGCAACTCAGCACACCTCACCTCAAGATTGTTATCATCCACAGGACCACCATAAAAAGTAAAATTAAAAATTATTTTCTTCAGGGTACGTTTTGGGTAACCATTGTTGACGAAAATGTTATAAAATTTGTTTAGATTAGTTTGAAGGAATCTATCATCACTTATATGAGTTATTCTATTCTTCGTGGTAAGCACTGTATTATATTTTTGACTCGTCGAATGATTTGAAGAAAAATTCAGATATCTAAGAGGATGTGGATTTTTGGTACCAATCCAAAATAATTCTGTTCTGTCCATCTCTAATAACCTTGGTGTCAACAAAGGGGCACCTGAATCACTTTCCATTTCAATAGTGTAATCTACCATGAAATGAATTAAACATATCCAACACAAGCTGAGCTGAACCACCTGGAATGGAGCAAATGATGTCATCAATATACTTATATATGAATGGGACTTCAAATGGTAATTTGAGTAATACACAAATTAATAATCGGTCCAACACAGTGGTGGCCAGAATAGGGCTAATGGGGGATACCATTGGTGTGCCGAAAATTTGACGATAATACTTATCATTAAAATCGAAATAGGTATGTTGGAAAATGAATGTAATTAGATTTATAAAATTATTTATATCTATCTAATCCCAATCACTACTAATAACATTAATCACCAACTCCAACGACAATAAACCAGGGCACAACATCCAGCGATACAAGAATATAATTAGTTGGTAGCTTTAAGCCTTGTATTGCATTAACAAAAGAAAAGTCCTTGATATTAAAAACTGTGTCATCTTTAAATGCGCAGCTCAAAATAT
>CM032453.1:98733721-98828721 GCA_019049505.1 Pachyrhynchus sulphureomaculatus | reverse complement strand
AAATTTCAGTAACATCCATGTACATTATTAGAGCGTAGGGGTAGTTTCTGCCACCCTCTAAGGGCAGTTTATAGTCGTGTATGGGTGTTTTAAGCGAATTTACTCCATATTTGTTCACCCTGCCTAAAACTACAAAAGCCTAAACTTTTTGCGTCGTTATGGCAAGTTACGAGATACTTCCGTAAGTGG
Source organism: Pachyrhynchus sulphureomaculatus (assembly GCA_019049505.1). Classification (NCBI taxonomy): domain Eukaryota; kingdom Metazoa; phylum Arthropoda; class Insecta; order Coleoptera; family Curculionidae; genus Pachyrhynchus; species Pachyrhynchus sulphureomaculatus. Next base: position 98,828,532 of record CM032453.1, on the reverse strand, counting down.
AGGTGATTTTTACATCCTATAGGGATGAGTCTCAACCCTTTAAGAGTAATGTCTGGCTGTCACACCAGATTCAAATATTTTGTCCTAAGAGCTACAAGAATTTGTTCTTTGTATATGTTATTTAAACTCACGTGCGTTATTTGAGTTTTAGAGGAACTTTTCACCCCCTGTAAGGGTGGATTCTAGTTTAGTTAATAGAAATAGCTTGCTGTGATTTGAATGCATATTCTCTTCTCTAGACTAAAAAATATCTACTATTTTTCACACTATATTAAGAGTCATTACATTTTTACTATAGTTTTAGACCCATTTCTAGGGATGTTTTTGGCCAAAAAAAAAAACAAGATAAATCTTTTTTTAACTATTGATTTAAATTCGTTCGTGGTAATGAACTTTTTTTTTTCTTTATGGGGCTGTGTAATTAAATGCTCAGGTATTAACTACACACTGCTTAAAACTTGAGTGTAAGGCACTCATAAAGCAAAAATTAAATATGAAATAAAAAATTAAAAAGATACCCATAAAATTTTTCCCACCTTGAGCTTGATAAATTGTATAACTTTGGAGATAAGTCAGTTAGTAGTTATATAATTTAGAGCCTAGAAACCTTGAAAAGGGTGAAAACCATTCTTATTATAAAACCATTTAAAATGAAAAAAATATACACAGATAATTTTTCCCACCTCAACATACAGATGTGCGCTCTACTCCCCGACATATTTTAACTGGTGGTTATACAGCTTTGCATCATGAACACTTCATAAAGTTGTGAACTATTCTTATTTTAAATTAAAAAAATATTAAGAAACATACTCGCAGAACTATCTCTAGAGGTATCACATTTGTCAAATTAAAAGTGAAACAAATTCTTTGAATATGTTTTTAATTTTATTAAAGATTATATATCAAGGATGGGGTAAATCGCTACTAAGGATTTAAGACGCGAAATTGTATAACCACTAGTTAAAATGTCTCAAGGAGTATGGCTCATTTCAAACTCAAGATGAAACTAATTCTTTGTATATATTATTTTTGATTATTTTCATGATATTAAAATAGGAGTGGCTGACACCCTTAGTAAGGGTTCAAGACGCTAAGTGCTAGTTAAAGTATGTCAGGAAATATAGAGTGCACCAAGCTCAAGGTCAAAGAAACTGTCTGTGTATAATTTTTAATTTTTTATTATATATTTGAACTTTGCTTCCTGAGTGTCTTACCTCCTTATCACGAGTCAATAAGAATTCTTAAGTAAATTTCCCAAATCAAAACCCTTCTGTGCATAAAATTTGAATGAATTAGTGGGTAAGTATCAACCTGCGAACTTATTATGTGTAGCCTCTATAAAATGGAAACGCGTTGACATATTCGAATCAGTCAGATTATGCTAATTATCATCTGTCCAATTTTAGTCAGCGGGTATTTACAGCTAAAAATATTTATAACTAAAAGGTCATTCATTATGGTAAAAAACCCGTACGAAATTATTATGGAAAAAGTACGATACCAGACGTACTTTTTGAAAAGTCACCGCTAATTTCGGAATTTCACTCTAATCACGGTTTGCATAATTTTTACACAAACTCATTTAGGTTATTAATTTTTCCTGATTTATTTTCGACTTTTTCTGATGTTATACAGTTATTTTTAATATGTATAATTTTGTATAATGTAGTATTACGCTTGATAGTGTAGAAAACCTACAAAATTGCACTAGCAGATAAATAAAAAAATAAGTGACAAATAACACAGTAATTAGTTTCATTTCATTTAGAAATTTATAATGTATTGTCACAAAGTAACGGACTCCTCAATTATACAATTGTATAATTTTTAGTTTAGAGCAGTGAATTTTACCTCAACAGTTCAACGTAGGATAAAATTTTACAGTTAATATAGCTCAAAAATGCAAAACTTCAAGTGTAATAGATTCCTGGAAAGTCGGCAATTATTTTTTTATATTACGAAGGTAACGACTTTTTATTAATAAAATTTGTTATAAAACTTCTCACTAAACCACGGCAACACTGTAAATCTCATTTGTTTTCTTTACCAGTGGCAAGGTTGAATTTTTCCGTTATAAAACAACAAACAGCGGTTCTGTGTTTGTTGGTATTTTTCTTCAATCCTGTTTTCTATAAGGATTAGCAAACATTTAAAATAAGTATACCTGAAAAGAATATTTGAATTGATATATAATGTAGTATTTGTCAAATATCTAAATCGCTCATTGCGTTTTGTTAAAATACCCTTGAATTACAATTGTTTTACGTTATAGTATTGCTGTTTTCGTATGTAACTCATATTGATTATAGGTTAGTAAAATTTATTCTAGTTCAAAATTCAAAAACAATATATTATAACATTCAATTCTTACCATGGAAAGCTTGTCGATTATCAGAAGTGCTTTCATCTATATTGTCCAATAGTGCAACAGAAACCAAACCAGTGCATATGTGCAAAGGGAGTGCATGAAACAAAAATAGATACAAATGAATAATGAAGCTACAAAAGCCCATTCGCTTATTTACTATATTTCTCTTTTTTTTATAGAAATTGAGGAAAAATTATACGGTATGAAGCAAATATTTCTAAAAAGAGGGCACCTAGAAATAATAAATAATCTCTCATTTTTGCCAGTTTTTATTGTTCCGTGCTAAAATTCTAAAAACGAAATTGCTTCGCTGCCTTTCCATATGTCTTTTTATTCGTCTATCAATCTCGCTATCTATTACAGTTTTTTTTTTCTTGTCATACTGAAATTTGAAGTTAGATATGAATGGAGGCTAAATAAAAAGAAGTACAAATCTCTCAATAGTAGATTTAGAACAAGATAAAACTTCTTACTTGATTAAATCACTACCAAGGCGTAGAAGTTTATGACCAAAATTCATAAAAACAATAAACCATTTTTCTTTTTGTTTCGAATTTTAATTATAAGCTGGTAAAGACAAAAATAAACACTGGTGATTTTATGAAACAAGAAGTTTTAGTTTGTCCTAGATCCACTATTTATAATTCAGTACTTATAATTAAGATACAACTTTTTGTAAGATAAAAATATTATACAACTATTTTAATTTCATAATAGTTTGATAAATCTGAAGCTGAGAGGGAGAAAAACTTGTTTATAGTTTACTACGTAGACTATGACGCAAGGTATAAGAAACGCAAAAATATATATTTTGTTTTCAAACAAAAAATATTAGTTGAAAAGAAAATTTAAAACAGTAAATACAATAATTTTTCGCTCATATATCTTGTCAAATAGTACAAGAGAAATATCACAATCAGTAATGCCTTTTGTAAAATGGCATTTTTAGAAAAATTTACTTATAAACACCATTTGAAAGCCACTGACTAAAACGAGAAATGACTTATTACTTGTTAATTTGTACAATTCTTTATAAAAAAAATATAAAATTAATAAAAGCAGCAATATCTAGTTTCCTTTGGAATACTTAGGGTTGCTAGGGTTGTGCTACCTTGTAACAAACAAAAAGGTTATACTGTTAAACCAAAACACACATGAAAGAAAATTAAGCTCTCTTTTCCAAGTTTCTTCAGCTACCAAACGACCTGAATTAAAGGTACATCCACCAAAAAACCTGAACTAACCTGAACTGAAAGAGTGCCATCATACTAATTTTCAAATTTAATCTTCAAGTCTCGTTTTTAAGTTTTGTTATTTAAACAGCACTTGCTATAGTTCTTTTTAGTAAAGAGAGATTTGGTTGATTTTTTATCCTTATTTTCCCATGGGAAATCAACCCTTTTTGCAACGAAATTTGTTAAAAGAAATTAGGGTCAATTTTATTTACGAATCTTCTAAGAGTCAAATTTGTTCGAAACTGGTCTATAAATAATGCAAATGTGAGTAATTATAAGTATTTAAATTCTAAGAGATTTTAATGTCAAAAAAATGTTAACGTAACCGTAGAGATTTGAAATTTAATACAATGATTGGTCGAAATTTTAAATAAATCTTAAAAATCGATCTAATTTTCGTGGTAATATTTTCACTGAAAGCGAAGGTTTGAACTAAGTGGGAGCGTATATACAAGGTCTCTCCTATGAATATAAAGTACATATATGAATTGAAAGGTATATCTGACAGGCTTAGTTTTTACAAACAATAAATTCAATTTATATATCAATATATATATATATATATATATATATATATATATATATATATATATATATATATATATATATATATATATATATTATATACATATATATATATATATATATATATATATATATATATATATATATATATATATATATATATATATATATTTATTTATATTTATATTTATATTTATATATATATATATATATATATATATATATATATATATATATATATATATATATATATATATATTGACCGTGTCAACCACTCTTTGTCAGCTTTCGATGGAGTAATAAGTATACGGACTCAGTACAATTCGTTGTATCCTACCATCGTGTCCTGTAACTTTTTGGAAAAGTATCCGTAAATTCTGTTCTTTTGTTGCCCGACTGACGAGTCGTGATACGGCGATACACGTCTCGACATGGATTTGACGAATAATAGAACAGAGGGTTAACTGCTGAAAAAAGAGCCTTGCCGTCCGTTTTCAGTTATTATATATATGTATATAAATATATATATATATATATATATATATATATATATATATATATATATATATATATATATATATATATATATATATATATATATATATATATATATATATATATATATATATATATATATATATATGTATATATATATATATATATATATATATATATATATATATATATATATATATATATATATATATATATGTGTATATATATATATATATATATATATATATATATATATATATATATATATATATATGTATATATACATATATATATATATATATATATATATATATATATATATATATATATATATATATTATATATATATATATTTATATATATATATATATATATATATATATATATATATATATATATATATATATATATATATATATATATATAATGACGGGGAGGAGGGTTCACGGATAATCGGAGAACTCAGATAAACAAATCATAATTTTTTATTGATTAAATGTGCTAGGTAGGAATGTTAATTAAGAAAAAACTGCGTAGAAGATCTTTTTTTTAATAAGAAATAAACGTTTTACATTATTATTAATTTTCAATATGTATACAAATGTCCTTAATATATATGCAATAAATTTCCATTTAAAAAAAAAATCAGTAATTTTACATTGTTTTTTGTTAAAGATTTATTTCCTAATATCTGTTCTCATGGTCCGTAACGCGATGATTCTGCTATAATCGGCGTTCTTCTGTTCAAAATAATTTAACAGAAGTTCCATCGCCTCCAACGCTTGGTTGCGTTTAATTTTCTTCGTTTCCAAGACAATAAACGAATCTTCGTTGGCATCACTCTCATTTCCATGGTCAATCTGCGAAGAGGTCGATGGCCCATCTTGTCTGTGGAGATCTGCTATTTCGGTTTTTGTTAGTTTTTCGAAACCCTCTTCGTTCATGTCACTTTCAAGCCAATTTATCACATCATCCCTGTCAACATGGATGAAATCCGGGACATCTTCAGCGATGTCGAGATCTGAGTCAGTTTCAATATCTTTGGGGTTTACTGGATTAAATCTTCTTGTTCTAATATGAAAGTTTTAATGTTATAGGGGGTAAATTTACCCAGGAATCACACACAGCAAAAATAGCGTCTTTTATTGTCCACTTCTTTAGGATTTCTTTTATTAACTCGGTGCTACTATTTTCATCGAGTAGAAATCGAAGAAATATTTTTTTGTATCTTCGTTTTGAACTTGATATTACTCCTTTATCCATCGGCTGGAAGAGTGACGTTACGTTCGCTGGAAGATAATAAACGAAAATTTGTCCATCTTCAGTGGCCAAGATTGATTCAGCTGGATAGGATGGAGCATTATCGAGCAATAAAACAGCTCTAAGGGGTAGATCTCTCTTTTTTAAGTGTTGATGTACTGAAGGTACAAATTTGTATTTAAACCACGACATAAACATTGCTTGATTCATCCAAGCTTTTGGATGATTATAATAATCGCAAGGAATACTTCTAAGTTCAGTTCCTTCAAACGATCGAGGATTTTTTGCCTTCCCTATAACAATTAATTTTAACTTGTGTTCTCCTACAGCATTAGAACAAGTCATAATTGTTAGTCTTTCTTTGCTGGACTTGTGACCAGGAGCAGATTTTTCGGACTAAGCTGCTAAGGTTTTTAAAGGAAGCATTTTCCAAAACAATCCTGATTTATCCGCATTATAAATCTGATCAGGTGTTAAATTAAATTTGTAACCAAAAACTTAAAGTTTTCAATAAATAATGTAGCTGTAACAAAATCACCGCTAAGACTCTCACCTTGAATGTCCAACTGCTTAATATCGTGTCTTTTTTAAACTTGTTAAGCCATCCATGGCAAACGGAGAATGGCTCCTCAATTTTTAAATTTTCATGAAACTATAACGCTTTTTCACTCACCATTGGCCCGGAAATAGGAACTCCCTCTGCGCGTTTTTGCATGATCCATTGATACACATCTTGATCGACGTCTTTTAATGTAGATTTCTTCATTGTTTTCTGAGGGCACGTCGTTTGGGCCGACGACGACACGAAGGAGGAAATATCTTTTTTCTTCATCACCATATCGCGAACGGTTTGTTAGCCAACTCCGAATTCGGCGGACAATTTTTTTATTTTTCACATTTTTTAACTCGGTTAATTATAACTAATTTTTGTTCAATTGTCAACACGATACGTTTTCTTTTTTGCGATATTTTGGTTGTTTTAGGATGGAGAGCAAACACAACTGAGTAAATAATTTTCTTCAGCAGATAAATAGCCCAGTGGGAGTTTCATAGAAACGACTTTAATATTACCGTTCTTGGAATATGAATTAAACTGTGGTGGCTTCCTGAAACATCTCATTCTCCCGATACCAGCTTGCCGTGTTTTTTCATTCTTTAGTTTATTTTTTCTTAAATAAAAATAATACATACATATTTTTAAATATATAATAGTAAGAAGTGTTAATAATAATCTAAATATGTAATATGTATTTTATTCATTTTTTAATAAAAATAATACATAATTAATGTGAAATAGTGTCAAAAAACACCTTAAAAAAATCGACCACTCGTAACCCCGGTTGATTGGAACCCCGGATAATGGAGGTCTTAATGTATATATATATATATATATATATATATATATATATATATATATATATATATATATATATATATAGTATGAACCCTCCTCATCTCTCAACTGAATTTTTTTAACCCTTGTGGAAGTGGATTTTAATCTATTTACAACATAACACATGCCTCTTATAATATTTTGAAAATATTTTTAAATTGAAATAAGTAAGATTAGCTGTCATTTCAGTCGAGATATATTTTGCGAAAGTTTTTTCATTGTTATATAATGTTTTCAAAGAAAAATTATGCTTAAAGTAAAAATTGAAAATATTGTGAAAAGCCTGACAAGCTAAGTCAGTTTAGTTGCACTAAATACAGATGACCAGCCTCTTCTAGATAAAGCATTATGGAGAGAAATTATATTATTGTGGGAAATTTTTTCTTGAAAGTACCAAATTTATTATTCGTTTTTTTTTTACTTGTCTTTCCAACTCAACCAAAATGGATCCATGATATAACAGTATATTGTCTTTCACCATAAATTTCACCAAAATTTTAATATAAACATGATCAAGAATAAATTTCTCCCCTCGAGATATCGAAAGAAAATTACAAGTTGATATTTATTTTTCATAATTTCTTTTTATGTACTGTATGTTGTTTTGGTGGTATTAATATCACGTTCTTAGATACCACATTAAACCGCTTGAGATATTAAAATGATATTTATATAAAACAATTGTAAAACTAGATGCCAATTTGCGATTGTTAATCACTTCCGGTTCGTATTTTTTTTTTATTTCTAAGGAAATCTGGTATATTTTTAATTTTTTGCATTCTAGGTAATTCTAGGCAACATTCGGATAAAAATTCCCTGAATCCAACATCCATAGTTTCTGAGATAATGTCTTCTGAAAAATACACAAATTTTTACTCTGATTCCATTTTTCAAGATATCATTATCCCACAGCCCTAGAAGAATTACAATTTTTTACTCTAGGTTCGAAATGTTATCTAATCAAAAAAACAAAACAATTGTAACAGGTCTTTTTAATTGTTACATAATTAACATATTGCCAAACTTTCAATAATTATAGTATTAAAACGACTGAATTTAGAATGTTGATAATGTACCTATTCATACGAAAATTGTTATTATCTAAACTTTAAAAAAAAAAAAACCACCTTGAAATAATCCTACGTTGAATATTAACTATTCTTATTGATTACCCCAAATCTATAGTCCATTTATTCTAATGTAATATTTACAAGTGTGCGTTATGTTGTTGAAAAATAAAAAAAAAATAAATAGCCAATATTGTATTAGAATACCTAGGCTCAGCAGTTGAACTCATGAGCTTATCCATTATGATAAAGAGTAACATAGTTTTAGATAAAAAATATAAAACAATTGTCCGACTATCACACAAAATATGTTTTTTCTCCAAACGTTTAGTTACTAATAAAATAATTACTATTTTGCCATTTCCGATTTATTTTCGTATGATAGCCTACTGACGTTAACAAAGATAATTTAAAGAAAACCAACACCTTTCATGCTATTTAGTAAAAATCCTTTATCAAATTACTTCTAATTAAATATTTAAATAAACATGGTTTGAGTTTTATTAAAAGTTAATTTTCGCAAATCAACTGTGGATACCTTTACCACTGTTTCTTTATATTAGGTATTATTTTAACTTTTAAAAAATTATCATACTATTTCTTATAACAATTTAACAAAAAACAAATAAAAATAATGTCTAAGGCTACACCTGCATGATAAAGCTACTACCCATTTTGTTTAAAAAATACGAGAAATAATAATTAGAAAAATAGTTTTCGTTAGGAAATCAAACGGTATTTACTAAATAATTTACCATTTCGGGTAAAATTGTTTAACATACAAACTATTTTCAGTCAACTAAAAATTTGCAAATAAACAAGAAAAAATGCAAATTTTATTAGAAGATGAGTAATAAAATTCAAAGTCAAGCGAAAGAGATTTTAAAAAGTTAAATGAGACAAAGAAAATGAACTTTGCCTATATTTTACGTGCTTTGAAAGCATATAAATACGAATAGGCCTTATTTCCTTAAATTTCCAAAGATTTTAAGATTGTTTTTTTAATATTTGCTTTTGGATTATGAGAAAAATATTATTAATTTTAATATTTTTAGAAGGTTTATAATCTCTTGAATAAGTATTTGATATACAGAGCCTGCAACGTATATAGCATATTGAAATTTTGGATGGTTGTAGCTTCTACTTGATGGAAATTCATTATAAATATATAATAAAAGACTGTTTTTAGGTAATGTCCACTGGTTTATTTAAATTGCGATGACGCGTTTCGCTGTCGATGCAGCTTCTTCAGATCTACATTTTACGCTGTCAAGTTAGGTTTAATGTTCACAATTTTATATAATTTTTTAATTATAATATTACACCTAATTAAATTACATTGATAGTATTGGATAACCCACACAGATTTGGAGTTATGAGAATAAATTCAATAATGGTGAATTGCTTAAATCTACCTGGTCGTTGAGTAAAAGTACCTGTAGTCCTTAGTCGATTTATTTGCATTGTCTCTAAAAGGTTTAGTTTTAAACCTTTTTGTTGGGTGTGTAAAATTTTGAAATTCTTGTTAAATGTGTGATTTTCTGTTAAAAGATGATTAGCATATGTTGAATTAGATTTTCTATGGATGAAACTTTTATTGTGTTCTGTAATTCTTTGTCTAAATGTACGTCCAGTTTGTCCTATGTATGTTTTAGGACATGACCCATATGTTAATTGATAAACCCCTGATTTATTGTCTTTATTGATTTGTGGTTTGTAGTTTTTAAGATATTTCCCTATCGTTTTCTTAATCTTGTAAGCTATGTTGATATTTTTTTAATTTAAAAATTTCCCCAGTTTTTCCGTTGGTTTGCCGAAATAGGTTAAGCATTTAAAAGTGATATTTCTGTCCTTAAAACGTGGGTATATTTCTGAGATTGCCTTGTTTCTAAATTTTTTCCTAACGATACTATTGATTAAAGTAACCGAATAACCGTTGTTAACGGCTACTTGTTTTATGTAGTTTAATTCTTTAGTAAAATTTTCCTCTGATAAGGGGATATTAGTTAGTCTATGTATAAAACTATGATAAGCTGCGAGTTTATGATGGTTAGGGTGGTGAGAACCATTGTGAATAGTGTTATCTGTATGACAAGGTTTGTGATATATTGCAAATTCATGTTTTTTCATGGTTTTACTGATTGTTAATTTTAATAGAGAACCTATTAAGAAAAAACAAAGTAAATGAAGTTAGAAAAATAGACATAATTAATTTATTAAGAACTTGCCTAAGACAAAATTATTTCTCATTTAACAATACATTCTACAATAGTAAGGAATGGTTAATTATGGGTAGTCCATTAAGTCCATTACTTGCCGAAATTTTCATAGACAGTATTGAAACAATGATATTTAACAACCATAATAACAATAGTAATAATTGTCTATACTGGTATCGATACGCAGACGATATAATTGTATGCTTTACAGGTACGGACAGACAATTAACTCACTTTTTACAGTATATTAATTCTTTACATAGAAATATCAGTTTTACAATGGAAGAATAAGTCGAAGGGAAAATCAATTTCCTAGACTTAACAATCAGTAAAACCATGAAAAAACATGAATTTGCAATATATCACAAACCTTGTCATACAGATACCACTATTTACAATAGTTCTCACCACCCTAACCATCATAAACTCGCAGCTTGTCATAGTTTTATACATAGACTAACTAATATCCCCTTATCAGAGGAAAATTTTACTAAAGAATTAAACTACATAAAACAAGTAGCCGTTAACAACGGTTATTCGGTTACTTTAATCAATAGTACCGTTAGGAAAAAACTTAGAAACAAGGCAATCTCAGAAATATGCCCACGGTTTAAGGACAGAAATAACACTTTTAAATGCTTAACCTATTTCGGCAAACCAACGGAAAAAACTGGGGAAAATTTTTAAATCAAAAAAATATCAACATAGCTTACAAGACTAACAATACTATAGGGAAATATCTTAAAAACTACAAATCAATATAGACAATAAATCAGGGGTTTATCAACTAACATGTGGGTCATGTCCTAAAACATATATAGGACAAACTGGACGTACATTTAGACAAAGAATTACAGAACACGAAAAAAGTTTCATCCACAGAAAATCTAATTCAATATATGCTAATCATCTTTTAACAGAAAATCACACATTTAACAAGAATTTCAAAATTTTACACACCCAACAAAAAGGTTTAAAACTAAACCTTTTAGAGACAATGCAAAGAAATCGATTAAGGACTACAGGTACTTTACCCAACGACCAGGTAGATTTAAGCAATTCACCATTATTGAATTTATTCTCATAACTCCAAATCTGTGTGGGTTTTCCAATACTATCAATGTAATTTAATTAGGTGTAATATTATAATTAAGAAATTATATAAAATTGTGAACATTAAACCTAACGACAGTTGTAGATCTGAAGAAGCTGCATCGACAGCGAAACGCGCCATCGCAATTTAAATAAACCAGTGGAAATTGACTAAAAACAGTCTTTTATTATATATTTATAGCATATTGGCCAAATAGCTTTTATTTTAAAAGTTAGCAATGTCCTTTCTTAAATAATGATCAAATATGCCTACACTTAAGTGTTGTCGGAGTAATAATAATTATTAATAGTAATTGAGAAGAATATATTAGTGATATTTTGAAGGATTTTTCTATACATTTTAATTGTATTACTTTGTCTAAATATTTTGTATTCTAACGTTAGTCTCTCGCATCGTTGCTCAGCTCCGAGAGTCGTGACCTCTAATGCATTGTTACCCAGAATTTATAACAGCCCTTCAGGCTTCACTATCTTCGACACATCTCATCATCTCCGGTAACTCCAAGTGCATTGTAGACATGATCTTATCGATGTATCTGTTGGGAAACCTACCTCTTTTTCTTCTACCGTCGACTTTTCCCTAGATCAGTAACTTTTCCATTCCATCCCTCCTTATTATGTGACCAAAAAATGATGCTATTTTGCTCCGAATCGATGGTAAGAGCCGCTTACTATTTTGGATGTTAAGTTCGCTCAGAACAGACGCATCTGTCCTATAAGTTCTCCAGAAAATTCTGAGCATCCGCCTGTAGCATGTAGTTTTCAAAGCCTCTAATATTTTACGGCATGCTGCATCCATGCATGCATCCATGTTTCGGCTCCTTATATGGCTACAGGGAATATTAGTGAACTGATAAGCATTTTGTTAGTTATTTTATTTTTTCTGTGATTTTTCCAGACTTTGCTTAGGCCTGTCATTGCAGTTTTGGCCATCGCTATCCTTCTTTTAATTTTCTTTTCGCAGCCCCCCTTGTTAGAAATTCTGGCGCTTAAGTATACAATATCTGTCTTCAGTGGTATATCATTGATTTTGTTGAGAGGAGGCAAAATTTTAGATCGATCCTCTATAAGAAGAGAACATTTCTTTCGATTTAGTGAAAGGCCAACCTTTTCGATTCGATGCAGCAATGCAACCATTTCCTTCTCAGAGCTAGCCATTATTGTAGTATCATCATCCTATCTTAAGTTCAAGAACTTTTTGCCTCCTACCCTCCAACCCACTCTTCCGTCGGTTTGCGGATAATCCATTTACCATATATACTGAAGAGCAGTGGAGACAGAATACAATCCTGCCTCACTCCTTTTTCAACTTGGAAAGGCTTAGGCAGATTTTACTTAATTCTAACATAAGCGGCTCAACTTTAATGTCAATGTGACAATTAAAATTATTAAAGATTCGACCTATTTTATATATATATATATATATATATATATATATATATATATATATATATATACCTATACAAATAATATTTATAGTATGATTTCAAGCAACAAATCTACAAGCATTAAAATTTCCAACTCTTCATGGACTTAAGTAAGGCTTTCGATCCGATCGACCTTACTCTATTAATAACGAAGACTGAACACTATGCTCTAAGAGGGAAAGTTATTGATTGGATATGCTCCTATCTAACGGATAGAGATCAGGTTGTAGATATTGCTGGAGTGAGGTCAAGCAGATTAAAGGTATATATAGGGGTACCGCAAGGATGCATTCTTGGCCCAGTATTGTTTCTAAAATTTGTAATACACGTCGCGCTAATACTTCACATCCGTATGACGTTTAGCTTGTTACTCCTCGTACAACCCTTTTCAAGTAGTATTTTATATGGAGAACCTCATCCCTTTGGAATAATTTGCCCAGGACTGTGTTTCCGACCGAGTACAAATTACAACGATTCAAGACCAACGTGAATTTCTTTGTCCACACACGTGTCGCTTCTGTAGTACTTTAAGGATTTCCTGCAGCACTTGTGCTAGGCCCATAAAAAAGTAATAACCGGCTGTGGAGAATATTCCAGAATTTTTCGTTTAGTACTTTTCGAGATAAGGAGGGGACAGCGATTTTTCGCAATTTTTTAAAAACAATTCAAAGAAAAGTGTGCGCAAGTATTACATTATATAGTTTTTTGAACTCGTGTTTTTACAAGCTTTCATTTGGCATCCCCTGGATGGCCTGGTAAAAAAAAATTCACTACCGATTTCATCCCCAAAAACTAACTCCTCAAGTCAAAATTTAACTTTCAAAATTACACGACCCTGTTAAGGCCATCAATTTCTATATAAGTGCCAAATGTCAACTTTCTATGGCTAATAGCTTCGTAGAAAATCGGGTGTGACAGACGGACAGACAGACAGACAGACACCGAAGTGATCTTATAAATGTTTCGTATGGAACACTATAAAAAACGATATATCAGCGGTTAATAATGACCAGAATTATCTAACTTTATTAGCAGATGATAACATTTATATATGTTGTGATAACCCTATTATTTCGACTGTTCTTAGATGGTTTAGGATAAATAGGTTGTCCTAATATGAAGAAAATGATTTTCATAAACTTTACACCAAAAAGAACTCAAATTAATGAGTTATAGGATTAGGATGGGTGCAAGTGGATATTCTATGGCTCAGGTGACTAAACTGGAATACAATTGGTCTCAGTCTGAAACTTCGAATGAGAATGGTGCGAGTGTATGTATTCTCCGTGCTATTGTATGGAAGTCACTACTGGACCCTTGACCCTGGCTCAGAGATGTACATTTATAAATGCTAAGTTGGGAATGTGGAATCTTTGGCACAATGATACTACTCAGTATATATCACCACTACACCAAACACTTTATTTTTGCACTCGACGCGCGTTTCGCTAACCATGTTAGCTTCATCAGGAGCGATGATTGATGATCAATCATCGCTCCTGATGAAGCTAACATGGTTAGCGAAACGCGCGTCGAGTGCAAAAATAAAGTGTTTGGTGTAGTGGTGATATATACTGAGTAGTATTTATAAATGCCTTCTTTGCATGAGGTTGTCATATAAATGCTTTCATCTGTATGTTTTGCTATTTCTCACATGTGCATGTGCAATGTTAATTTCATTATGATAATATCTTATTACCATGCTCACTTTGTATCTAGCTCAAAATATTGTTTTGGTTTGAGGTACAGCTCCTGGTAGTTGTTGTTATTAAGTGTACAAAACACACTACTTAGGTATATTGCTTATATCAGATTTAGGAATTTATGCCGAGAACTTTTAAAGGCCCCGTGGGGGGGCGGGATAGAATATCTTCCCCGGTATGTTCTGCCTGTCTTAGGAGGCGACACAAAGAACAGCCTAGATGGTAGATACCCAGATCCCACCAGCATCGCCCGGTGTGATACCATCGCATCGGCTTAGGCTGCGTGAAGTTGCTTAACGTTTCGTGGCTCTGCCGATATCCCGGACTGTGGGACCAAATAGCATGATGAGGCACCTGGATACAAAAAATTCCGGAAGTAAAATAGTCCCCCGTTAGGATCTCCGGGTGGGGGCTGGTTCAAGGGCATCGACATGCAGAGAACAGAATTTCAAAATGGATTTTTGCAACATACGAGGTTTAAATTCGAACATAAATTAAGTGCACCAACACCTGCAATCAAGTAAACCTCATGTACTCGTTCTCTGTGAAACTAAGGTCAGTTCATTGACCAGCACAGTAAACTATCTTTATCCTGGGTACGACTTCTATTCCCGATTTAGGCGTAACTTTGATGTTATCTGGTTAAAAATAACGACTCAACCAACCACAAGGTTCGTCTGTATCCTCTATCGACCACCAAGTGATACTAACTTTAGAACACTTTTCGCTTCTCTTGTAGACACCATCGATCATTTACAAATTAACTATCCAAATGCCGAAATTACCATCCTGGGAGACTTTAATGTCCACAACATCAACTGGCTTAAATATTCAAATACTACCGACGAACAAGGTCGTGAAGCCGAATCATTTTCAATCAGTTGTGGCTTAACTCAGCTTATTGACGAACCAACACGGATCCCTGATCGAGACGGAGAGTTCGCCAGTCTTCTTGATCTGTTTTTAACCAACAATCCGGAGATTTACACGGTCAGCGTAAATCCGCCGTTAGGTTCTTCCGACCATAAACTACTTTCGACATCGAGTATTCTACCAACCAGTGACAGAAAGGCGCCTAAACCGCTCAAGATTTGGCACTACAAATCTGCTAAATGGGAAGATCTCATGAAATATTTTCGAACTTTCCCCTGGTTAGATGTTTGTTTTCGATCCGACAACCCATCTGACTGCACCAGGGAGGTTTTCGATGTTATTTTGGCCGGTATGGAGGCTTACATACCTTTTTCAAAGAAATGCCCTTCCAATGGCAAGCCTTGGTTTGAACGAAAATGCAAAGAAGCTGTTGCTTCTAAACATCTTGCATACCGACAATGGCGTGAAAATCCTAACACCATAAATCGTAACACATTTGTTCGTGCCAGGAACAGATGCAAAGAAATTATCGACGAAACCAAGGAGGTACACAATCAACGGATCAGAAACAAACTTCTCGCTTGTCCCGAAAATTGCAGGCCCTTTTGGTCGGTAGCTAAGGCAGTTAGTCAAAATTTCACCAAATCCACCATACCACCACTCACACGACCAGATAATTCTGTTGCAACGACACCTGTTGAGAAAGCGAACTTGTTGGCTGAACTCTTTGCTTCACATTCTACTGTCGATTTCCAAGGAAAAACACCACCTACTATTCCATGGTGCAGTCAAGGATGCCCGATGTTGTCTTCAGACAGCGTATCATAAAGCGTATTCTGATGAAGCTAGACACCAAAAAGGCTTCTGGCGCTGACGGAATACCTGCCATAGTTCTTAAAAACTGTGCGAGGGAACTAACACTAGTTTTCTGTAAACCTTTCAACCCATCCTACAGAAAGGGAATATTTCCTTCCTGCTGGAAATGTGCCACAGTTCAGCCGATACCTAAAAAAGGCAAGAAGACCTTGCCAAATAACTACCGACCAGTTGCACTGCTTTCAATAATATCAAAAGTCATGGAAAAAGTTATCAATGAGCATCTTCTAAAATATCTTGAAGGATTCAACATTATTAGCGATCACCAATATGGCTCTCGTAAAAATAGATCGAAAGGAGATCTTCTGACTTATGTAACACATGTTTGGAACAACGCAATTGAACACTTTGGAGAATCTCGAGCGGTTGCTCTTGACATATCCAAGGCATTCGACCGTGTTTGGCACGATGGGCTGTTGGCTAAACTACATTCTTATGGTATGTCTGAAAAGTTCTGTTTGTGGCTCTCATGTTTCCTCAAAGAGCGTTCTTTACGAGTGGCAGTCGACGGATTTCTTTCTAACACCTTCACTATCAACGCCGATGTACCCCAAGGCTCCATACTGTCTCCTACTCTCTTTCTCATTTACATTAACGATCTGCTGGAAAAGACAGAGAATCTAATCTACAGCTTTGCAGATGACAGTACACTTATCTCTTCATTCACTTTGAACGCTCGGACATCGGCTATCACTTTGAACGCTCGGACATCGGCTACTCAGACGAATATCCGCAGACAGCAGGAAGTCATTCAACTTAACAAAGACCTGGAAGAAATTCTACCTTGGGGGTAACCAAGTAGAATTTAACGCTACAAAAACCCAGGCGGCAGTTTTTTTTTCTAAAAAAGTTAACGTTGCTGAACCCAACATAGTTATGTCGGAGCACTCCATTCCTCTGACATCGTCACTCAATTTGTTGGGCGTTAATTTGGGAGCAAATATGTCCTGGCATGAACATGTTGCAGGCATAGTAAGGAGAGCTTCTCAAAAGTTTGGAATATTATTTCGAACCAGAAAGCTTTACACTCCACAACAACTGTTAATTCTTTACAAAGCTCAAATTCGACCAACTATGGAATACTGCTCCCATGTTTGGAGCTCCGCTCCCAAACATACACTGCATTTGTTGAATTCTATTCAGAGAAGAGCTGTTCGTCTGATTGGACACTCGGAACTGACCGGCGGCCTTGATTCGCTGGAACATCGAAGAACGGTTGGCGACTTGAGCCTATTCTACAAGTACTTTCATCGAAAGTGTTCGAAGGATGTGGCCCACTTAATTCCTCCCAGAGCGGTGCTTGTTAGAAGTACACGTCGCGCTAATACTTCACATCCGTATAAGGTTCAGCTTGTTACTCCTCGTACAACGCTTTTCAAGCAGTCTTTTATATGGAGAACATGGAGAATGGTTTGCCCAGGGCTGTGTTTCCCATCGAGTACAATCTACAGCGATTCAAGAACAACGTGAATCGCTTTCTCCGCACACGTGTCGCTCCTGTAGCGCTTTAGGGACTTCCCTGTAGCACGTGTGCTAGACCCATAAAAAAAAGGAACATACTTTACTTAATCTACCTGTTATGTATATATTAGGAGTTTTGGTATATGTTAGGAGTAGTTTGAGCAGTTTTGTGTCCATGGGGGATATACATAATTATAATACTTGGTATAATCAAAAATTTGTTATTCCCAAACATAACTTATTTTTGTTTGAGAAAAGTCCCTATTACATAGGCATAAGACTGTTTAAGAGTCTGTCGGCAGACGTTAAAACCATAAATGTACGTTTACTTAAAAATCGTGTGTCCAATACATTGATTAAATCTGTCCCTTATAATATTCAGGACTTTTTTGAAATAGAAAACTTCACAGTGTGATTATTTCGTGGGTGTTGTGTATGGACTTGAGTTTCAGTAATATGATAATATTGTTTAATATTCATTGCCACAAGTTTTCTTTGGATATTACTATTTTTTGTCCAAGATATACGTATGAATCCGTTCTTGTGATTTTCTCGTTTTCAATGTTCAGTACTGCTTCTTGATCACAGTCGTCATTGCCATGAACATGTTTTTGGCGATATTTATCTTCAGACTAATTTCTCTGGTCTTGTTGTTAAGTTCGTTCAGCATTTCTTCCAGTTCTTCTTTGTTGTTAGATATAAGCACATCATCATCCGCAAATCACAAATGATTGAGTTGCTCTCCTCCTATATTTATACCCTTACTTGTACTTGTTGTTGTTTGAAAAGATCTTCTAGCGCCAACGTAAGCAATTTCTGCGAGATGATCCCCTTGACGTAATCCTCTTTTCATTTCTATCTCATTGATGTTTTCTTCCAATACTATCTGAAATGTTGCATTTTTATTTATATTTTGAATAATCGTGTATCTGCTGTCGATTCTACAGTTGCTTAGACTATTTAATACTGCCCAGATTTCAAGGGAGTCAAACGCATTCTCGTAATCGATAAAGGCCACCGAAATCTTAAAATTATACTATTAAGGTTCTTAATACTTGAAGGTGGTCCAGTGTACTAAAGCCTTTTTTAAATCCGGCTTGTTCTCTGAGCTGGTAAACGTCCAATTTGTTTGTGAGTCTCACAGTTATTATTTTCATAAATAACTTGTACATTACGGATAGTAGGCTGATTGGCCTAGAGTTGGCTAATTTAGATTTATCGCCTTTTTTGAAGAGCAAGACCACCACAGCATTATCCCAGTCTCGAGGTACATCGCATATATCGAGACACTTATTATACAATATATCTAGCATTCGTAATATGGACTCTCCGCCCTGTTGCAACATTTCGACAAGTACTCCGTCTCTACCTGCTGCCTGCTGATTGTACTTTACTCTTATAAGGGTCCTTGTAGGATCTCTCTTATTCATTCGTTTGAGTGATTATTTGGTTGTCCTCATCTACTAATTTTGTTATTTGTAGTTGTCCCTCATTTAAGGATCTTTCTAAAAGATATATACCCTTCTTGTTCTCCAGAGTTTCTTCTATTTTCCCATTGTTATAGTTTCTTACATCTTTTCTAATCCATTTTCCCTATATCGTTATTTGAAGTTTTTAAACTAATTTTCACATGCCACCGTGTCTTGTTTCATGGATTTTCGTTTTTGTATTAGTTTGACCGTTTCTTTGGAGAGCTCTTCTTCTTTGATATTTCTCGTGAGAGCTACTTCTTTCGTAGATTCTACGAGACGGTGAACGATTTTTCTATTAATTTCAGTGAGGGGTGAAGTGTCCTCTTTGATTTCATGTTCTTCGAGTATATGTATATACTCATTTTTCTTGTGCTTAAGTTGTGTTCTATCTATCATTTTCATCTTTTGATTCATCATTTCTCTTTGTTCAATCCTTGTGTCAAAATTTATTTTTGCCCGAACCAATCTGTGATCACTTCCCATTTTGACCCTATCGATAATTTGTGTATCTAGTATTATGTTCCTCTCGTTAGATATTATATAATCGATCTCATTAGCTATTATTCCGTTTGGACTTTTCCATGTCCACCTTCTTCCTTCTTTTTTCTTAAAATATGGGTTCATGATAAGGACGTTATTTTCGTTAACGTAGTGTATTCACAGTTGTCCGCTGGCGTCCCTTATTCCTGAGCCGTCAATGCCACGTTCATTTTCCTCCTGCTTTACGCCAACTTTGGCATTCGGGTCACCAATTTGCGTAATGCGCTGAACTGGATTTAAGGGCAGTATTTATTTTTTCATAAAATTCAATTCCGTGTGTATATATATATATATATATATATATATATATATATATATATATATATATATATATATATATATATAGATATATATATATACGAGTATATATATAGATATATATATATATATATATATATATATATATATATATATATATATATATATATATATATTTAAATATATAATAACTTATAACAAACATGGAGAGAAGCAAATTTATATGAATTTTGACTCTCATGGTATGATTGAAAAAGCTATGTTTACATAAAGGTTCGAAAACGAAAAATTACGCATAATGGACCTTTTTTTAAAGCACGTATAGGGCGAAAAATGTTAATCTCTCATTACAAAATAAACTTTTTTAAACTCCGGGAATATCAACTATTTTGTATTAATTAAGAAAACTGTTTTCGTAAATGTTACACCATATATATATGTATATATATATATATATATATATATATATATATATATATATATATATATATATATATATATACATAACTTTTTTAAAAATACGCACAGTGCGAAAAAAATTAAGCTCTAATTGATAATTTTTTTTTTTTTTAATTCCCGGAATATCCAATGTTTTGAATTAACTGAAGTAATTTGTTCAAAATAATAGTGACAAATATTTTTTGTTGATTTTAATAACAAAAACGCTAAACGCGCCATGAAGATGTATAATTCGAATACAAACTTGGGAATTTGTAATGGTGGTTAAGTTGTATGGGCACTGTAATTTTAATTAAAATTGTCAAGGTCAAGTGAATTAATTACTATCAACCGTCTTAAATTAATTTTTTTTATTCAGAATAATTATTAAATGTTGTAAAAATCCATTTAGCAAAATTTGCAAAAATTGGAAACAAAGTATATGAATCAGGTACTATCTATCTGATTCACCACAGTTACATTGTAATAACAGTAAATGTAAAAATTTGATATTTAAGATAGAATAAAATAAATTCCTTTTTTTATATTCTAAATTAAGTTAAAAGTTAGGGGAACAGTTACTTGATCTGTCAAGGTAATTAAAAATTTGATATTGATACATATTAAAAATTAATTTATTTACCAGTTAGAAAATTGCAATTTTCAAAACTACTCTAATTTAATAACTTGGACGAGGGTATGCAATTTAAGAGCAGAAAATTTCTTTTAATTTGTAATTAAACTGATAAAAATTTGAATATTGGAACAACTACTAACAAAATTTGATATGGAATATAAAATATAAAGTATGAATAGGTAGGCCAGGCACGATTCATTAGATGAATACTACACGAATTAAGATTAGTATCTACATACATAATGTGATCACGTTGTGTTTTATAATTAGCATTTAACACAATGACGTCAGTCCACAAATAAGTTGAATCTCATTTCAAGATTCAAAAGCAACTTGTCAAGTTAATCCCTGCAGAAATTTGAATATAAATTACACTGCTACTAATTTTTATTTTACCAGTCTCCATTCATGCTTCAAATAAAAATTAAATTTTGACATAAAATCAGAGAACAAAATTCTAGTTTGTTAACAGCAGTTTATGGTCTAAGTTAGTTTAGATATGTATATATTTCTATTCGGTATTCCAATCGCTGGGCATGTTTACAAAATATTGTCATAAATTCCAGGTCAAATTATCATAGGCACTTGTAGTCAAAACTTATATTTCTTAGTGTCTATGAACGAAATATGTGCCCGAAAGCTATTATACGAAAAATTGGTTAATTCTACTTTTAACGTTAAAAGTAGCTACAAAATTCCAGGTCATATTACGCATTTGAATCATTCAAACTGGGAATTTCTGACGCGAAAGGAACGCAAAATGTTAATTTATAGTGCATTACATTGTTAAAATCTAATAAAATATAGCCAAAAAACAAATAATAATTGTTATAAAATTATCATATTTAAACAAAGGTGTACTAGAGAAAATAATTTTTGACAGAACAAATTAATATAAATATAAAAAAAGACGAAATTTGCTAATTAGTAAATTGGTACTCAACAATATCAAAAAATAACTAAATAACCGGTCAAGTGAAAGCTGGACTTGCGTAATTAGTGTTCCGTACGTTGATTGCTTTTAAAGAAAAAAATTTTGTTACGGAGGTATAAAATGATCAGTGACTTCAGAAAACACACCCCAAATGAGTTTTAAACAAAGTCTGTTTCCGATCTTTACTGAAAACTGATGACCTTGAATTTTTTTTTATATACCAGATAAATTATTAAAGGTACTCACTCGTGATAATTTTCGTTCAATCTACACCCCGTGGAGAATGTCAGAATTTTTTCAAAATTTTTTGAACAGTACTTTTCGAGATAAAGGGAAGGGACAGCGCTTTTTCGCCATTTTTTAAAAATAATACAATGAAAAGTGTGTGCAATTATTAGATTATACATATATTTAAAATCGTGTTTTTACGAGCTTTCATTTGGCACCCCACTCGATGACCTAGTAAAAATTTTTTTTTTACTTCCGATTTCATCCCTCAAAACTAACCTCTTAAGTCAAAATTTAATTTTCAAAACTACACGGCTCTTATGAGGCAACTTTCTGTGTCAAATAGTTTCCGAGAAAATCTGGTGTGACAGACGGACAGAGGGACAGACGAACAGACACCGAAGTGATTTTATAAATGTTCCGTACGGAACACTAAAAAACGATTAAACGTTTTATTTTATTTATTATTTTCTTTCGGAAAATAGCTATTGCCGTATAAAATATATTGTAGTCATGTTTTATGAAATTGATAACTTTTTTAATGTATTCATTGAAAAGATAAGCTCGGTAATAAGATATTTTACTAACTGTCACACGAAAACATATTTCTTAGACCCAACTGCAGTTTCTGTTGATATCCCATCAGTTTAAATTGCTGCAGTTGCTCGTATCAGGGTACGATTTACTTTGCCAAACTTCAATGCGTAGTGATGATTAAAAAGTTAATATTACAGCATTTTTGACCCTTTGAAAATATTCCATTAATGTAACAAGGATGTTTTTCTTTAATTGTTAAAAGAAATTATAAAGTTTAAAAAAAAAACTGACATGTGTGTAAACATTTTGTTATATTTTATGAGCAAAGCTTATGTTACTGTACTATCCCATTTTAACTTTAATTTTCTTTAACAAGTAACAGTATATCAGAATTCCGGTACACAGTAACTGGTAACGTTCTTCTTCAAAAGATGATACATCTTTTTTCTGGAATATTTTCGTACGGCTAATCTAAATACATTTTATTTAATAAACATAATTCTTTCCGAGGTACTAGCAACTGACATATTTTATTTTCAGCTGGCTAACAGGTGTGATATCCTTTGAAAGAAACTGTCTTACATGCAAATAAAAGCTGACAGTTTTAGTAAAGAATGATAAACTAAACTGGACAAGACAAACAAGACACTCAAATCACTTTGTTCAAAATATTGGGTTGGGTACTACGGGCTATAAAAATAAAATTTTGTCAACATTTCAAAAACTAGTTAACTGTAGCAAAAGGCACAAAAAATCTATTTAGAATCAACTATATTATCTACACATCCACAAGGGGATTTTATAATTTTTCTACTAACTATTACCTCGTAGATCTTAAAAAATACATATTTTTTTACATAACTAACACTTACACTCCCACATCTAGTCCAGTATTTTTCGAGTTGTTTCATTCCACCCAAAAAAACCTTTTGCTTCCGGTACAAAAAACTACGCTACAGCTACTTTCAACTAATTATATGAAAAATCTTTTCAGTCCTGAGG
The DNA here is from genome assembly GCA_019049505.1 of Pachyrhynchus sulphureomaculatus. Lineage (NCBI taxonomy): Eukaryota > Metazoa > Arthropoda > Insecta > Coleoptera > Curculionidae > Pachyrhynchus > Pachyrhynchus sulphureomaculatus. The sequence continues at coordinate 98,804,468 of CM032453.1, read as the reverse complement.
TCGTAAGTCAGATGTTTGAACAAATACAAGTCACAGGGCCTTGAATCAGAACTATAGAGTGGATGTTGTAACTTGGTAAATCCACTGATTTCGGTAATAGCTGAACCTTGGCAACCCTGCAATTATCGGGCAATAGAAAAGTTTTGGTTCTTTATGAATGCGGCTGTCTTTCTATAATAGCCTGATAAGATTCTTGATCGTCAATCTATCAACTTTTCCATTAATTCTGGATCTTTCCATTATATTTTCAATAAGTAAAATTCCTTCTCAGTCTCAAAAAACGGTCACCAACAATGTTCCACAAGATCACAAGAAATTTTTACCTTTTTTGGAGATGGAGACCACTATAAACCCATTGTACTGGCATATGTCGTGCGGAACAATCCAAAGAGATCACCCAAGTCTGGTCGCTTTTGATAATTCGCGAAAACTAACCCTCATCGTTCCCGTCTCTGCTGTGGTGTAAGAACTGTGGGGATCGAACGTGCAAAAACCATTTTATTACCTAAATCTTTTTGCATACTTTTGAAAACTGTACTTTCAGAGACGATGTCGTCTTAATCAGTGTTTTTAGATAATTTAAAAACAGCCTCGTACAGTATGTTAAATAGAAAGAATTTTACTGGGTCCCGCCTCTAGTGATCCCTGTATATTCAAAAATAATTTTAATTTGTCATCGTACAACGTTCTTTGAATACTTTAATCATATTTTATAGTTACTGACTAAATTAACTTTTAGATATAGTATAAAGTTATGTCGCAGCTATGATTACGATTGCTACATAACTAATCAACTTTATGTTAATCAAGCTAACACAATAATGAATTAAGGTATTTTAAATTATTTTGTATATAACATTAGTGGCTTTAAGAAATTTGATTTCGATTTTCAACTTGATGCCTGTAACGTACACCAATTATCATAGCTATCAGAAATGTTTTTATAAAATTGTTTAGGTTTTAATTTTTAAACAGGTCGTTATTGCAAAAAGATGCTCGCAACCCTCTGTATATCATCTCGCCATCTTGCTTTGGGAGGCCCTACGTTGTCCTACTGTTCTCATTGTTTCCATTCTGATGTTCGCTTCGTCCATCGATCATCGGTCGTGCGTGGTACATGTCCAGCCCATTGCCACTTTCTTTTTGCTACGTGCTCTATAATACCTTCAATTTAGTTTGTTCACGTTGTTTCTTTTTCTGTCTTTAAGTTTTATCCCGATCGTCATGTGCTCTATGGGTCCGAGTTAGTTTTTGTATATCGGGTTTATTCAGTGTCCAAGTTTCAACGCCATATGTAATTACGGGTAGGATGCACTGATAGTAAACTTTGGCTTTTAATTTATTTGGAATGTCTTTACTTTGAACATATAAGTTAATTTCCCGAATGCACACCATCCCAGGCTGATTTTTCTTGAAATTTCATCCGAGACACTGTTTCTCGTCGTAGTAATTTTTTGCCCCAGATACACATAATCCTTAACAATCTTAAGAGCTGTTCCTTCTAAATTTATAACTATGTTGTTATTAGGGTTGTTTAATATTTTTGTCTTACTTTTATTCAACTTAAGACCAATTGTGTTTGAGTGGTAATATAACTTATTTATCATTTTTTTGTAACTCATGTGGATTACTATTGATGACTACAACATGGTCTGCAAATTTTGAGTGACTCAGATACACACTATCTATCTTTGGGCCCTTCTTTGTCCAATCTAATTGGCGGAATACCTCTTCTATAGCTGTAATAAATAGCTTAGGAGAGATTGTATCTCCCTGTCTTACACCTCTTTCTATACGTATTTGTTCTGTACTAGGTTTTATCTAAATCTTTGCGTTTTCATATATATCTTTGAGTAGGGTAGTGTATCTAGAATCAATTCTACAGTTGTTCAAGTCGTTGATGATTGCCCACATTTTGACAGAATCAAAAGCTTTCTCATAATCTACGAAGGTTATGTAGAGTTCGAAATTGTATTCATCGCTCTTCTCGAGGATGTTTCTCATTGTCTGTAAGTGGTCGCATGTGCTATAGCCGGATCTAAAATCAGCCTGTTGGCATGGCTGATAGGAATCTAAAATATTTTTTAATCTATTGGAGATAATTGTAGTCAGAAGTTTATAAATATGAGATAGTAAGCTAATCGGGCTCTAATTGTCTAACTTTCTAATATCTCCCTTTTTGTGTACAAGTATTACTTCTGGTGTATGCCACAATGTTGGTTTTTTGCCGGTTTCTAGATACATGTTGAAAACACGGAGAGGACTTAAAACAATTCTTGTTTTAAGTCCTCTCCAGCCTCCAATAGCATTTCGAATAAAATACCGTCAGGGTCTGTTGCTTTGTTACGTTTCACTTCCTCTGATATATATATATATATATATATATATATATATATATATATATATATATATATATATATATATTTCAGTTTGTGCCCTGATGAAGGTCCCAACCTAGGACCGAAATATTGGCTAAAATGAATATAGTATGAACATCTGTTGATGCCTGTTTTTTGCCGAGTTCCCCCAACTAGTTTCATAACTTAGGATATATATATATATATATATATATATATATATATATATATATATATATATATATATATATATATATATATATATATATATATATATATATATATATATATATATATATATATATATATATATATATATATATATATATATATATATATATATATATATATATATATATATATATATATATATATATATATATATATATATATATATATATATATATATATATACATATATATATATATATATATATATATATATATATATATATATATATATATATATATATATATATATATATATATATATATATATATATATATATATATATATATATATCTTTTGTGTTTCCGTATTAAAAATTGAGAAACGCAACACTTTAGTGTCTATCTGCTTGTCACAGCCGCTTTTCACTGAAACTATTTGACATAACAAGTTGAAATTTATCGCAAATTTAGGAATTGCTAGCCCAATCACAGCCACCTCGTTTTGAAAATTAAATTTTGACTTAAGAAGTTAGTTTTGCAGGGTGAAAGTCGAAGGACAAAAAAAAATTGCAAGGTCATCGATTGTCAAAGGGAAGCTTGCCAAAAGGCGAATCCAAAAATATATATAATGTAACACTCGCGCAAACTTATCTTTATGTTATTTTTAAAAAAAATCGACAAAATGCTGTCCCCCACCCTACCTCTAAGAATACTAATTAGAAAATTTCGAAACTTCTGAAATATTCTCCATAAGGTGTAGATTAAATGAAAATTATCACGAGAACATTACCTTTGATAATTTATAGGGTATATAAAATCAAAGCTAGGAAAAAATGTTACTCTCTACGGAATACTAATTGCGCAAGTCCGACTTGCACTTGACCTGTTTTATTATGTGAAAATATTTTTTTAGCTTTTATTGCTTTTGCCGATACTCATTTTGCATTTCTAATTTTATTTATTCAGTGGGAAATACTGAGCCAAAATATTTGGAGATAATATTCTAAATACATAATTTGGTAGATTTAAATTGTTAAGATATTTAAAAATTAATAACTAATAGATCTTGCTTAAGCCCAACCATACTCTTCTTGTTATATAACTGAATTATATACAATACAGATTTTAAGCGTGTTTACTCATATTCAGTCATTATTATCAGTTCTCATATTTAGTTAAATATTTTCCTATCTATATAAATTATATTACTAACAGGTAAATTCTAAGCTATTCGCCAAACGTGCTCCAAAGTAAATATAAATAACAAATTTAAAAATGACATGCAGTTCTAAAAGCACTTTTTAGCAATTTATGTTATGACGTTTACCAACCTATATCTGTTGTTTTAAAATTAAATGGATCCGAGACAGGACTCCAACCAAACTTGTTCCTAGCTTGTACTCTAGCCTCATATTGCTGACCTGGCTCCAGTCCCCTAATGACGTAACTCATAGATTGCATGCCCACAGGTTGAGCAGGAATAGCAGGCAAAATAACGTCTCTCCAATCCAACCGTCTGTCCTTTATGGGCCTGCTGTAAACATATCCGTTTGAAGCAAATGTTTTGTTATCCTGAAAGAAAACATGAGACTGAGTGATATAAATTAAATGTAATTTAAAAGCCTTATTAGTTGAATAACTGTAACCATTAAAGAATATACTTGATCACAGACATATACATATATACATATATATATATATATATATATATATATATATATATATATATATATATATATATATATATATACATACATACATACATATATATATATATATATATATATATATATATATATATATATATATATATATATATATATATATATATATATATATATATATATATATATATATATATAAATATATATATATATATATATATATATATATATATATATATATATATATATATATATATATATATATATATATATATATATATATATATATATATATATATATATATATATATATATATATATATATATATATATATATATATATATATATATATATATATATATATATATATATATATATTTATATATATATATATATATATATATATATATATATATATATATATATATATATATATATATATATATATATATATATATATATATATATATATATATATATATATATATATATATATATATATATATATATATATATATATATATATATATATATATATATATATATATATATATATATATATATATATATATATATATATATATATATATATATATATATATACATATATATATATATATATATATATATATATATATATATATATATATATATATATATACCATATATATATATATATATATATATATATATATATATACCATATATATATATATATATATATATATATATATATATATATATATATATATATATATACACACTCCTGGTCAAAATTAACGCAACAATATATTAAATCATACAAATCTCTATAATGAATTAATTTTAATAATTTTTTATGAACATTGGTTACACTAAAAGTTAGAAAAAACTTATTCGGATACTTTAAAAGTGAATTAACTACCAAGTTTCTCTATAAGATTCAAATTAAAATTATTCTTAAGATCTAATAACAAAATCGTTGAAATTATGTAATAATGAAAAAAAATAAACTGGGACACTAGTAGCAAAATTAATGGTGTAACTGGGACACTAGTAGCGTGTGTTGCCTCCTCTACTTCGGATGACAGCGTTTATGTGCCTAGGCATGCTTCTAATTAAATTTTGGATAAAATCTTGAGGAATTTGCTCCCATTCTGTGATAACTGCATTTTAAAGTTCCCTCAGATTTCTAGGTGCGGGTATATGACGTTTCACATTTTTCTTAAGGTGATCCCATACATGTTCTATCGGATTCAGATCGGGCTTTTTGGTGGTCATTGCATAATCGGTATATCAACTTGATTAATATAATCGAGTACCTCCCTAGGCACGTGAGGTCGAGCGTTGTCTTGCATAAACAGGAAATTGGGCCCCACAAAATGACCAAAAGGCATCACATGTCCTATTACAATATTCTCAAGATAGAAGTCAGCATTCATGGATCTCGTACGTACAGGAACTAACTCTGTGCGAGCATCAAAGCAGATGCCACCCCAGAACATAACAGAGCCACCGCGAATGGAATCCTTGCAGAGATATTGCAAGGAGCAAACCTATCTCCTGGTCTTCGCCATACTCGCCATGTGGATGTTTTAGACTAACCCTAGTTTTATCTGTGAAGAAAACTTGTTTCCAATCATCCACAGACCAGTTTTCGTGATTTCGAGCAAAACTTAACCTGGCAACTCCGTTCTCTCTAGTAAGCAAGGGCGCAGTGGCTGGTCTCCTACTGTTTAAACCAGCTTCATTTAACCGTCTTCTAACTGTTCTAGAAGAAATTGTGACATTGCGAACAGCTTCGAGTTCGTTTCTTATTATAGAACTAGTGACAGTCCTGTTTCTTAAAGCATATTATCTTATAAACGTTCATCTAGGTCGCTAGTGCTTCGTTTTCGCCCTTGCCCTAGCCTTCTAGAATAAGTTCCTACTTCATTCAAGCGTCTTACCATACGACTTATTGTGGAACGATGTTTGCCTAACAAATTGGCAACATAACTCTGACAATATCCCTCGTCCAATAAAACTGAGGCTCGCACTACCTCGTGTTCAGTTAAATTCCTTGTTCGATTCATTTTTCTAATTCTTCGGGGTCAAAAATAAAAACAATCTACCATAAAAACGTATTACTTTGAAAAAGGGAACAATTTATAAGCTTACTTTTAAAGAAAATCTATCGCATTATTACAGAAAATTGTTTATCTTCTAAAAAAATTTTTAAAACTGTAAATCTAAACGAATTGTTTTGATTTCTGTCATGAACAACGAAACAAAATATGCATAGCCTACTATTCAAGTACTCGATAAACTTTAAAACTGACATAAGAAAAAGATAAATTAATTTTCAGATTGTTGCGTTAATTTTGTCCAGGAGTATATATATATATATTCATATCATGGAAAAAAAGGCTATCAATTAACATCTTTTCAAATATCTCGAGCGACTGAATCTTTTTCGTAACTTTTATTACTTAACATGCAACATATGTTTGGAATAACGCAATTTAACACCTAACAGGCATTCGACCGCGTTTGACATGATGGATAGTTGGTTAAGGTATGTTCTTATGGTATGTCTTTTCTATTTATGGCTCTCGTGTTGCCTCAGAGAGCGAGTGGGAGTCGACGGACTTTACTAACAGTTTCAGTATCGACGCCGGTGTACCCAAAAGGCTCCATATTGTCTCCTACTATCTTTCTCATCCATTAACGATCTGATAGATAGGATCAAGAATCCAATTTACATCTTTGCATCTGATAGTATTTCTCCATTCAATTTGAAAGCTCGAATATAGGCTATTCATCTAAATATTCGCAGACTTCAGGAAGTCGTTCAACTTAATAAAGACATGAGAAAAATTCTATATTGTAGTGACACTAACCAAGTAGAATTTAATACTGCAAAAACTCAGGCGGCCGTTTTTTCTAGAAAAGAGGGCTTCTTAAAACCTGGGAATATCATTACGGTCTAGAAAGTTTTATATTCCGCAACAACTGTTAATCTAATATATATATATATATACATATATATATATATATATATATATATATATATATATATATATATATATATATACATATATATATATATATATATATATATATATATATATATATATATATATATGTATATATATACATATATATATATATATATATATATATATATATATATATATATATATATATATATATATATATATACATATATATATATATATATATATATATATATATATATATATATATATATATATATATATATATATATATTTTTCAATTTCTTGGGCTTTATGGTTCTTTTGTTTTAAGGATAGAGAAATTACATCATGTTCTAGTTAGAATTTATTGAAAACGTTTCGCCCGATTTTCAGGCTTCTTCAGTTCATCTAAAATTGAAATTTTCTGTTTTGGATATTCAATAGGACGCACAAATTTTTTTTTTTTTATTATGAATATAACAATGTTAAGTGTGTCTTCGTTTCAACCCACACATGTAAGTTTTTATATATATTTTGTGTGTATTTTTATTATTTTCACCTTCTACATTGTATTATAAGTTTTATATATTCATAATTAAAAAAAAAAATTTGTGCGTCCTATTGAATATCCAAAACAGAAAATTTCAATTTTAGATGAACTGAAGAAGCCTGAAAATCGGGCGAAACGTTTTCAATGAATTCTAACTAGAACATGATGTAATTTCTCTATCCTTAAAACAAAAGAACCATAAAGCCCAAGAAATTGAAAAAAAATATATTCAATATTCCAAGGTTCAAGAAAGAATTCAATCCAACTTATATATATATATATATATATATATATATATATATATATATATATTTATGCATTTCGACTATTTTATATTGAAAAATCTCAAATGTTTTAAATGGCACACCCTGTATATTCTAATAGTTTTAGATTTATTTTGAATTTTTCAATTTTTACCCTTGTTTTTAATACACTTGTGCTATAACATCACAGTTGCCAGTCGTATATAACAAAAATATACCCAAAAAACGGTACTTAATGCATTAACCGAGGAAAAAACCTCTGAATTAATAGAACGTGTAATTTGGCGTAAACCTGATGCTCCGTCCACCAAAGCTGCTACACAGAAAACAACACCTATTGAAATAACTAAAACCAATCAAACAAAGAAAGTAGAACTACTACCAACTACTTGCAAGGGAAAAATAAGTACCGGAAAATTCCATAAAACACAGATCTAAGCGATAGCGATGATAAAAAAAAAAAAATATATAGAAAAAACACAAACTACAGCTCCTCCTACAAATACAACTACAACAAGTAATAAAGAAAGGAAAAGTAAAATAAAAATACCGCCAATTGTCCTGAGAAAAACAATTGATGGCCTGGAAAGTTATAGTAAACTAAAATGTGAACTGGAAATGATAATCGGAGGAAATAATAACTTTAGGTTGAAATTTACCAAAAACAAATAATAATTAAACTCGAAACAACAGACACAATAAATTAAAACAATATCTAGAAGTGGACGAAAGGAAACAATGGCACACTTATGCTGCGAACTAAGAAAAGCCACATGCCTTTGTAGTAAAAGGCTTAGACCACAATCCAGACCCTGAACATATAAAAGATTAAATAATAAAAGAATACAACACAGAAATTAAAAAATGTATGTTATGAGAACTCGATACCAACTAATGTATCTCGTAACCATCGGCGCAAGCTACAAATTACCACAACTCTAAAAAGTAAAAACATTAGAACAGATAGACATTAGATGAGAAATAACCGGTCAAGTGAAAGTTGAACTTGCGCAATTAGTGTTCCGTACATTGATTGCTTCTGAAATTAAAATTTTTGTTACGGAGGTATAAAATGATCAGTGACTTCACAAAACACACTATAAATGAATTGTCAACAGTCTGTTTCCGATCTTTACTGAAAACTGATGACCTTGAAATTTTTTTTTTTTTTTTATAAAAGGTAATGCACTCGTGATAATTTTCGTTCAATCTACACTCCTTGTTTAGGATCAGTACTTTTCGAGATAAAGGTGGGGGACAGCGATATTTCGCGATTTTTTTCAAAATAATACAAAGAAAAGTGTGCGCATGTAAGACATATATATTTTTAAATTCGTGTTTTTACAAACTTTCATTTGACACCCCACTTGATGTCCTAGTAATTTTTTTTTTCACTTCTGATTTCACCCCCCAAAACTAACCCTTTAAGTCAAAATTTAACTTTCAAAACTACACGCTCTGATGGAGCCATCAATTCCTATATTAGTACAAGTTTCAACTTTCTACGTCAAATAGTTTCGGAGAAAATCGGGTGTGGCAGACGGACAGACGAACGGACGGACATGGGGACAGACGAACAGGGGGAGAGACGGACATCTTACAATGCAAAAGTTACCATATGTGGGAGCACGCAGCATCAAAATGCTACAAGAAAATAAAACAGTACCAAATGAAGCTCCAGTACCAAAAACTAATACATGGCAAAAAAAAAGAAAGACATCTGCAGAAGCATGTCCTACACTTTAGCAACGCGAACTTCCACAGTGAGAAGAATGTGGACTGGCCAGCCCTTTTGGTAAATGAAGTACTCTTAGTACGAATACTAAAAGACTTTAAAAATACTATAAAGGTAAAAAAAATAATAAGATTTCTAAAAGACTTCACACATTCTATTAAAAATTATAACAAAAGTGATAAGACCATAGCTATTATCACTTTTATGGGAATAATAAAGGATTATGATATATACGTATAAATTAAATGTAGTAGAATCTATTAGAATTTATGGAGTAAACAAAAATGTATGAGCAATATTAATTTAAGTTAAAAAAGAAGTATGACAAAACCAGCTACAAAAAGTATGAATATGTATTCCATACGTAGCACCCAATTAATAAATATTTGTAAAATATATTGGGCAAATGTAATTAGAGTAGTTTATACTAACAATACACTTTAAGATAAATACAAATCAGTGCGAGTGAATTGATGGTGAAAAATAAGCAGAATGTAATAATGTATAAAAGATTATGACTAACCTAGTATACGTAAGATATTTGATGAAAGTAAATACAGTACACGTGTATCTGTAGGTAGAACGCCCACAGATAAGTGTGTCCAATAAATAAGAATAAGCTAAGGTAAAAACAGCTTTAAAAAAATCATTGTAAGGCAACGCTCGGAAAATGTAGTAAAATTTTAATACTAAGATAGGTAATTTAACCACTAGGCTTAACAACAGACCCTCCGGAAATGCCCCAGATAAAAAGAAACGAATACAATTTAGTTTATATTGTGATTCCTTCTCTAAAGAAAACTGTTAGATTATCTGTAATAAATTGGAAAAGAATCAGAATGAATAAAGGGTTTTTCAAATTGAAATTGATTGCTGGGATACGGCAAGAATCCCGGCGTCAATCCCGGCAGGTCATTGTACTTTTTTTTTTATGAATTTATCTGGGTGTATTTAGCTTGGTTACATACATAGGTAGTCGTTGTTACAGAAATATAATAACGCCCGTGGTAGCACAAATGCGAATGTATCGTGAAATACTATTGTATATTTTGGAACTTGGACAATGTTGACGGATATTACGACATTCCCACTGATATCTGTCCAAAAAGGATAACCGTTGTTTAGGCGGGGAGGTCACCCATAAAAGAAGACCGTGAAAGGATTGCATATCGTTAGTTATTGTATAGTTTATATAGTATAATGGTATGAATGGTCTAAGGTAATGAATAAATTTTAAGTATGTTATTTATAATAAAACTATATGAGGGGTTTTAAAAAGGTAGGGGATAAGATTAGAGTGCTTGCTTGTTATAATATATCATATGATATGGGCTTTTTATTTTGAGTCGATGAATCTAAAGATTAATTTATTTTTTTATTACTTACAACTTTAGCGAGGTGAGGAAATTTAAAGGGGTGGAAGACATTTAATACGTTTCAATGGTGTTACGAGATTAGTCAAGATTTTCGGTTGAGATAATGATAAAATTTTAAGCATAATTATTTAAAGTAAATTATATAAGAGATATACGAGAAACACTGGAAATGAGGCGATACAGGAAAAAATAGAAGAAAGTCAATCGAGGTGGTTTGGACATATACAAAGAATGGGACAGAAAAGACTGGTAAGAAGAGTGTATGAAGCAAGCCGAGGAAGACCAGGAAGAACATGGAGGGAGGAAGTAAAGGAAGCAATGGAGAAGAGGAGAGTGAGGTGGGAGGAGGCAACAAGGCCAGCCCGAAATAGAGAAAGATGGAGAGAAATATGGAAGACTCCAACCTAACCCAACCCACTCACACCAGCCTACACCGAGAGGCATCATGGCTAAGGAATAAGTAAGTAGGTATATAAGCTGTTTATGGGGTGGAGAACGGAGTTAGAAAGAGGTCTTCATATTTGTCATATATTGGTATTTTTCAGGATTCTTGGTGCCAACGAATCTGAACATTATATTACTTTTTCATTATTTACAATGTTACGAAAGAGTGTGAAAGGTGTAGTGTTATTATATACTGCACAGTTTCAATAGAATTACAAGAATTTTTTCTAGTTCCTGGTTGGGATAGCAGATAAATGTCAAAGATAACTGTATAATATAAAATACCAAAACTCATAAGGGTTCGAAATAGCGAGAGTAGTTGTTAGAGGGATGCTTTTATATACGAGGGCTACTGTTTTTACAAAAACAATGGGAGAAAAAAAATTTGTGGTAGAAATCGTTTCATTGTTTTTCAAAATATTCGCATTTAAGATTTATACACTTCTGCATGCGTTCGAACCAATTCTCGAAACATCTTTTCCACTCTGAAATTGATACCTCAAAAATATGATTTTGGAAGGATTCAACAGCTTCTTAAGGTGATGAAAATCACGGTCCACGCATTGTTTTTTTTGACATTCGGGAACAAAAAGAAGTCGTTAGGCGATAAATCAGGTGAATACGGGCAATGAGACATTAATTCTATGTTTTTCGCCGTCAAATAATCAATTGTTTGACGTGCTGTGTGAGAGCTGGCATTGTCATAAAGACGAATGATGCGTAGTTTCCAGTTGTTTTTCCTGATTTCATCGATGAATACTGGCAAACAAATTCTTGTATACCATTCAGTATTAATTGTTCTTCGATCATCTAAAGCAATGGTTGCAATATGTCCAGTATAATCAATGAAACAAGTGATCATTTTCTTGAAATTCTGTTCATCTTGGAACACCGAAACAGTTGATTGTTGCTTAGTTTCTGGTTCGTACGACTCTTGTCGCGTTGTTGTATACGGATTTTGCATGTCCTCGGTGGAATTTTTTGAGCATTTCCTTACATCAATTGACATGAGCTTGAGCTCACGGTAAGTCACATACTGATCCTCTTCAATCATGTTGCGCACACCATCGATGTTTTTTGGAAAAATAACCGATTTTGGTCGACTTCCACGAAATTCATCGCTGACGAAAGCACGACCATGACAAATTTCTGTAAACAAATTGTAAACAGTCTTTTCTGATGGCGATTTATTACCAAAAGTTGAACGAAGCGATTCGAGGCATTGTTGTTGAGTAAGGCTTTTGCCAAAATCGTAAAAATCATCCAACCTTTACTTGAAATTTCCATTTGTTGACAAAACTCTTTTTTTAAACGCTCATTGTAAACAAATCGCTCAACCAATTTCTGAGCTGCCACTGTTTTAACAATAACAATTGTCAAATTTGACAACAATAGGAATATTACATCTCAATAACGCCATCTACTGGTCGCTCGTAGGAACTTAAAAGGCGGCCCTCGTATATCGTGTTATACGTATAATACATACGTCATTTTCAAGGTATTAAAGTCGAGATATCTGAAAAGTTTTGAATAAGGCAGGGAAATAATTGGGTCGAGGACCATTAAAGATTATGTCTCTTCAATAATATCATGAGAATTTCTCCCAGTTGTTATATGGGATTTTTAACAAATTTTAATTTAATTATTTACAGTAAAATATGGTGCGGTAGGGGTTATAGAAGTGGTTGTGTATATATCGAAATATACGTCTATTTGAGGATTCTTGGAGTCGAGGATTTAAAAATGATATTTTTTTCATTATTTCCAACCTTATTAGAAATCCTTAATCTGTTATAATACATCAACTAAGTATGAGGATACATTTAATATTGAGATAAGCTATTAAATATTCAAAACAGAATTTTTGGTTCAATAGTTTTCAAAATATCAAATTTTCAAATTGACGCTATATTTCAGTCTGGAAAGAGCTATATGATATCTCTAGGCCAATATCGTGTAGACGGAGACATGTAAGTTTACCTGAAGCATTTTCTAAATACGGTATCTGTACAAAAATGTTCGGCGTTCGTACACACTCCGTAGTAATGGTAATGTTGTTCAAGGATTAGTATTTAGTTTAAACCTTATTTTTTAAAAAGATTTTATAGCCTTGTCAAGCACTATGCAGGGAATCTGGAATCATTGGTACAATAACACCATTCAATACGTATCACCAATACAACAAATACTTTAATTTTGCACCCTATTAATCATGTTGACCAGATCAGGGGGGTGACTGACAGTCAATAATCACTACTGATAATGCTAACGGAGTTATCCAAACATACATGGAGCACAAAGATGGTGGTGGTATAGTGGTGATAACTGTGATGTAGGCTTCTCACGTGGTAAAGTGCTCCATATAATGATACATTTTTTAATAAATAACACAAGTCTACAAAAAAATATGTTGTTTTGGTGCAGCTCTGTGTTTATCTATAGTTTATAAGGAAGGTCGATAAAATTTATTTTACCCTGTCAGCTCTAGTTCACTACCTAACCTCACTTTTTATTTTTAGCCGTCTTATTCGAAAACAGCAAGTTTTACAATAACACTGATGAAATTAATCTTATTATTTCATAATGGCTAGTAATTTAAGACGTTGTGTTAATGATCCTGATAAGTATTGTTACATTTGTGGTGAATATATTTTGAAAGATCAGCGAAAATTGGTAACAGATACTGTGACCCGTTTGTTTTTGCTTACTTCAGTATAGAAATTCGCAATGAAGATGCCTGGGTGTTTCATAGTGTATATAAAATGTGCATTGAACATCTGCTACAATGGGAGAAAAGTACACGTAAATCTCTGAAATTTGGAGTAAACATGATTTGGAAAGGACGAAAAAATCATCACCACGACTGTTACTTCTGTATGACAAAGATAGTGGGCATCAATAAAACCAATCGTCATAAATAGAAATATCTCAATATTTCTTCAGCAAGAAGACCAATATCCGATTCAAAAAACGTTCCAGTCCAGTTTTTCATCAGCTACAACAATTTCAGGATGAAGAAATTGAAGAACACAGTGCAAAAACATCGAATTCTAATTTATTTTCACAAAAAGAGCCTAATGATCTCATCAGAGACTCAGATCTTTCAAAGGAGCGTGCCGAATTGCTAGCATCAAGATTAAAAGAAAAAAATTGCCTATCCTCTGATATAACAATTTCTTCATATCGCACGAGAGAACAAAACTTATTGCAATTTTTTTCTTCTGATGAAAATTTAGTATATTATAGTGTTGTGAGCGGCTTACTCACTTTTATAGGCTTGGAGACCTATCAGGCAAGTGATTGGCGTCTCTTTATTGACAGTAGTAAATGAACCGCTGTCTAGAAGCTGTAGTTTTACATAATGGCAATAAACATATTCTTGTTCCGATTGTCCACTCTACTTGTCTAAAAGAAAAATATCAAGTGATTTCAGTACTTTTACAGAAAATAAAATATGTTGACATAAATGGATGATAAGTGTCGACTTGAAGATGGTTAATTTTTTGTTAGGACAACAAAGTGGGTATACAAAAATCCACGTTTTATTTCTTCGACAATCGAGCCAAATCAAGACACTGGAGACAAAAAAAATTGGCCTGTAAGAGATGTTTTGGTCGTTGGTGAAAGAAATATGATAATTGAGCCTTTGATTCCGCTAGAGAAAATCACTCTTCCACCCTTGCACATAAAATTAGGGGTAATGAAGCAGTATTCCAAAGCCCTGAACAAAAATGGTCAATGTTTCCATTTTATTTCTCAAAAATTTCCTGGATTAAGTACTGAAAAACTAAAAGCAGGCATTTTAATGGTCTCCAAATACGTCGATTAATTAAAGATTCCACTAATTTGCAGATATCTATGACTGAAGTTGAACGACTTTCGTGGAAATCTTTTGTAGCCGTTGTACAAAGTTTCCTCGGAAATTACCAAGCTGAAAACTATGTACATTAGTTAATGAAATGCTTCATCATGCATGTGAGCATAAAAATACACCTTATACCTTAATAGGTATATAGATCATTTTCAACATAACCTAGGAGATTTGAGCGAAAAACAAAGAGAACGTTTCCACCAAGATATAAAAACAATGGAGAATAGGTATCAAGGCAGAACGGACATTTATATGATGACAGACTATTGCTGGGGACTTATACGAGATTGCCCAAGACAATTTCAATCTAAAAAATCACTTAAAAACAATTTCTTTATGTAGAATGTTAAAATAAAGCCATATTTTTGTAAAAATGCATTTTTTTTCTATCTCATTATCTAGAGCTAATACAAAAAAACCAGTAACATTTTTGATATCACCTTATCAGACATACTTAAAATCAGGTCTAAAATCCTAGGCACCAAAATGTGTGTAGGCCACTGTAGTTAATGAAAAGGAACCAGACCATAAGTTTATTAGAAAGGCTTCAGTATATTTATAAAAAAAGAAGTTCTATTTTCCAATATTCCTAAGGCTCTGAACAATATAAGCTAAGAAAATGGTTAACTTAACGTTTTTGGTGTTTTCTTAATAAAATAATCCTTAGATGACTAAATGACAGCAATTTTACTAAATAACAAAACGGATATAATTATAATTTTTCCATTTTTCTCTTAATAATAAACCCTGTCTGGAACCATCACTAGGTCTGAGATCAAATGGAATTGTACCACCAAAGTCTAGCTATGTGAGGCACGACTGCTACATGCATTTGTTCTGCGATTAGTATTTATTTTTAAAGGGTTCGTGCCTGCACATCGAGATGATTACTTCATGTTTAAATGTTTAATTTTTCCCTAATGGAAACAGCCCGAAAACAAGAAATGCCAATATTTTAATTGTTTTAATAGACGTAATATTTCTGGTCTCAGATAATTTAGGTTCCCTCAAACTATGAAAATTTAAGCAAAAAAGGGTTATAAACTGTGACAGGCATTATTATTGATATACATAAAAAAGATTTAAACAAAATGGTATAGTATGTTTTTAAAAGTATTTCTAGCTCATAAAACGTGAAAACAGATGTATTTTTGTACACCTATAGATTTGAGGTCCACTTACATATTGAAAATTTTCATTATATTTATGTTTAAGTATATCTTTGTCAATATGTAAGTTGTAAGTACATATCAGTTTATAGTCGTTAGTCACAAATAAAAAGTCCTTTTTTGAAATTGCTCATAAGCTAAAAGATAGTGTTTCCAAAAAGAAGAGATGAAATATATATAGAACACGTAGGCTGAAAAGTTTTTGGTGTAGATATTTAAAACACTTTTTTGCAAAATTCAACTTTATTCATCAATATAGCCTCCTTCAAGAGCGATACAATCAGTCCCACGCTTTTCTAACATTTCTATACTTTTCTTGTAAAAGTTTCGGCGATAATTTCTTCACTGGAGCCAAATCTCTGCTCCGAAAGCATTTTTTTGAGGTCTGCGAATAGATAATAGTAGCTGGGGGCCAAATTTGGAGAATATGGTGGATCAGGAGGCTATTCAAACTTCAATTAGTGCAAATTTACCATCGTAACCATTGACTTGTGACACGGTGCATTGTCGTAATGAAAGAGCACTTTTTTCTTGTCCATTTGGGGTCGAGGTCAAAACCTTCCCAGACGACTGTTGTGTCTGTAGTCGCTTCGGGCGACTTACACCGGCTGCTGTCCACGAAGCTGACTGCTTTGGTTCCGGTATGTAGTGGTGGATCCATGTTTCATCCATTGTCAAGCATCGCATGAAAAAATCCTTTTTATTGTACTTTAACAGGTTCAAATAGCGCTCAGAATCATCAACACGTTGTTGTTTTTGGTCCACTCTAAGCAAACGCGGTACCCGTCTCGAACGGAGCTTTCTCATGCCCAAATGTTCATGCAAAATATGACAACACGTTCTTTTGAAATCTCTTAGGGCCCCAGCTATCTCACGCAATTTCACTTTACGTTCATCCAAAACAATTTTGTAGATATTTTTGATGTTTTCCGGTGTAACCACCTCATTTGGGCGTCCAGAGTGTTCAGCATCATTTGTATTTGTACGACCGCGTTTAAATTCAGCATACCATGATGAGTGATTTTCCAGGGGCAGAGTCCCCGTAACACTTCAAGCCATTGTTTTGCTAAACGGTATTTTTTCCAATCCAAAAACAGTGTTTAATCAACACAAGAAATTCGATTTTTTCATTATTTTGAAAATATCACGTCACAAAAAACTTGAGTTTCTTTCCCAATCAGTCCAATGCTTTTCTAACATTTCTGTACCTTTCTTGTAGAAAGATTTGTCTTTGCCTTTAAGATAGGCTTCAGTTTCGGCGATAACTTCTTCATTGAAGGCAAAGCATTTTTTTGAGGTCTGCGAATAGATAATAGTCGCTAGGGAACAAATCTGGAGAATACGGTGGATGGGAAGCAATTCGAACTTCAATTCATGCAATTTTGCCATCGTAACCATTAACTTGTATCACGATGCATTGTCTTGATGAAAGAGCACATTTTTCTTGTTCATTTGGGGGCGTTTCTTTGCGATTTCTGCCTTCAAACGCACCAATAACTTTATATAATATTCGCTATTGATGGTTTTTTCCGTTCTCAGAATAGTCGATGAAAATTATTCCATGCACATCCCAAAATGTAGAGGCCAAATCCTTCCCAGCCGACTGTCCACTCAGCTGACTGCCGATTTGATTCCGATTTGTAGTGGTCCATGATTCGTTCATTATCACATATCGCTTGAAAAATCCTTTTTATTGCGCTTAAACAGGTTCAAACAGCGCTCAGAATTATCAACACGTTGTTGTTTTTGGTCCACTGTGAGCAAACGCGGTACCCATTTCGTACAGAACTTTCTCATGCCCAAATGTTGATGCAAAATATGACCAACCACCTCATTTGGGCGTCCAGAGCGCATTTAAATTCAGCATACCAGTAAGTGATGAATGATTTTTTAGGGGCAGAGTCCCCATCACACTTATCAAGCCATTGCTTTGCTTGAACGGTATTTTTTCCAATCAAAACACAGTGTTAATCAACACAAGAAATTCAATTTTTTCCATTGTTTTGAAAATATCAAAAGTAGTGTCACTAAAACCACTGTAACTTATAAACTAATCGTCAAAATGTCGTGAAATTTTAACACATATCATTTGAAGGTTCATACTTCCTAAAAATTATATAGATTTTTTTTGAAAAGGGCGACATCTATGTGTCAGACCAAAAACTTTTCAGCCTATTTGTTATTTTTAGAATCTATTCCTCTGAAATACATTTTTTCCCTATTGTTTACCTCCCCGCCTAAATAGATACATTTTATTAATATTCTAAGGATATCGGTGAGGATGGCGTATAATCCATCAACGTTGTCCAAGTGGCGAAACATACTTTTTGCATTTAAGGAAGACTTTCAGACAGCGCTAGCGTGCTGCCATCGGCGTTATTGCATTCTGCAACAACTACGACCTATAGATGTGGCCAAGCCAAATAGGTTTAAATATATAAGTACACCAATCTGCCGAGATTGAAACCAGAGACCTTCTGCACAGTAAGCCGGTACTACGCCAAGAAGCTAAGACTGCCACAATGACTTCTTTCATAACAAAAACAGCAATTTATTTTAATTAATTTTTTTCCTATGCTGCTGTTACCATAATAATTATTATTATGACAAATATATATCTTAAATGCAACTAGCGGAACAACTACATCAGCTGTTCATATTCTTATTAGAACACTTTTACCAAATCCAATTTTAGTAAGTATTTTGATTTGTTCATGCAGAGTTTTTAAAACTAAGTAGTCTATTAGAAGTAACTAGAGAAAACTATTCTAAAAATCGAATGTGGCAGTAAGAAGTGATTTTATGGCTTTCGAACATTTTTAGAAAATCCATGGGTACCAGATAATGTTGTAACCGATTTTATAATTGCAAAGGGATTGCCCAGTATTTAATTACAGATTTGAATTGAAAGTAAAATTCTACTTTGTAAAACATACTACATCTAGTTCTATTTGTGTCCGTTATTTTCGAGATATTCATACGCAAATATTGCTATTTTGTAGATGGACACACTGTCACTGCCACCCTAATATCAAGGTAAATTAAAAAACACAATAACTAAAATAGATGAACAAAGCTTATTTCTACTTATTAAATATTTAAAGCTAAAGTTGTAACCAGTGAGAACATTTCGCTTTAAAGAAAAGAATAATCTTAGCTTACATTTTCCTAATTTTTTTATTGATAGTGGTATAAAAAGTATATTTGAGAATAATACAATTTGCACTTTTCGGTGCGATAACTTCACATTAAATCTAAAGTCGACATTTTCGAATCGAGGGTAAAAAGTAAAAGTAGGTAAATTCTACGACGAAAGTCTAACTTGAAGATTGACGAATAACATTAAAACTGGTAAATTAGATTACATATTTTTCCATTAAAATTTTAGATTAACTGTCAAAAGTCAATTGTCAAGTCGAGCTCTAAATTCTGGGGCCTGCCTAAGTATTACAATTGTCTTCTTACATGTGAATTAAAGATAAAAAAAATAAAAAAAAAATATATTTTATGGTTAAATGTTAAATAAACAATATTAACTTTATTGTAACAAAAACCAAAGAAACACTTTCTGCCCACATAATTTTCAGTTCGTTATAATTATCGTAAGTATACTTTTTTATTTTTTTAGAGATTATTTAAAATATTCGAGTAATTTCGTATTTTCTAATAAATTCACGCATTTAAGAAAAAAATTCTAATACGAAGGTTTTATAATCATAGCATCACATAATATTCTAAGTTTTTTTAGCATAACATATTCAATATTTGTTGCTGCAAGTATAAAAATTTTCGAACGCATTTCAATTCCTAATTCTAAAAAGAATCTTTTGGGGCACAATGGAATTTGCCCTTCTTCCAGAAATACATTTAAAAGCGAGACCTGTATTTCTATCGTCTGAGAAAGTAATATAACGGTCCGTGGATGTGTTTTAACTTTAAAGATAAATAAATAGGAATTGTTAAAAATGTAAAAAGGTCGACGTATTTTAGAATTCATTTGAGATGTAGTACTTTATTTCGTGATAATAAATAAGAGATA
Source organism: Pachyrhynchus sulphureomaculatus (assembly GCA_019049505.1). Lineage (NCBI taxonomy): Eukaryota > Metazoa > Arthropoda > Insecta > Coleoptera > Curculionidae > Pachyrhynchus > Pachyrhynchus sulphureomaculatus. The sequence continues at coordinate 98,783,868 of CM032453.1, read as the reverse complement.
AATAAAAACAATCATATTTATTTAATAAATGATAAGAGATACAAACATACTATGTTGCCGTGATGATTAGCCAAATTTTAATAAAATCGTTTTTAAGATTTCAGTGCACCGAGAAAATTAAACCTGAATATTGGGAAGCAACAGCTTCTTTGAATCCTCGATTGAATTACGACTATAACTTTCCCTTGGAAGCGTTTTTCTTCGAAAAAAGAATGTAACCTTTCATATCAGTCAAGATGTGGTCAGAGACCATACAATATTTTAATGAATCATCAGAGGAGAAAAGAATATCTAGCTGAGGGAATCTTCGAAAATGTTTCTTCTATTAGCCGATTTGTAGTGCGGGATTCAGGCGCTTCTTGAAGTGTTAAATATATCACTCTATAATTATTTAGATATTTGAAATTTACTCCTAATTTTAGACATTCCACTTTGGCTTAATACTATTCGGGGAAGGTAGAAGGTAAAAGATCAAGGGAACGGTCTCCGACAAGATAGTCCAACCAAGTAAGATCTCTCCTTGGAGTGGTATGCACGAGTCAAGTCAAGTCGCGCAAGATCGAGATGCCTGGAAATTGACTATAGAGACAGCAACTGCATAGCGTCACCTATACTCCTATTAGGGTGAAAGGATTGAGAGACAGAGAGAGACTACTATTCGTACTCACTTTTCTTGAGTCATACATGTGCATTTTTTAGGCTTGATATTATTATATCTTCCTTATAAATATATCTCAGAATTACAGACCCTTGAAATTCCTTTCTTAGTTTGTCCAAATCGATCTAGATATGCAAATTTCCTGTTTGATATTTAGCAAAAAACTTTTGAAATTAAGAACAAAATAATACATATATATATATATATATATATATATATATATATATATATATATATATATATATATATATATATATATACATATAATACATAATATTCATATTTTAATCAAAACTTCACTAAATCCACAGATAATACTAAGACTAACAACACATGTTGAGATAGCCAAATTGTTAGCTGAACACTTTGCTTGTCATTCTACAGTCCATTTCCAAGGAAAAACGCCACCCACTATTTCCAATGTGCAGTCAAGGATGCCTAAAATTGCGGTCAGACAGAATGTCAAAAGACATATTTTAATAAAGTTAGATACCAAAAAGAAACTTCTGACGCTGATGAAGTACCTGTCATAGTACTTAAAAAATTCGCTAGCGAACACATACTGTGCTTTGGAGATTTTTTAACCTACTCTGCAGAAAGGGAATATTTTCTTCTTGCTGAAAATGCGCTAGAGTTTAGCCGGTATTCAAAAAACGCAAGAAGACCTTGCGAAACAACTAACGTCCAATCCCACTGTTATTAATAATATCGAAAGTTCTGGAAAAGGTTATCAATCAGCATCTTCTAAAATACATAGGATTCAATATTATTAGCGACCATCAATATAGTTCTTTGGGGGCATTGGTGTGCCTCAATAATGTCTCCTAATATCTTTCACCTTCGTATTAACGGTCCACTGGCAAGGATTAGGAATCCACTCTATAGCTTTGCAGACGACAGTATGCTATTCTTTTTTCACTGGTTTTGAACGCTTAAATAGGCTACGTATGCAAATATTCGTGGACAGCAATAATTCGTTAAACCTAACAAACACCTGAAGGAAATTCTATCCCAAATATAATTTAACACTACAAAAATTCGCTGCAGTTTTTACCTAAAAAGATAACGTTGCAGAGCCCGACATAGTTATGTTGGGTTACTTCATTCTCCTAGAATCGTCACTTAATTTGCAGGATTATAACATGGGATAAACCATGCTAGTTAGTTAGCTTCGAGAGGCACCAGCAGCAAGATCACAGTATCGAGTAGCAGCAGCAGCGGGAGCACTTGAAAATGTCAAATGAGATTTTGGCGAAACATCGTACAAATTTATTGTTAGACCAACGGAATGAAACTCGGAATTTTAATGTATTACATTCCACCATCCCTGAAAACCTCTACAGTAATATATATATATATATATATATATATATATATATATATATATATATATATATATATATATGTATATATTTATATATATATATATATATATATATATATATATATATATATATATATATATATATGTATATATATATATATATATATATATATATATATATATATATATATATATATATATACATATATATAAATATATATATATATATATACATATATATATATATATATATATATATATATATATATATATATATATATATATATATATACGAGTATATATATATATATATATATATATATATATATATATATATATATATATATTTATATATATATATATATATATATATATATATATATATATATATATATATATATATACATATATATATATATATATATATATATATATATATATATATATATATATATATATATATATATATATATATATATATATATATATGGGTCTAGCACACGTGCTGTAAATTGTACTCGGTGGGAAACATAGCCCTGGGCAGGTTATTCCAAAGGGATAATGTTCTCCATATAAGACTGCCTGAAAAGCGTTGTACGCGGGGGGTAACAAGCTGAACCTCATACGGATGTGAAGTATTAGCGCGGCGTGTATTTCAACATACAATTAAGCGGACTATATCCTTCGAACACTTTCCATGAAAATATTTGTAGAACAGACTCAAGTCGCCAACCGTTCTTCGATGTTCCAGCGAATCAAGGCCGCCGGTCAGTTTTGGGTCTCCAATCAGACGAACAGCTCTTCTCTGAACAGAATCCAATAAATGCAGTGTGTGTTTGGGAGCGGAGCCCCAAACATGGGAGCAGTATTCTATAGTTGGTCGAATTTGAGCTTTGTAAAGAATTAACAGTTGTGGAGTGTAAAGCTTTCTGGTTCGAAATAATATTCCCAACTTTTGAGAAGCTCTCCTTGCTATGCCTGCAACATGCCAGGACATATTTCCTCCCAAATTAACACCCAACAAACTGAATGACGATGCTGGGGGATGGGGTGCTCCGACATGACTTTGTCGGGTGCAGCAACGTTAGCTTTTTTAGAAAAACTGCCGCATGAGTTTTTGTAGTGTTAAATTCCACTTGGTTACTGTCACCTCAAGATAGAATTTCTTCCAGGTCTATGTTAAGTTGAACGACCTCCTGCTCTCTGTGGATATTCGCCTGAGTAGCCGACGTCCGAAGGTTCAGAGCGAATGAAGAGATAAGCGTACTGTCATCTGCAAAGCTGTAGATTGGATTCCCGGTCTTTTCCAGCAGATCGTTAATGCAAATGAAATAGAGAGTAGGAGACAGTATGGAGCCTTGGGGCACACCGGCGTTGATAGTGAAGGGGTTAGAAAGAGATCCGTCGACCGCCACTCGTAAAGAACGCTATCTGAGGAAACATGAGAGCCACAACCAGAACTTTTCAGACATACCATAAGAGCGTAGCTTAGCCAACAGTCCATCGTGCCAAACACGGTCGAATGCCTTTGATATGTCAAGAGCAACCACTTGGGATTCCCTAAAGTGTTCAATTGCGCTGTTCTAAATATATGTTACATAAGTCAGAAGATCTCTTCTTGATCTGTGTTTACGAAAGCCATATTGGTGGTCGCTAATAATGTTGAATCCTTCAAGATATTTTACAAGAAGCTGATTGATAATCTTTTCCAAGACTTTCGATATTATTGAAAGAAGTGCGACTGGTTGGTGGTTATCTGGAAAGGTCTTCATGCCTTTTTTAGGTATCGGCTGCACTGTGGTATATTTCCAGCAGGAAGGAAATATTCTCTTTCTGTAGGATAGGTTAAAATGTCTACAGAAAACTGGTGTTAGTTCCCTCGAACAGATTTTAGAACTATGGCAGGTTCCGTCAGCGCCAGAAGCGTTTTTGGTGTCTAGCTTCATTAAAATACGCTTTATGATACGCTGTCTGAAGACAACATTGGGCATCCTTGACTGCAATATGGGAATAGTAGGTGGTGTTTTCCTTGGAAATCGACAGGAGAATATGAAGCAAAGAGTTCAGCCAATAAGTTTGCTTTCTCAACAGGTGTCGTTGCAATGGAATTATCTGGCCATGTGAGTGGTGGTATGGTGGATTTGGTGAAATTTGGACTAACTGCCTTAGCTACTACCCCAAAGGAGGCAATTCCTTGGCATCTGTTCCGGGCACGAACAAAGGTGTTACGATTTATGGTGTTAGGATTTTCACGCCATTGTCGGTAGGTAAGATGTTTAGAAGCAACAGCTTCTTTGCATTTTCGGTCAAACTAAGGCTTGTCGTTGAAGAGGCATTTCTTCGAAAGAAGGATGTAAGCTTTCATACCAACCAAAATAACATCGGAGACCTCCCTGGCGCAGTCAGATGGGTTGTCGGATTGAAAACAAATGTTTATCCAATATATATATATATATATATATATATATATATATATATATATATATATATATATATATATATATATATGAGCGGTATAAAAATAGTTTAATATATATTATATATTATAATTTGTCCTTTAACCTTAGCACTCTGTTAAATTAAACCTAATCCATTTATAAAGACCCTTATCAGCTGAATTTTTTACTTTTAAATTTTATTTAACATGTAAAACTATATAGTTAACCTAAAATTATATTGGTCCTTTTGATTCTTTTTAATAAACGCATGTTGATTGAGGAATTATGTATTTTTGGGTAATATATATATATATATATATATATATATATATATATATATAAATATATATGTATATATATATATATATATATATATATATATATAATATATATATATATATATATATATATATATATATATATATATATATATATATATATATATATATATATATATATATATATATATATATATATATATATATATATATATACGATGGGCCAAGTCTATTTGAAATTGGCTTTGGATGTTATATTTTTTCTTACTGTCCAATTAATCTCAGCGAATATTCCAGATGAGATAAATTATTATTGGTAAAGGTTTTACTGATGTATGTAAGTATGAGTTTAAAATAAAAGGGTCAACCCTTTTAGTTCAGGTTGAAAAAATATATTTATGCTTCTGTTAAGATGGTTATTAAGTGGTTGTTAATACTTTAGTCAACTCTAATATCGGATAGTATTATTTGCATACAAGCAGGTCTAAAATAAATACTAAATTTGGGTTTCGCAGACTAAAGGACAATCCGTCAAGAATTTAAAATGGAAAAGACTTATACTATACTATGATATATTCGAACCATCTAACTCCCTCCGCCGTCCCTTAACTGTTATCCATAAAACTTGTTTATTATCAGAATCAAAAATCAGGAAAAAATACCATAATATTAAAACTTAATAAAATTTTACCAAACGTAGCCGTTCTTAAACCGATTTTCACGAAGGAGGTATTTCAATATTTGTCTTCACTGCGCAAGTGACACACAAGTTTTTTTTTTATTTTTAAATTTAAAAAAAAAAATACGGGATGTATAACATCATTTACCTTATAATGGAAATATTTACATTTGGAAAATGACTTTTTCCTGCAAATATTTTTTCTGATAAAGTTACAAATAAAAAAAAAACATAATTTTCAGCTTTTTGGACTCCAAAAACATGGTATATTTGAAACTTCCTAACCACTTTTATCAGTTATAAGTTTACCTGTAGGTAATTTAACCTAAAATTTACCTAAATGTCTAAATACAAACCAGGAAGAATCCTCAAAGTACTATTAAAAACATACAAAATATATGCACTACCCCATTCAACACCTTCCTGTGAAGCTATATCCCTTAAAAACTGAAGATGTCTTTCTTAAGACGAGCTTTATGTGTGTGGCAAATTTTAAATCGATGTCGCATTTCTTTCAAAAGTTATCGTGTCAACAAACCGAGAAAAGTAAGAAAATATCTTTCTCGTGACCTAAAATGTGAAGAAGTGCAAATATTTGCGGATAATTTTTCACCAATACATACTTCCCATTAGCAGCTGAAGTAAATATTAATAATAAAAACTAATCTTTGCCAATATTTTTCTGAAATTTTTAGGACAATTTGCACAAATTTCCTTAAATATTTTTAAAGCAATTGCTGCTTACATGTAATTTATGTAAGAAAAATTTGAAAATAAAAAAAATATCAGAAGATGGTTTACTATTTGAACATACTGTAACCTAAGTTTCTAAATTTGTAACCAAGTAATGAAATGGGTATTACACCTATGGATTAACATTCTAGCATTTCAAGTTTCATACGGTAACACATCATAATTTAAAATCTAACATAACGTAGGGATATAAAAATTGCTCGAAGACCCGACTTCGTAAAAAATTAATGAATTTACAAAGATCAATATTTTTTTTAACAATAGATTTGCAAGAACAATATAGTATTTTCGTCGGTTTTTTTCTTAGAAACTAAAATTATACAGCCGATAATAAATAATTTATTAAGATACTTTTTTGATAAATTTAATATTTATTTTTATCTCGTACTGCAGGGGTAAAACTGTCATAGTTTCTGTTTTTCTAACTGTAAATAATTAAATGACAAGGTAATAAGATTTATAAATGACAAAAAATCATGTCTAATAAGCTGTCCATATTACTGGGATAATTGCAGGAATGTGAAAAATGTAAGTTGCCTTAGAATGGTAGTATGTATAAATAAAAAAAACATAATAAGTATAACATCGAAAGAATCATATTTGCAATTTAACTAGAGATATTGGCCAATATTGAATTTCTCTTTATATTTAAAATGATATGATAAGATACTAGACTTTAAGAAGTACAAAAGAGCATGCATTTACTCTATATCTAGTCCAGTAATTCTAACATCTAACATCATTTATCGACTATTAGCTAGCTACAAATGCTGCTACTATTATACATAATTCACGAAGATATATACATTTCAGGGGCCTAACTAACTTAGCCTAGGTAAGGATTTCATATAAATATGTCGAGAAAGACATTTGAACTTAAGATATTTGAAATTAAGATATTTAACCTTAAGATGAAGACATGAAGATAAAGTTAAACTTAAAATTAATTAAGGCTAACTTAAGCTAATCCAGAGGTAGAGGGTCCAAGGGTGATGGGATGAGGTGGTACGTGACTTTGTCTAGGAATTTGAGCTGAATGATGCTCATAAATTCTAGGATTATTGGCATTTGGAGGTCTCGGTGAAGATGGGTGTTGCGTTGCATGGGACTTTAGCGGTGATGCAGAGTGCATTGGTTGGCTCTATGAACATCTTGTAGATTGTCAACTTGTTGCGAGTTGACAATTTACTAGACTTGTTGAGGAGGAGGTAACTGAACGGATCTCGGCACACATAAATTTTATAGTCGAAAATGGGCTCGAAACACATTTCGATCACTCTACAGAATGCTCGTTAGGCAACTTTACAACTGACTGAAATTTAGTATATTTACTATTACTATCACAAAATAAGTTAAATATAATAAAATGATTAGATGATTAATACTTCAGCTAAATATAGTTTTGAAAGAAAATAAATCTGTTCTTGAAAGTTTTGTATTAAAATAGCATATTTTCATTACATTTAGGAGAAATACTATAAAATACTTATATATGTATATATATATATATATATATATATATATATATATATATATATATATATATATATATATCTATATATATATATATATATATATATATATATATATATATATATATATACATATATAAGACGTTTCACGTCAAACGGAACAAAGCTTTACCCAAAATTGTAAGCAAATTATTCGAAATACTAAGTGGCAAAACATTATCACTCAAATGGCTGGTCCAGTATTACGGCGGCAAATAAGATATTAAAACTATAAGGTATAAAAAAGGCTATAAGATATTCCAAAAAACATTTAGATTGCTATTTATTAATTTTACCTATCCACGTTCGTGCGTTTGCATTATTGTTGAGAAATTCAAAATTGCGAATCCAACATGGCAGACCTCAAAATTGATCAGTTCTCTTTTTCTCACAGGACTTGATATATTATGTGTTCTTTAGGCCTCTAAAGTGCGATTATGAACTTATATTTTTAAAATATGTTTAACTTTTGAATAGTAAGACCTTATCTCCTAAAAAGGCTGACCGAATATGGCAGTTGCAAGTAAGCGTTAACCCTTTTTCAGGTTTGAAATTTAGAGTAATTCTGATATGAAATGGTTTGTAGTTCAAAGGTTGCCGATAGTTACTGACCACAAATCTAAAGTCGGATTTTAAAAATTGAAGGTGCCGGATCCAATATGGCAGACGTCAACCCAAAAAATTAAAAATTTTGAAATAAAAAAATATAATCGTTTTTAGTAATTTTTCACTAAAATACATAGATTCAGACCAAAAAAATTCCTAAACTATCTTTAATTTCATAGTTTGGATACTGAAGGTCCATATTTATAAACATGTTTTCGAAAAAAGCCCTGTGTTTGAAAGGATTGAAACCGTCTTCAAATGCAATTTTAAGGATCACATTACTTTTTTTTCTACTGTTTCGATTTATTTTTAGTTTTTTTAAGTTTTTCTTCCATTTTTAATTTTTTTTTTATCCACTTAAGGGACCCTGAGATTTTCCAAAAATCATTTTTTTACTTAGATTTATTAATTATACCTTTAAAAATATTTTAAGAGTTCAACCATGACAATATTCCAAATATTATCTGAGATATAGCAATTTGAAGTGAGCGTAGATTATAAGACCCTGAAGCGATATTTTTTTTCTTTTGCATTTTTCTTGAAATTAATTTTTTTAAACTGATGGAGATTATGTCTGTAAAAAAAAGTAACGCGGGGTTTAAAATTACAGTTAAAGACAGTCTCAACCGTGTTAAACGCCCAGAACTTTTTCGAAAACATGTTTATAAACATCTACCTTCAGTACCCAAAATATGAAATCACAGATAGTTTAGGAATTTTTTTCTCGGAATTTATGCATTTTAGTAAAAAATTACCAGAAACCTTTTTTATTGAAAATTTCATGTCAAATACGAATATATTTTTTTTATCTCAAAATTTTTATTTTTTTTTGGTGGACGGCTGCCATATTATATCCGACATCGTGATTAGTAACCATCGGCAACCTTTAAACTACAAACAATTTCATATCAGAATTACTCAAAATCTCCAACCTGAAGAAGGGTTAACGCTTACCTCACTTGCAGCCGCCATACTGGAACAGCCTTTTTAAGAGATGAGGTCTTGCCATTCAAAAGTTAAACATATCTTACAAATATAAGTTCATAATCGCACTTTAGAGGCCACAAGAAGACGTAATATATCAAGTTCTATAAAAATCATAGATCATCGATTTTGAGGTCGGCCATATTGAATCTGCCATTTTGATTTTCTCAACAGTGATGCAAACGCACGAAGGTGGATAGGTAATATTTATGAATAGCAATCTGGGTGTTTTTTTGAAAATTTTGTAGCTGTTTTTATTGTTTTAATAACTTTTTCAAAGCACACCTTATTTGTAGTCGCTATAGTGGACCCGCCATTTTGTTTTGCATCTCAGCATTCGAAAGTGCTTTATATTCCAAATAATTTAAGCAATCAAACATTATTTTCCGTCACTTTTGGGAGCAGAGTTTTGTCCCGGTTGACGTGAATCGTCCCATATATATATATATATATATACATACATATATATATATATATATATATATATATATATATATATATATATATATATTTATATATATATATATATATATATATATATATATATAGATATATATATATTTATATATATATATATATATATATATATATATATATATATATATATATATATATATGTATATATGTATATATATATATATATATATATATATATATATACTAGCCGTGCTCGTGGCTCCGCTTGCGTGGACTTGATGCACTATTATCGCCACTGCTTATTTTTTATGTTACCTAAAGTAATAAAATATATCTTATAACTTTACCAGAGAACAGTATATATTAATTAAAAAAAAAACACGTAAATCGGATAAGTGGTTCTCGAATGATAAGCGCAATAACGGACAGAAAGAGAGATGTTGTGCTTTATAGATATTATATAGAATATTATTATCATTATATAACCTGGCCAAAAAACATATGTATGAATTACAAAAAAAAAAAACGTAAATTGGATAAGTGGTTCTCGCGTGACAGACAGAGATACATTGTATTTTATATAAATTATATATATATATATATATATATATATATATATATATATATATATATATATATATATATATATATATATATATATATATATACCATATATATAAAACGAATTTAATTTGTAACTGGTAACAAGAAAGTTTTTCTGTTCTTTTTTTGGTACCATCTATCACCTACACATAGTCACAATAGTCATGACGTTAGAGAATAAAGACTTGGCAATGGTTTGCCTTGAAATCTTTGAGGTCAAATAATAGCGGCATATCGTGTACATAGAGTATCTCTTAATGCTGCACAAAATGAAACCAGTTTGGAAGACTGTTCTAATGTTAAAATTTATACTCATAAACCTATTTTGTGAGGTTTACTTAATTTGCTAGAACTATGAGAGTAAGATCAAAGAACTGGTACTAACCTGAATCCTATTTCTTTCTGGTTAAATGTTAGTTTCCTAAATTCTGCAGCATTTTACAAGAATAATGCTGTCAATAATATGTTCTAGGCAAAAATTTATTTATCATTATCAGTTGTCGATTGAAATTTAATTCAATAACTGAAAATTTAATATTTCAAAGCTCGACAGTTTTTAGTATTTAATTTTGTTTAAATTAATTTTAATTAATTCACAAGAGTTATAAAGTGGAGTATTTATGGTAGTGTTGGAAAATGTTTTCGTATGTGTTCCTGTGTAAAGATTTATTTTTCAGTTTGCGCTTTGCGATGTCAAATGGAACAAGCACAATAGTTTAAATTGGTACTTTTGGAATATATATATATATATATATATATATATATATATATATATATATATATATATTCCAAAAGTACCAATTTAAACTATTGTGATTGTTCCATTTGACATCGCAAAGCGCAAACTGAAAAATAATATATATATATATATATATATATATATATATATATATATATATATATAAAATGCAACGTCTCTCTATCTGTCCATTAGTCTGCTTATCACTCAAGATCCGCTTATCCGATTTACGTTATTTTTTTTTAATTCATACATACGTTCTCTGGCCAGGCTATAGGATTTTATTTCGTTAGGTGACATAAGGAATAAGTAGTGACGATAATAGTGGCTCAATTCGCAATACGCTGCCTAAACCGTTAAATATGGAACAATATCATGTAGCAAAGAATATAATATATATAAAAATGCAACATCCCTCTGTCTGTCTGTCCGTTAGAGCTCTTATCACTTGAGAACCACTTATCCGATTTGCGTTTTTTTTTTTTAACGTCATACATATGTTCTTTGGCCAGGTTATATAATAATAATTTATATCTATATATATATATATATATATATATATATATATATATATGTATATATATATATATATATATATATATATATATATATATATATATATATATATAATACAACGTCTCTCTATCAGTCCGTTAGTGCGCTTATCATTAGAAAACCACTTATCCGATTTACGTGATTTTTTTAAGTTCATGTATATGTTCTCTGATCAGGTTATATATATATATATATATATATATATATATATATATATATATATATATATATATATATACATATATATATATATATATATATATATATATATATATATATATATATATATATACATATATATATATATATATATATATATATATATATATATATATATATATATATATATTATTACGTTAGGTAACATAAAAACTAAGTAGTGACAATTGCGAATCAAGTCAGAAAAAAGTTTGCCGCTAGCGTGCTCTCTTGCAATACGCTGCCTAAACCGTTAAATATGGACCAATATCATGTAGCAAAGAATATAATTAATATAAAATGCAACGTCTCTCTGTCTGTCTGTCTGGCGGTAGGTGCGCTTATTACGCGAGTACACTTATCCGATTTACGTGTTTTTTTTTTAATTCATACATATGTTGTCTGACCAGGTTATATATATATATATATATATATATATATATATATATATATATGTGTATATATATATATATATATATATATATATATATATATATATATATATATATGTGTGTATATATATATATATATATATATATATATATATATATATATATATATATATATATATATTTATAGTGAGTATCAAAAACTCTGCTAATAATAATAAAAATGCGAAATTAATAATACTTTAGCATATTTTTTTGCATGCCATAAAGATTGGATACGCTTAGCTTAGAAGAAGTATTCTTTTCTGTAGACATATGCGATTAGAATTTTATCAGGGGCAAAAACTCTTTCCTAGTTGAACTTCTTTAAGATTTGCTGTGCAATACACAGCTATAATACAGTATCGAGAAGTTTTAAAATGGACATTTTCTTTCCCGGTATGGTTAATTTCATACAATTTTGATTAACTGAAATACCAGCAGACTAAAACGATTTGTAACTATTTAAATTAACAAAAACAAATGTATTTCTAGGGTTTCCTAGTTAGTTTTATGAGGAGAAAAAAGTTCTCACTATCTTAATGATTTGTAGTGGTAGATAACTCAACACCGTAATAATCTTTCAGATAAAAAAATCCTATTTTGGATCACTGACGTACAAGTCATGCCCCAAAAACCCTAATTCGATTTTAGTAATTGTTACAACATTACTCTAATGCTCCATTCCGTACGTATATTACTACAGGCAAAATATTCATTATTTTATTGATCACGGTAAGTTAAACATTCACATAAATAATTTATCCGAAGAAATTTATTTTGTACTTTAAGGAAAAAATACATAAAATAGCAAAACAGTAAAAGCACTTAGCATTTAGCTCTTAGCAAAAAACAATTCAACTCTAAATTTACAAAGATATTTAGGTTTTTATTTGTACAAAGCTTCTGTAACGATATAATTTCACGCTGCAAAGTACCTCTTTTATTTTCCGCCATTGTCAGAGCAATAATCCTTTGAAAAAGTGGGTGATATATTATTGTGCGAAAAAAGACTAAGTCTTTCAATATAAATCTTTTACGTTTAGTCACTTTTGATTATTAAAATTTACAGCATTTGAATTAATATTTTTTATGTATGTAGATCAACAATAGATTTCTTTTACGAAATATTTAATAGAATTATTGGATCTGGAAAAGTAGATGATTAAATTGTAAAAAAATCATAAATACTAAATGAAATATTTAGTTCTTTATTACTACCCAGTTTTTGTTTTTATTTATTCAATAATTACATGACTTAGTTCTTTACTAGGTCAGGCCAAAAGCATGAAGATCTAGTATCACTACAATAGAATACTAATACGTGTAATGATAAAATTGTTTGGCCTAGTTTCTCCTGCTTGGTAAAATCAGTTACCGTGAACCACTGCGAAGTAAGATAGTACGCCTAGCAAACTTCAAAGGGGCACCAGTGACGTCAGTGTCCATTTTGGAATCAAATCGTTCCGATAGTCCAGGCAATATCGCAAACATCGGGTGACGATGGGCCAAAACCCCATCGTTAACTCGAAAAACTCGTTGTTACGAGAAACAATGAGGTAAAAGCTCCAGATAAACTCGTCTCGATTGGCTAGAAACGATTGGCAAGGTGGAGAAGCTGCAGGACGGATGCCCCTAGATGATGACTTTGGCAATGAACAAGGACGCTTCGAGTGGACTAGTACACTCAGTGATGTCTTGTATGATCGCTACCAAGAGTCCGATCTGACACGTAAAGTATATATGACCCCTATGCATCCTCGTTGATGCCAAAAATATTGAAAGTATCAAAACATCTTAAGACACGATACGACGTGCCATATCTTCGCAGATCCGGCTATGTTCGAACTTTTTGAGAACAGCCTGAGGCAGTAGTTTAGCAAATAAATCAGCCTGTAGAAAATACTCTTCTGAGGAACGATGTTGGGCTTAACAAGAAAAAGATTAAGATACTTGGAAAAGCATATATAAAGTCACAAGACCTGGTAAATATTAACAAACATCTGGGAATTGAACTTCTAAAAAATGTACAGGTTGAGACACTAAACAACTCTGGCTACCGCTTTGACTCAGAATTAATACAAAATCAACCACATGGCGATGCAGATAATAGAATACAGCAAAATGAAAAGTGTGTAGAACAAGTCACGAGAAAAACTCAGAAGGCTAGGCAACAAGCTTCTCGTATTCAGTGTGTGATTGAGAATATAAAAACTGGACGACAATTCACAACAAAGGTGAGAAAAATAGCACAGAAACTTTGTCATATCCAACACACACTTTCTAAAGATTTATTGAATACCATCGAACAGAACTCTCTAGAATAAATACGAGCTCTAGTGGTGATCAAGAAATCTGTTGTAGATAATAAGATTTTCCTCACACAATTATCTCGCTTACTCAAGGAAGAGACACTCAAAGTTGAAACTCCGCCATCCATAACAAGTAACCACATTCTGGAAGGACATTATGAAAAAAAGAAATCATTAAACGCAGACTGCTTCGGGATTTTAGACTTACAGTTCTAATAGCAGACAAAATTATTGATCACAAAGAAAGTGGTTTTAAATGCCAAAGAGCTTTGCCGCCCTAAGACCTGATGACATCAATAATTTTCGATGGAACAAATTCTCTAGCACCCACGAATATCTCATATTCCAAAAAATAGACACTTAACCAACCCCAAAAACTATAAACTATAGACCGATCACATGCTTTAACCCTTGTTACAAATTATTCACTAGCATTATCTACAACAGATTACTTAGCACGATTGGATAATTTTTCCAAGATATTAGCGTGGAGGAAAAAAAGAATCTGCAGGTTGCAAGAAGAACCTTCCGATTGATATATTTATCACCTAGAACTAGCAATACAAAATAAATTTGTCCATGGCATAGATTGGTTGTAAGAAAACGTTCGACACAACATCTCATGAACTAGTCCTACACCTGTTAGGAAGGCTAAAAGTAGCACCTCTTTTGATTAGCTGGTAGAACGTCTAATGCCGCTCTGAAAAACTAAATTTATCATAATATCATACCCAAAAGGTAGGAACTAAGTTGATGACTTTTAGGAGAGGAATCTTTCAATACACGCGAGAAGTTGGTATGGAATTTGGAATGGATAAATATGTCGTTGTTAAGCTCGACAGAAGACGCTATCGTGAACATCCAAAGAACGTGCAGTTAACTGATGGGAACATTCTACACCAATTAGATTTCGAGGAAACGTACCACTATCTAGACATTGCACAACATCGCATACATACAGCAACTCTTAGAACTCCGCAGCAAGTATAGGAAACGATTAAAAAAGATACGGCCATCAGAACTCACAGGACATAATAGAGTTGCTGCTACTAATATGTTGACTACACCGGTACTTCTTTACTCTTTTGAAGTAGTCAAGTGGACTAAAGAAGACCTGCAAGATTTGGATGTTAGCATACGAAAAATTATGCACATCCTCGATTCTCTGTTTCTCGAATATACTTTTCACGTCATCAAGATGGAAGAGAATTTATGAGCTTAAAGTGTCTGCATAATCGAATCCTCGTGGAACTAGCGTGTGAGGTAGTAAAGAATTCCGATTCTTTTCGGGAATTATGCGGTCATGAACGGAGAGGAGTGGAAGCCTTTCTGTTTAGGCTGCGGAAGATGCAACAGAAAAACTACGTCTGGCAGTAACCTTAAACAACATCATCGAGCAACAAAAAGATGAGATTAACATCCTAGATGCAGAACCACCTAATCTTAAGATAGTTATTAAAACAGCAGAACACTAACAGTTTTATAGACAGCATATAGAATTAGTTATTTAGCGTATGCCCTTAAAACATGAAATTCAATTCTAAGTAATACACAAATAAATGCAAAGTCAAACTTACAGGCTAAGGACATAAACATACAGAAAGTATAAAGATAAAACTTAAATATAAAATATAAATTAAACATTAAATGTAAAGCAAGACCAAACTTATCGGCTAAAGGATCTATATGTAAACGTCGAAGCCATTTATCCATTGTAGCGCGCCGTCGTTAGTCTAAAAGAAGTCCATCAGCTGTCCCCCGTGTATCCTTTGCTCAAAGTCGGTAACTATAGGTTCTATGGTCTGTCGCGTTACCCCATAGCCGCATTGTGGGGTAGGCTCTTTGTCCCACTTGTGTAAGGAATCCTGGTATACACCATTCATGGTGCGAACTCTGTATGATGTTCTTCAGCTCTGTCGCTTTAGATCGAGTCCTGGCAGCATCTGGGTGGGGGGGGGGTCAGCTATATTTCCTCCATTTTTAGGGCGTTCAACGTTCCACTTCTCCCTCCACTGAGCCTTGGTGTTGAAGTTATTCTCTAGTAGCTGTTCTGAAAACCATAGAGGGGGGTTTCTGGGTTTCAGTCTCCTGGTTGCTAGGTATAGGAAATCTGAGTGTATTGGTAGCACAGGGTAGCTAGCAATTTTTCAATACTTTCTCAGGAGTGCCTTCCTTGTGCGGAGTTCCGGTAATATGATGTGTCTCAGGACGGAGAGGCAGCAGTTAGGTGTGCTTTTTATGCATCCAGTGATATTTCGGTCTAGTCTCTAATTTGTTTATATGGCAGCTGTTTAGCCACACAGGGGCGCAGTATTCGGCTGCTGCTTAGACAAGTCCCAATGCAGATGTTCTAAACGTAGAAGTGGAAGCTCCCCATTTAGTTCCACACAGCTTCTGGAGGATATTATTCCTTGTGTTGATTTTAGATGCAGTGTTCTCTATATGTTTTTTAAAGGAGTGTGTTCGGTCCAGCGTATTCGAGGTAGTTGGAATATAAATTATATGGAAGGAGGTTTTTGTTGAGGTAAACTTTTGGTTTCTTTTTTGCTTGTTGGTTGTTTAGGTGAAACCACATACTTTCAGTTTTGCTTAAATTAGGAATGAACCGCCAGTCTGAAAAAAAGTTTCCCAGGATTGTCAGGTCTTCTGTTAGTAGATTGCTTGCAGCTTCCATGTGTTTTGCTTGTGTCCCCAAGGCCAAGTCGTCAACATTTCCAAATTTTTGTTCATGGGTCATTGGTGTGTCTGATATATAAAGATTAAATAGTGTGAGTGCTAACACTGATTCTTGTGAGAGTCCGCTATTCAGTCTTCTTGTCTTGCTCTTGCTGTAGTCCAAAATTATCTGGAAGGATTTATTGCTCAGTATATTGTTAGTGAGGCCGCATTTACTGGAATTTTGCTTTTTCGACCACAAGACAAGTGCAAACCAAGTCTGATAGAGTACCTTTCGATAAAAGCGGAAAGAAAATTTATATAATTGAGTTTTCGGCACCTGTAGAAACAAACGCAGCAATGAAAGATGAGGAAAAAAGTACCAAGACTTAAACTACGAACTTTGTGCTTTGTTCCCTCGACATTTAGTAACAATGGTGGTCCCAGTCATCTGAGTTTTACGAGGAATTAAGAACACATTCCTAAAAAAAACCTTAAGAAAATACCGGCTTGCTGTGCCTGGCCTGATTTACTAGCAATGAAGACGGTGGGAGCAGTTATCCTTAGTTCTCTCAGACTGCTCAGACAGAAGCATTTGGTCGATGGTTACTAACCTAACGGACGTGAGGCGTGGTCATCATTTTCTGACCACACCGCGAGACAGTCTGTATGGGCCGGGGCTAGACGATTTGTCGCGTCGGATTCCTTTTTCTATTTTAGGTCATAATAATAATAATAATCATAAGGAAAGAGAGAACCCAATATCAACTCTCCACAATAGCTGGAAAGCCTAGGCAGTGCACGAAGAATAAAACTGAAATAAATTCTTTCAACATGAGCTCTTATTTCAGATTTACAAAATTTGAGACTAACTTAACCACTTATCGATATGCGACTGAGTAGCGAATTACAGACCAAAGACGAGTAATTGTCAAGAACAATTTACTTCTTGGACCCCTTCTGCAACAGATCCAAGACGTAGTTCAGTGGCAATTACAAGCAGAAAACATCACTGAGCACGACTTAAAAGAAGACAACGAAGCACGGACCGAAGGACACATAGGCGGTGAGCAAAAAACATCAAAATGTCCAATCTATATTCGTAATGCATAGCATAAATTGCAAAAATCATTAAAAGAATTTAAAGGTAGCAATTCTATCCTAGCAAAACTACCAAAGCTCCGAACAAATCACAACTCAACAATATTATCTCAAAATTCAATTTGGTACTCAACCAGTTGGCAACCGATTACAATACTCTAGATAAGCTGCACAAAAATATACAAGAGATTGGAAGATTATGTTAATAAAATTTCGAAAAAAATGAATATCCAGCTAAAAGACTAACGTCAAAAGTAGAAAAAAATTTCAAGAAATTGGGAACTCACATTGCTTAGCCAAGCTACCAACATCACCTTGTACAAATACATGGACACTCTGAGGCAACAATAAGAAGCAGAATGTAAGCATCTTAGGAGGTATACGAAATGCTCAAAAAAAAAACAAAATTAGCAACCCAAAGCAATTTTAGAAAGAGCTAGACGAAAGCGCCCAAATTGAACAGACTGGATTGCCTGACAGACACTGCTTAACTAAGTATTGGTCTGGTACCTGAACCAACGAAGCATAAAAGATAAGAGATGAAAGAGGAATTATTAACATTCCAGATATTTTCAGTTTTTTTTTATACAATTGCACACCATCAGTACGGATATCAGAGAAGCGGTCAATTCCATTAATAACTGGAAATCTCCTGGAATAAATAATATACGAAACTTTTGGTACAAGAAATTTGGCTCATTTCACGAACATTTTTAGTGTTCGGCTCAACCTTTTGTGTTGCAAAACATGATTACAGACTCTATATAAAACAACATATTAGCAGAAGAGTAAGAAGGTTGTAGAAAGGATCACCATAGTGTGTTGCACTCTTGGCTCGTAGAAGTTCTTAAGATATACATTGTACATCTTGCTATAGTGAATATCCTTGATACCATCATGCATTCAGCATAACAAAAACGGTCCATAAGAATCGACGAGATCCATATTAGAAGAGGAATCTTCCAGGATGACTTTTTAACTCCACTATGGTTTTGTCTTCGCAATGAATCCTTGGTTTAGCATGCTAAACGATACAAAATACGGATTTAAAATTAAAGCCGACAGAAATAGGTTACACACATTATCCCATCTATTGTATATAGACGACATTAAATTGTAAAGTGCAAACTAAAACAACCAAATAATATTACTCACAGATTTTCCAAAGATGTAATGTCGTGAACATCGTAAAAGGTAAAACGGTCTGAGGCGACATTACTTTACCGAATGGAGTTATTATTGAAGCAATGGGGAATGTGGAGAGGTATAAATATTTCAGATATCAGCAAGAACGATTATTAAAAGACAGACAGACAAAAGAAAAAATAACAGATCATTACTTTAAGCATGTCAGAGGCTTATGGATGACCAAACTTAACACCAGAAATTTAATTACAGCAATAAACACGTATACTGTTCCTGTATTGGTATATTATTTTGAAATCATCAAATACACTGATACAGACCTGGAGGATAGAACGGCCCACATCATGATGACTTTAGAACTCCAGGTTATCTGTGATTAGGACAAACTTACTTAGAGATGAAGAGGGAAGAGCCATGTGTGACATAAGAAATTTACACTCCTCCACTTTATAAACTGAGACCTCTAACTTGGATAGCATAATAAAATCTGCTGACCGAGGTTACTCGCCACATAACCTCATCAACGAACATAAAGAGATAATGATGCAGTGAGCGCAAAAACCACTGCATTGTTGACACCACAACGAGCTACAACGACTTTACATAGATAGATTGACATCAAATAGATGGTTGAAAGATGGGTTACTTTTCGCAGAAATAGATGGCGATTCAGGATCAGGTAATAAATTTGAATAATTAGGGAAAATTTGGGATAAAAGATTGAAACACCGAAACTGACAAATGTAGGAAGTGTCATCAGAAGTTAGAAGGATGCACATAATTAGCTACTGCTGACTATTTGTAAAGGCATAATCAGGTTTGTAAGATTCTACACCCAAAGCTGGCAAATAAATATTGTCTTCTAAATACTTACAAACCACATTATAAATACGAACCACTGCCAATGTTGGAAAATGGCTCCTAAAGACTTTATTATGATCGAGTAATTATTATCGACAGACAGGTGGTGAACAACCGACCCGACATTATGTTGTTCGAGAAGAGAGTTAAAACTGCTTACCCAGTAGATGTCGATGTGCTTAATAATAACAACATGGTGGAGAAATATGGAAAAAAGGAAACTAAATATGGAAAATTGGCACTGGAAATAAAGCACCGTCGTGTTTGACCGAGTGAAACTGATACCAATCATATTATCTTTTATAGGCCTTATTCTAAAAATCTTGGCAAAAACCGAATTACATAGGAATACTTTTATTGGTATACATAAAGCAGTCATTCCTAGTACATACCACGTGGTTGAGAAATTCGTACAAACGATTGCTAAAACTTGATAAAACTATCCTAAGATAGGTGTAAACTATAAAACTTTGAGTTTCGAGAAAAAAATTATGGGGTCACGATTATCATCAGTGATACATCTGGGCCCAAATCGCTCCGAAAACCCACGTAATATTAGAAACTATAGGTGGTAATGAAACAACACCTTATTGTTAACTCGAAAAACGGGAAACAGAGTTAAAAGCTCTTGACAACCCATCTCGGTCGTAGAGAGATTATAAACAGGGTGAAGGAGCTACAGGATGGATGCCCTATACGTGACGATTCTGATAGACACAGGTATGACTTGTATGACTGTTACCAAGGATCCGTTCCGACACGTACAGGATATATTACCCGTATACATTTTTTCTGGTGTGAAAAATATCCAGCGCATTACAACATCTTGAGCCAAAGATTACTAGACTACGTGGTCTATCTTCGCAAATCTGTCTATATTCGAACGCCCCGAACCTAACCTAATGCTGTGGCTCAGTAAATAACCACTCTTTGGAAGCTACTCCCACAAGCGCCGATGTAGGATCTCAAGAGCAAAAGATCAAAATCCGCAGAAAGTTTTATCTAAAGCCTCAAGATCTAACAAATACTAATAAACATCTTGGAAGTGAACTTTTATAAAATGTAAAGATCGAGAGCCGAAATAACGCTGTTTACCGCTTTGCCTCAGAAACAAGGCCAATATAGTGAGGCAGAAAATACAATAAAAAAATGAAAAGTGTGTGGAACTAGCCTCAAGAAAAATTCAGGACGCTGGGCAATTTCGCTTCAAGCTAAAAGGTACATCAGAAATAGAAAACTTTGTTGATTTAACAATATAGCGACAAGATGACAAAGAAAACTTAAGAACTAAATGATACACAGAGAGAATACGTAGTCAGGTCGATATCTTAATGATATTTTCTACCAACTCAAATTTAAAAAAAAAAACAGTGTTACAATAGAATTCTTATACACAGCTGTAATCTTAACCTCGCCAGAATTTAGACTTGAAATTTTAAGAAAAGGAAAGAAATTTTTAAAAAATGAGCATTTCCCAGCAAAAAGAGTAGACAAAATGATAAAACAGAGAACTTATAAACTTTATAACAACGATTAGCTCAAAAACCAAAATTAAATTCAAATAATCTAAAAAATAAATAGTAATGTAATATTCAAGATCTATACGAAAAAATCAAGTACTTCCTAAAAAACACAGCTTCATTGTCTGCCACAAATATAAAATCTATGATATTCAATATTCCCTCTGCTAAAAAGTGAAATCTGAACTAAAAAAAAATATTACTCTATATATACTGAAATGTCAACACAATATTTAGACAATAGATTAGTTCAGAGACCTCCAGGGAATTTATCAGCCCAGCTCAAATTTCTGGACAAAACCACACACCAACCCAACCCCATGCCGGACGTCACCTCTCAAGGTTTTTGAACCTTTTGCCACCGGATTAACTTAAGGTAATCCTAATTAATTTTAAGCTTAACCTTAAGCCTATGTTCATGAAATATCTTAAGTTCAAATATCTTAAGCTTTCCGTTCATGTAATACCTTAAATTCAAATATCTTAAGCTCTCAAACATTAATATAAACCTTAGGGCTAAGTTAGTTAGGTCTCTAATATGTATATATCTTAAGATGCAATATGTATATTATGATTTTGAAACCATAAGAGTGTATAATAGTAATATTATAAAACTACCTAGTTAACCAATAAAGTAACAGACAGATTATTTTCCAAAAACTGAAGTTGTCACCCAAGAAAGAACAAACTTCTGGTAATAGAAATTCTCTGTATAAAGAAAGAAAAACATATTGCCACTGACAAGAAAGGCATTAAAAATTTAAGTGAGATTTAATATAATTTAATACAATTAATACTAAGCAGTAAAGAAACAAATCTAAATACAACTGTGTCTAATTTTCTATTTTTTGTCAATTGTATCAGTTGAAGGAACCAGCCCTAGAACATAAACACTTTTTCTTTTTCCCTTTAGTACGACTAGGTTTGCCTTGTGTAAACCTATTTCCAGTTTCAAATTTCATTAAATAAAATACATTGTTCACTATTAAGTGTGTGTGTGTTCATAAAATCTTTTATTTTATTTTTTATAACCTGAATCTTTTTTAATTTGGGGATAATCCAAACATGAAAATAAAATCTGGTACAAAGCTTAACACAATGGACGAAACGTCATTAAAATTATGTGTAAAATAACCATAAACAAACCTATACAAATAAACAACTAAGCATATATATATATATATATATATATATATATATATATATATATATATATATATATATATATATAAACCTAAAAAAGCCTATCCTAAGTCCTTTTGACTTTAGGTCATGATTGTTTGTAATTTTTTTTAAATGATTAAATCGTCAACATTATACATATACTCCCTCAGGTAGTTGAGAGTAAGCACGCTTTTAAAATTAAAAACAAAATTATTTGAATAAACTAAAAATTGGCTGACTCGGAAGATTGGTTGAGGATGACTTCGTTCAAAGCAACGGCATTTTAATCGAAGACAGACAATTAGTACATGGCTGCCTAGAAACCACGTTCTTTTGTGCGATACCCCTGTTAGCAGTATTTAATGTATACCTATCTGTTTTTTGTTAAGTTTTTAACCCTTTCTATGGGAGTCAACTAAGATAAAATAAGGCAGCTTGGATTTAGATTAATTTGTATACCTGCAGTAAATATAGTTGAATTTTTATAACATTCTTTTATTTCTATCACGCAGTAAGTTACAAAATAGGGTGTGACAAGTTTGGTGGAGGCGGAGGTTGAGGCGCTGTATTTTAATTAATTGGCACCTAGAGTAATATAATTGCAAAGTTTCTTAATATTTGGGTAGTTATATCTAATAACATTTTAGTCTTTTCCCTGGATGCATTTAGTTGCAGCCAAGTCAGCGAAGTTTAGAACATTTTTTGGTCCAATTTAAGTCGTAATTAACTTATTAATAATCAATTAATTGTAATTTGTTTTGAATTTGACTTTTTGCTTAATATAAAAAAAAATATGTTCACGTAGCAACAATAAATTTAAAATGTAGTAATTCAGCAATACATCTTTCTTACATATTGGTGAACTCAGCTACCCACGCATAAGCGACAAAAGTTAATTTTATCTTATCTTTCTTGCCAATAACGCCACATGTTTCTTTAAAAATATTTAAAATTAAGGGAATATCGTAATCTTATTTTATTAAAATAAAAGAAAAAAGTTTCGTGGGATCATGGACAAATATAAAGAAAAACATTAAAAAGGTTATATTCTATTCTCTTTATAAATTTCAATTAAAACGTTAAGTAATATGTGTAAGTTAATATTTATATATTTTATTAATTTTTTTAATAAGCTCGTAACACGAATACATAAATAACATGTACGAGTATAATGTATAAACCATTCTACTACCCAATGACCATATGTCAGGCTTGGTCTAATTTACATTTATGAGGGTTGGACACAAGGGTTGTGAGAAGTAAAGCTAATAAAGGAACGCAAGGGAAGGTAAGTTAGCTCAAAAGTCCGGATATAACAACTTTGACCCGGTTTACGACAATAACAAATGTCAAAACTTTCAAGGAGCACGGTCAATACGCCGATTTTATAATTCGACATCCAGGAATGGACAAGGTAACCCTAACCAGCCAATAGACAAAAATGGAAGGTATCGTGGAAATTATCTTCTAGTCATAAGCTCTTGTCATTATTAGTGCGATAGGAAAAAATCTAACAAAAAGATTGTCGTTTACAGGATTGTCAAGAACGATTAAGTTAGTGGGCCCCGAAAATTACTAGTATTTAGAAAAATTTTATTAAGCAATTATTTAAATTATAATTAAGTATAATATATTATTATATTTCATTTGGCATAGAAATCATTAATATAAGTAAAGTAATAAGTTCTATAATACATATTCAAAACAATTTTCTATTCTATTAAATTATATTAACTAACTTAGAATTATGTTTAACCAGCAAAAGTTCTAACCTAAATATTACTAGTGTGTCATTTGTGGTATAGAAATTTTGAGATGTTATATCTTATAAAATTTATAATCTAAAAAAAAATTTCAATTTTTTCTTAATACTAAGTTTACGGTAATTATTTTATTATGTAAATGTACTACAGAATAAGCTAAGTTGGTTAAATAGTATCATTATCCATTCAGGGCTGCTATAATACTCCAAAAAATTGTTATTGACCTATTGACGGCTACTGAGATGTCTTCTGTGTAAAATAAGTATAAAAGGAAAAACATTTTCTCTGAGATTTACGTTTTCATTACTTAGACTTTACCCAAATAGAAGAAGAAAATTTGTATTATAACGCATCCTAAAGTCGCCCTTGAAATCGTGTGCACTGGAAACAAGGCGGAAATCAAGTTAAAATACTATACTTTTGCAGAGAGGCCATGTAAACGTCGCTTGTATACCAGTCAAACAATAGTCGATTTCTTTGTTTGAACATTGTGATACCAAATAAAGTGACAATAAAACAAATTATCCTAGCTGATTGGTTTAAAATCGTTCGTGCTTAATCCTAAAATAACCTAAGCCACGCCAAATCGCAAAAATTTAACCGAGTGCTTAAATTCAAACTGGTCACTACATATTCTCTATATTTAGAATAATTTGAACAATCTATTAAAAATTCATACCTAGCTTATCGGATAATGAAACATACAGTTTTAACAACGATTCTCTTTTCCTAAGGTCGAATATAATATTGTTAATTATTATAGCATATATTTTCAGTGTTCCGTCCGGAACACTTATATCATTTCGGTGCCCGTCTGTCTGTCTGTCTGTCTGTTACACCCGATTTTCTCTGGAACTATTTGACATAAAAAGTTGAAATTTGGCAATAATATAGGAATTTATGGCCTCATCAAAGCTGTGTAATTTTGAAAGTTAAATTTTGACTTAAGGGGTTAGTTTTGAGAGGTGAAATCGGAAGTGAAATTTTTTTTTTACCAAGTCATCGAGTGGTATGTTAAATGAAAGACGAGTTCAAAAAAATATATAATGTAATACTTGCGCACAATTCTTTTCGTATTATTTATCTTATATCTAAAAGTACTGATCAAAAAATTCTGAAAACATTCTTGAATATACTCTACAGGGTGTAGATTGAACGAAAATTATCACGAATGCATAACCTTTAATAATTTATCTGGTATATAAAAAAAAACAAAAATTTCAATTTCATCAGTTTTCACTAAAGATCAGAAAAAAGCTTTGTTGAAAACTCATTTGGAATATGTTTTGTGAAGTCACTGATCATTTTATACTCCCGTAACGAAAATTTTTATTTTAAAAGCAATCAACTTACGGAACACTAATTGTGCAAGTCCAACTTGCACTTGTCCGGTTGCTTCTTATAACCATATTAATATTTAATCATCCTCGGTGTACGAGCGCAAAATAAAATACCCTCTTCTGCTCTGACACAATTTTCAACATTCTCTCTACTATACCCATAATATTTTTGGTGTGTCTGATAATTTTGTTGATTTTGTGATTGCTTTTAAAATAAAAAACTTTGTTACCCTACATGAGTTTTTAACAAAGTTTATTTCCGATCCTTGTTGAAAACTTAGGACCTTGACATTTTTGTTTTTCTTTAATATACCAGATTAATTATCAAAGGTGATCGTGATAATTTTCACTCAACCATCTGTGATCAGTACTTTTCGAAATAAGGGGGGACAGCAATTTTTGGCAATTTTTTAAAAATAATACAAAGAAAATTGCGCGCAATGTCACATCATATATATTTTTGAACTTTTACAAGCCTTTATTTGACATCCCACCTTGACCTAGTAATTTTTTTTCACTTTGGATTTCACCTCTCAAAACTAACCTCTTTTCTTCTCTCTCTCTCTCCTTTCTATGTCAAATAGCTTAGGAGAAAATCAGGTGTGACAGACTGACGAACGGATAGACAGAAAGACAGACACCGAAGTGATCTCATAAGTGTACCGTACGGGACATTAAAAATAAAAATAGCACTAAGTCAGATTGTTAGCATAGACGATTGAATTGTGCTATAAACAAAAAGATACCAGGACAATGAAATGCATGACAATAAAAATCTTTTATCTCTCCAATAGAAAAAGTTATAGCGGATGTAGAGTGCATTAAGATAGAGTTAAAAAAAATTTATAATATACTTAATATGTTGAGAATGTCGGCATATTTAAGATAAACTATATATAGTATATCCTATTACAATAATATTAATTAAATATATTGAAAAAAATTAGTCTAATGTTGGCTTAGTAATATTGAAATATTAAATGTAAATAAACCACGAGGAGTTCCTCTAGTTCAAAGTTTATCTTGTTACTTGGGCCTAGAATAAACATGCCTCGAAAAGTTATAGGATAAATATAATTGTAAATGATGGTAAACCCTAGATTATATTATAAAAGTTTAATTGCTAGGGTCACCATGTTTCAAAAACAGCATAAAATAATTAATAACTGTGTTATTAAATAGTTTAATAATTTCTGTAGGTTAAAGATAGAGGGCGTACTATTCGATAAGAGGATACAAGAAATCCTACAGTTCTAATGCCAAAAGCAAAATTCTATTGTCATTATAACAATCTCACTTTTTTGCATAAAAATAGTTTTTTAATAAATTAATAAAATATTAATACATTTTCTAACAATTTATCCTGTGTAAAAATGATGAACATATTACTGTTTTCGAAATATTATTTTTTTCTCGGTGTTTAACCAGCTATTAAAATATTATAATAGTGAAAGTAATTAAAGAGTTACTGAACATAAATAAACATTGTTAATATGTTATATAAAGAGGAAAAAATACGAAGCAGTCTTAGTAATTTAACTATCTCTTCATTTTAGTCTTGTTTATTCTAATCAGCAAGAGTAATCAACCAAGTGCTCGTTCAATTACTTTTAAGGCGAACATTACACACGTAGATTAAGATATTAACCTATGTAAGAGCACGTATTCACACCTTTTTTTATGTAATCCTTCCACTGCAAATGTAAGCCAACGTCGGCGAAGAGGAAGTTTTCCTGTAGCCTAGCACTATGGGTCATTCCCCACTGTACGAGCAATCACTGAAATGCCGCCTGTATATTATTTTGGCGATAGTAAGATTTGGTTTTCATTACCTTACAAGTCTGAAGGAGCTACGAAAATAATTTGGGATTTGTAATAAGACATTTTTAGATAGTAATATGAACAAATCTATAAAATAATGTGCTTACCCCTCTAGGAAAAACTTTTTTAATACTTTGGTGATGTAAAGGCTGTGGTTGACTATCACTCGTCGAACTTAATACATCGGGAAGTCTTCGATAAAGGAGTTTATATTCTTCCACTGGGCTTAAAGATTCGACTTCCCAACTAATGTTATAATTTTCTTTCCATTTTCCAGTTGGAGGACTAATAAATTTCGCTGGGTGCGGTTTTCCTAAAACAAAAATAAAGTAAATTTAAAATCTTTATACGGACGTGACGTTTTTTAATTTTAAAGTAATGATTAAACTATATTCTTATTATTTTTACAGATCTTAGAGTGAATTCTATAAACTTAATCTCAAAATGATATTTTTATACCAAACTCTTAATTTGCTTTCATAAAAGTCAAGTTTTTGGCAAAATGGTCAATAAGTTTTAAAAAATGTCTAAACGAAACCACAAGTTTCATTTACAAGTTCTAAAGTTACATTATTATATAACACAAGTGACTGCTTATAACTTACATATTTTTTTGAAGCCTTTAAGGAAACAATATTTTTTCCTCTTAGCACTTATGTATAGGGTTAAAAATGCCAAAATTTTGATAAAAGATAATTTATTATTAATACAAATTACCTATCAACAAATCTGGCAAAAGTAATATTTAAACATAATAAAGAAAATGCCTCTTCTATAACTTTGAAGGACATTCATTGGTAACGCGCTATAGCATATGGGTTTTACAACTATATCGCTTTATAACTCATCAGCTGTCGTTGAAAAAATTTATCCTAATAACTTTTCCAAGATTAATACCGAAATGGTAAACGACTTTCTTGTGACATATCCAGGGTTTTTAGTACTGAAGTGAAAAATGTATAAACAAGGAACGCTTGAAAAGTTGTTTGTAGATTATTTTTATTTTTTGATCACCCTCAATCGGGAATTTGTTAGTATATACTTGTTACTGGAATTCTTAAACCCTAAAAATTTAAATAAAATATATAGAATTTTTTTTTAATATTCTTTGTTCTCCTGATAAATATCACTTAAACTATAACATCTGCTATCATAGTGACTCAATACACATACGGAAATGTTTTGCTGCAGGATAAATACTTCTTTTTTAAGATTTCATTGAGTTTGCACATATATTTGTTCACAAAACTCTATGAATTATTCCGAAAATATATGCAATATATATCCTTTTTCAGATTTCGAGAGCTTTACACCAAAATTTTAAATTTGCTAGGAAAAATAAAAATACAGTTTTTGTCTAAAAATACTAACACAAAATTTTAATTGTTTTTTATTTTAGGACATTCAGTGATAATGCAATAGATTAAGTTTAACTTAAAAAGGAGAAGTACTTACGTGTTGTACTCAATTACAACCAGATAGCAAACTTAGACTCAAAGGATATTCATTTAGGTTCAAGTTTTTAGAGAAAATATGGTTGTAATTCTGCAGCTAGTAAAAGTAAAATATATACTTATATTTGACTAATTTTGCTTTACTGAAGAGATTACAACAAAATTAAAGTTTTTTTTCTATTAAATTTGATCTGGCAGAATTAAATTGCCACATTAACCTTTTATATGTTGCACTGATGTAGAAATAAACATAATTCAAGAAATTAAATTTTTTTTTTTCAGATTGTTGTAGCTTCTACTTGATGGAAATTCATTTTAAATATATAGTAAAAACTGTTTTTAGTTAATTTTCACTGGTTTATTTATTAATTTTTGATAACGCGTTTCGCTGTCGATGCAGCTTCGTTGGATCTACATTTACACTGTCAAGATCAATCAAACTTAACAGTGTTTGTAGATCGGACGTCTGTCTAAAAACATTCTTTTATTATATATTTAAAATATATGTATTTTCCGGTAATGGTTAAGAAAACATCCCTACCCCCGGAGGGGATGGGGGTGGATGGGTTACGGCAATAGGGCAGGATGTCCCATCTACGAAACACCATAAATTTGGTGTCGGTAACTCTCCATAAACATTGTGTATTTGGAGCAAAAATTACCTTTACGGTAAAAATTAAGAAACACCCCAATTCTAGAGGAGGTAGGGAGTGAGTGGAGGTGGTAGAGAAGTATGTCCTCTCTACCAACCACTATAGATTTTGCGGTGGTCACCCTCCATAGAAAAGAAGTACTCCCATAAACGTTGTGTATCTGGCGTAAAAATATGCATATTTTACAATTTATTTAGGACATGTTAGCGAGTCATTTGAATATTTGAAGTCAAAACTTCGAATATTGCAATGAATTACTGAGTAACAGCGGATTCTATTCACCAGCATGTGGCATGTTGGGAGTGCGATACATGCAGTACGGTAAATCGAGAAACGTTGTCAAGACAATTTAAGTTTTGGCAACGCAATTAAAGTGATTAGTAAAAAGAAACGACGGAGAATTAGGTGCACTTACAAGGAATCTGCACTGACGAGTTCTTGGTTCAGATTAGTTCAGGTTAGTTTAGGTTAGTTCAGGTTAGGTCAGGTTAGCTCAGGTTAGTGTAGGTTAGTTTAGGTTAGTTCAGGTTTGTTCAGGTTAGTTGGGTTAGTTTAGGTTAGTTCAGGTTCGGCCCCCTTGTATATAAGATCGACCTTGACCACTTCAACCGACTCCCCACCTCCTCTGGGGTAGGAGTGTTCTTTAATCATTACCGTAAAAGTAATTTTTACTTCAAATATACAATGTTTATAGGGGGTGGCTCGTAGAGGGCTCTGCCATTTTCAGCCATCCCCATCCCCCCGGTAGTGGGGCTGTTTTCTTAACCATTACCTATTTTTCTTACACTCTAATATATAGATAGAGAAATCAGTTTTTTCTCTCTCAAATTTTTTGACAGAAAAGAAGACTTTATTATTTTTTATGCCTTGACGCGGAATACCAATTAGAATTAAATTTATTAAAAAAAATTAAATTGAAACAATTTGATGTACGCAAAAACCCTATATTAATTCAAGATAAAATTTCACTAAGCAAAATTATTTTTTTATGTGTGACGAAAAATTTTCAACTAGATATCTTATTATATAAATTGTATTTGTACCAATTTATGTAAAAAAAGAAGATGTCATGTCCGGAAAGGGGTAGTGTGGAAGGCAAAAGAAGTCGCAAGCTTTTTACTTATCCTGCAATGTTCCTCTTTTCCGACTTGAACACATATTTTTAAATAGTTGCGTTAAGAAAATGTTCGGAAAGTGGTATTTTACAGAATTAACCAAAGAACAGAACTCTAATTACATTTTTTGTGCATTCAGCGATTATTACGAAAAAATTAAAAACAAACAATATTAGGATTAATACAAACATAGAGCCAGGATACCTAATTAATTAGACAATAATAACTTTCCTAATAAAACAACAATATCATAAATACTACTTTACCTTCATTTGAATTAACCAATTACTGTCAACATTTTTGTATAACAATCTAATAATTCATTATTAATTTATCTTATATATTATGTTTTATTTTCCTATTTTTTAAGAGTAATTCAAAAAAAGCGAATAAAACATTATTCAAAAATTTTATTTTCGGAAAAGTTTTTTTGATTTGAACCGTAAATATTTGATCTTAGATGCTATTTTATTATATTTTAACTGACCGTATTTATCGAAAACTCAAAGCAAAAAAATCCTTATCCAGTAACATAAAGTTCTGCTTTAAGTTGTTCCGAACGGTTGCAAATATATTTTTTGCTGTTTAGAAATAACCGTAGTTTTTGCTTAACATAGTACGGAGTTTAAGACTTTTATTGCTATTTTCTAATAAGCTAAAATATTAAATTTTGGTTATTTTTTTTAGGTTTATTACGAGGTGTCGCTAGTAAGTGTTAAATTCTTTCAATAGTTTTATGGCAACAACATGATGACTATTATGTATACGCTGTTATCGGGTTGTAACGACAGTAGCTGTAATACCTATACTTTCATGTAAATAATAATTTTCTGTTAATAGTATTTTTCTTCGGTAGAAATAATGGTTCGTTGTTGCCTGTTATAGGAAAAATATTTTTTTAGTACTGATATCCTTTCTTGATCATATAAGTAAAAGTTTCTTGTTTGTTAAGGTATCTACAAATAAGTTTTTCGCAAAAATAGTTATTGTTTACACAGAATTTGTCTTGTGATTTTTTAGAGGTATGGAAGAAATTGTGTGAAATTAAAAAAATATATATATATATATATATATATATATATATATATATATATATATATATATATGTGTTATATATATTTTCATCTTTGAAAGCAAGTTCGCCGGTAAGTAATATACGTATTTTGTATTTTATTTGGAAAAAATATTACTCTACTCAGTATATATCACCACTACACCAAACACTTTATTTTTGCACTCGACGCGCGCTTCGCTAACCATGTTATCTCAGGTTAGGTGTGCAAAAATAAGGTGTTTGGTGTAGTTGTGATATATACTGAGTAGTGTCATTGTGCCAAAGATTGCACATTTCCAACTTAGTTGGAAAAAATATATTACACAAATTTGCAAAAGCGTTAGTATGAGGAAGTGTTTTTAGTTTTAAAGTTTTCATTAAATGCCGTACAGATTATTTATCTTAAAATCGTTACGGCATTTGCACGTAAATATCTAATATTTTTATTATAATAACAGACGAGTTGATATTCCCTTACTTTTTCAGAATATATTAAAACTTTAGGCATACATCATATTTTTATGAAGCTTTATTAGGAAAAGGATTCGCTTAAATAGCAGTTATTCTCATAGAAAGTAAAAAATTATCTCCATAATGGGCAACCTAATGACTTAAAACTAATAAATTATAATTAAACTTTACAAAGTTACTACTTTTATGGCACTCCTAATATCCCCGGAGGTCGCTGTTAAAACAGTGAAAATATTAAAAAGAAAAAAAATGGGATTTAAAAATGTTTGTGATCAAATTTATTACTTAAACCGTTAATAAGTATCTACTCGACAGCCTCTCGCTAATTTATTCAATGGTTAAATCTCGAGATTTAGGTGATTAGTTGCCGAAATGACATGTTATACTGAAGAAATGCCCAACAAGGGTCAATATCACTGGAAAATTGTTATCATCACTGCACGAAACAATTTATGTTTGCCCTCGATTCACGTTTCGTTTACCATGTTAACATTATCCGGGGAGATAATTCCTGAAAATTAAATCGAACACTAGAAAGAAGCACAGTTTAAAACATAGAACCTCAAAATTTCCACTGCCAGCCATATATTTAACAAGACTTCTAAACTAAGTACATAACTAATCCTAAATTAAATTTTCTAATTGATCGTTATCACGGCTTATCAAGATGGTAATGGTAATCTATGATAGTAAGCTATAGAAGCAAACAGTAAGAAAAAACTAAAACGGCAAATTGTAACACTGTAGATAATATAATATACCATTAACAACGGTACACAGAACACATTGACGCTAGCTATGTGTAAAAATAAATGAAATAAAGTGTGCCTTTAACTTCGGATTTATTCATCCCTAAAATTCACAGCAGTTCGTAAGGTTATGAGAGACCATGTACTAGGTGAAATGAAGCTCTGTATTTCGTCACTTCTTTAGATTAATGCAGAGTGATCGTAAGTAAATCATGTTTAAAAATTAATAGAAAATTGCAAGATGTTTTACAATTTCAGTTCAGTTAAACATAATACTTGAAATTATATGTTTGGTAGCGTGTGCTCACACAGCATTACAACCTTAAACTTAACATATAGTTTTTATGGTAAGACATAGTCAATATTAAAGAACTAAATCGATTTTTTAGCTATTGTATATTTACCCAAACTAACTGAACATCAGTTAAAGTCAATTTGTTGGAGGGGCAAATGATTAAAAATTTACTACTTGAAATAAAATAGAAAAATTTCATAAGCCTAAAAAGTAAGTCGCCTTCAAATAAAATTACTTTGTTTGGTAATAAAAGGTAAAAAAAAATAATAATAATAAAAGGTTAAATAAAAATATTCCATTTAAAATAGAAAACTGGCCTAAATAATAAAAATTCTCAATTGCTGTTTCTTATCAAGATAATTGAAACACGACAAATATCTTCAGAAGAAAAATTTACTTAAGACAAGAGCCACACTAGTAGTTTGGACCACACTTCTGAATAAAGAAAATATGAAAATAAACAGCTTTAAATGTCTAGATCATAAATGGGTTTGCTATGAAAAATATAAGAATAGGAGGGAGAAAACAATAATTGTTTAATCGACCTAAGTAAACCAGTCTTTTAGTACGTCCCTTTATTTGCGTTTGTAATTAAGAGAGGCCACCATTGTACAACACTATAAATGCAAGAGAATTTAATTTTTATTGGTAATCCACGAAATTCTGGTTGCAATAAACATATTTCCTGCGCTTTTTTGTTTACGGTATTTTAAAATTGTGTTTTTATTAATTACAAACAAACTGGATAAATTGTTAAAAATGTCTAACTGAAATTGGTAGTTATTTGGGTCTAGTTAAATAAGTCGTTTTATAAAAACTCTAAAAGAGTTTGAGTCTAAACAAGATTAGAACTGATTTAACGTATTATTTTATCGAGGACTCACTAAAATTTCCAATAATTTAGAGTTAAATTAAAGAAGCGATCAAAAATAAATAAGCTGCATTAATAAGTTAAGCTGTTAAATAAGTTATACAAAATGAACAATTAAAATGATATATTTATTTTCATAAAATACAAAAAAATGTGTGATATTTCAGTAAAGAATGAAAAAGTTGATCATTACACGCGATGAATCAGAAAGAGGTATATATTACTTACATGTGTGTAACTTATTTCGTTTCAAATATATTTATTATATGTGAACAAGCTCTAGATAGTCCCAAGTTAGATATAGAGGGAGAATTTAACCAACGATCCGCAAAGAGACTTAAGGACTAGCTTAATCTAGCATTTCTAGAGTTTTTGGGGTACCAGGTTCGCAGAATAGTTTACTTTGCACTCGCGTAGGGGGAGCAAAAACATCAACTTAAAAGACTCCTAAAGTAGATAAGATCGCTGCACAAATGGTGCTCTGTGGCCATGCAAGTAACTTTAGTGACCATGTAGGTAAGGTTAGTTCAAGTAACCCTACACTACAGTCGAAAATTAACTATGATATAACTAACTGTATTTTGGGAGTGGGGGTTCTGAAAAAGTAATGGAAGAGCAACTCGTCTGTTAATTATTATAATAAAAAAGCTAATTTAGTAGAAAACTTCCGATAGAACAAGGGGTAGTATGTTAGATCATAGGCATATTTTTGGGATATTTTTCATTTAAAAAATTTTAGGCTGTACCGATTACAATGAAGGAAGACTAGCCAAGGAGTGCCATCACTAGATAAGCCTATATTCTACATGACCACGTCGAGACAACACTACTCTGAGCTGTTAAAGAAGTGGCGAAGCACTACAGCGCAGGAACTAATCTTTAATATAAAACACGAGATGAAAAATATATCTTTAGTTAGCAGCTGAATAATTTGTTAATGTTGGTAGTACAGACTTCAAGTCTAACCATCTTCAAAATATTTTGAGTATCATTGAGAATGGTAGAAATTCGAATTAGAAACGAGAAAAACAGACGTGAGAAGAACTGGGACAAAGTAAAAATAGGATTTATTGGGACGCATATGCGCGAGAGAGGCTCATGCTTCAACAGCCATCTGACTATTAATTTGTTGATTCTATTTACTTTCAAAGGCAAGTCTGACATTAGGATATGTACCAAGAGTTTGGAGACTGACTGTAGTGGTATCTATGATGAGATGCGTTCAGATTATTCAGAACCTAAGGCATTTATGCTTAGCTTAGGTTTATTGTATAGTCAAGACTCTTCATAATCTGTCATCGCATGTAAGGAAAATGTTATGGTGCAATTACTGTTTTATCAGAATATACAAAATCGGCCCTGCTTACGCTTGTAAGCAGGATTAAAACAGGGACTACAAACGAACATATGCTTCTTCGAGTATTTTTAGGTATCTAATGAGCATGTAATAATAATTCTTTCACATCAGTAGTGTATTTGTGGAAATGTGTGTAGGAAGAAAGAGAGACGGAGGAGGAGGCAAAATTTCGCTTCTTCGGAGGCAAAATCTTTTACTTCCGAGAGGTAAAAATTTTTTCTTCCGAAGAGGCACGTATTTTCACCTCTGCCTCCCATCAACATTCCCACAAATTACCTCTTAACATATATCACCTAATCCCTGTCTGCATGGAAGTAGGTAAATAGAATTTAAATCTATAAGAAAACACATGAACTAGCAGCCTTTTCACTTCTCTTCATGTAAATAATGTCTACACATGAAAAATCTATTTGTGATTTAAGTTAACAATTAATTAAAAATTGTATAATACAGGGAACAGAATTAAGAAGTATAAGAAGTCGCAGGACTAGTAGCTTATTCTATGCTGTACAAATAATCTGTCACTCTAAAAATGACACCAAAACACAAAATTTTGAACACTGTGCTTTTCTTATGCATTCCTTATATAAGTTTTTGGTTTGAACAATTATATTAACAACAAAAACATCAAAAATATTAAATTTCTTTTATTATAAAATAAACTAAAATAAAAAAATTTAAAAAGTAAACAATCTCTTCTTCTTCTTCTTCGTAGGGATAATTTTCTTCCGATTCTTTTGTGGATCCTTCCTCGTATTCCTACTCGGATTCTTCCTTTGATTTTTCCTTCTTTTCTTCATTTTACGAAAGAAAATATTGTTGGGAGATCTCACTCCCCGTTATAAGTAAGGGACATCGAAGGAACATCTAAAACTTCAGTCGCCGGAATATCTCAACTGTCGTCTACAGGAACCGTTGTAGGTGGACTCGACCCCTTGGTTTGCTCCATAAATGAGCTCCACCACTAGTCTTAATCGATTCTGTAGAACTGTAGAACTAAAAGGTTCATTGGGAACCGATAAATAAAGTCAACTGTCGTGACTGGCATGTAGGCTGCCAAATTATGTTGTGGTATAATTTCGTCGTTAATATCTAAAACCTGGATATAGAAATCTGTTTTAGCATTTATTTTAAATGCCATTGCAGAGTCTGCTGAGGCCTAACATATTTGTTATATAAGCGATATAAACCATCAATTATGCTATAATTTTTGCCAGTTTCAGCCGAAGTAGTGGGTTAATGACTTTAAAAACAGGTGCACCTGTAAAGGTTTTGGTGTGATGTAGTTCCTGTTAGCCATACCAATAGACTTTATGTTTAACCTTCCATGTTCATTGTCGTATGGTAGAATACTGTTGCATACTTCCCCAAAAGAGAGCTCTTTATTAATGATTTCAGAATGCCTGGTCGTTGTACGAAATACTACACCTCTTGAAGAAAATTCTAGGCCATGTTTATACCATCCACCTGGCCTATAAATCTTAACTTCGAATAATGGCATCTGTATGTGGCTTGACATCTTATAATTCAGTACCACTATGTTTTGCAGGATATATAGTTTTTCATTTGTAGCTCTCCTTAAATCATCTAGGCCCTGAGTATTTCCTAGGACTAATACCTATAACCGTAAATAAAAAATTAGGGACTAGGGAAATTAAATTTTACTACAATTCTAGATAGCTACCAATTGTGTAAAAAAGGACTCTAATTCTGTAAATATATGTTATTCATTATGAACTAAATTACTACAACCTGTAAACGTTTTGATATAGGCACGAAGCTATTTTCCAACACATTATTTAAATAAATGATTTATAATATTGCAGATTATTGTTTATTCTATAACATTTGGTGATTTTTTTCGTAAAAAGAGTGATTACTCTGTCTACTAATAGCCTGGCGTTGCTTACCCACGGTCGGTAAAAGATATACTTCGAATTTTTGTGTTCACCTACAGGTATTACCTTTGCGTCTCATACGTTGTAACCCAAGTGTCAGTCGCCGTTTAAATAGTATTAGAATAGACTATTTTCAAAATGAGAGCTGCGTATTCATCTGGCTTGGAAGCTGTGTTCTTGTGTTCTCATGCCAAAGGACCAAAAATGTCTCAATACGCTGCTGGCAAATATATGAGAAAATCAAGGTCGTTCGTCGAAGTGAATGCAATGTTATTTGGGGACAAGAACTGTTGATGTTTTGCCAAAACATGACCCAGTACGGATCTATACTAACAAAGACGTACAAACAGTTGTCTGTCTATTTCAAAGCAGCAGCACGTTGTCTCTGCATCAAGAATAGGCAAAATTACTACGAAAATCATTCGACGTTATTTCCATGGTCATGATGTACGATGGCACAGTACAGTCGAAAAAACCATTGTTATCAGAAAGACACGTCAGAACGAGACTAGTTTCGATCAACAAAAGTAAAGACCGTAAATAAAGTAATGTTATTTTTACAGAAAAAAATTTTCTTTTTGAGCATATTGTGTAGTAAAAACGATACTGATCTACTGCCACCAACAGACTTATCCAATGAATGTTAAACACGCGGTAAAGGTAGATGATTGGGACTTCTTTTTAAAGCAAGGATTTTATCGACTTCATCTCTTTCCCGATAACCTGAACACTAAGAAAATGTTGAAAATATAAGAAAAAGCTTTAACTCCGTCTGTACAATACTTGCTTTTGAGTAAAGATGAAGATTGGATTCTACAGGAGGGTAACGATCTTAAACATCGAAACTTGGAAAGAAGAAAATTATATCAATACACCGAAGCGGCTATCACAATCACCGGATTGCGTGTTCTATTGAAAATGTGTTAGTTACTCATCAACAAGAAGCTTCAAGGAAGACCGACATTAACTTTAAAGGGTTTCAGTGAACTAGATTTGATACGGAGGATTTTTGCCTCATAAATATGCATGGTTACTACTTCTCTAGTGGTATTGTTTGGAGATGTCAGTCTATTATTTACGCAGATGCCGGTGACTGGGCTTCTTATCAATGAATGCATGTTAGTCATAAATCTTACTGAATCTGATTTATACAAATTCATTTAGCTTTGAGATAGATTTAGTCCCAGCTCTTTCTAAACATATTGTATATTATTAATAAAACCCTTTTTTGTAGATCGTTGTTTACTCCTGATCTTTTAACTTACCTTTTTATAACTAAGTTTCACACATCAGTTATACACTACCAACTCACTAAGACTACACAGAGATTTAAATTACTGCATAACTAACTTTGGAAGTATTATTTGAAATTATTGGAAAATAGTGGCAGGATACAAATGGAAACGTTTTTTTCTCTTACTAGAACGTAACTTACAAAATTGTGTAAATTTTTGTTAAACTTAATGTTATCTCTATAATTTTCGACAACATTGTAGAAAAAGCATCCCAAAAATTTCAGCAAATATAATAATTGTGGAAATATTTTTAACAAGCCATAGATAAAATTTCAATAAATATGGTATATAATCTTGTGTAAAACTTCTTGAATAGATTTTTACTCGTAAATGAAGGAAATTCACATTTTAGATAGAAAATCAAACAGTTTTTTTATTTTAGATAAAATATTGTATATATTCTTACAGTACTGAGTCCTACAGTAATATTTAAGCAACTTTCGTGTAGTAATCCCTGTATCAACTGTATCCTGTTAAGACTCTAATATTCTAACTATCAAAGTGATTAAAATTATTTTAACAGCTACTTTCAGTTTTTACAAATATATCTAACTCAAATTTGAAATCTGATACAACTGTAACATAAAACAATTCTATTTACTATAGAAGCTCAACAATTCGCAACTAAATTTTGTTGTAGAGCATATTTTAAATTTTTTTTTAAATTGTTACAAATTAACTACTATTATATATGTTAGAAAAGAGTATTTTGTAATTAAGAGCTTTAAAAAAAGGTAGTTATATATAAAAAAATTATAGAATTATTGGAATATTTATTTCCTTAAAATCGGCCAGATTAGAAAAATACACAGTTTGGTTTAAGACCAATTTTAATTTGTAAAGTTTGACATTTATTGTTAAAACTCTTTTGATTAGTCTATTAAATAGAATACTAGAAATATATTAAAAGGGTAATTTTTTTATTCCAGTCGTAAAATGTTAACATGACAAATCGAATGAAAAATCGACCAATCTCAAGAGAAAATTTTGTAACAAATTTTTGGTACAACTTGAAAAAACAAAAATATTTGTAAATGTTGATATTTACCGTAGAATCGCCTGGCAGGCATGACTTTTCATTACCTAACTAAATAAATCTATAAGGAACGAAACAGAGGATTTTAAGGTCCTATTGAAGGGTAACATACACCCGAGCGCTGCAAAAGGTATGTATATTAAAAACAAAATATTTTAAAGAATGACGATTATATATTTTAATTGTAGCTTAAATTATAAGAATTTTTTTTAGATATATTTTAAATATTTTTATTATTTTTTATCGGGTTAAATGGACCACTGATGCCTCCTTGTCTGCAGAATACCATAAGTTCACCAAAAATGAACCAATATGCCAAAATAAAAATTAATTTTGTAAAATAATGTAGTAAATAAAGATTGTCTAAGGGTTTTTTTCAAAAATAAAAAATTTACTGTGTTTCAAGCTTTAGTATGCAATTTTCGACCAAAACTTTTATGTTTAATTATTTACAAAAAATTGTCTATTAGAAAAACTAAAAAAAAACCTTTAGACAATTTGTATAAAAAAAATTAAAAATATTAAAAAATGACTGAGTAATATTGCAGAGAGTATCTGAACACAGATAGCGGTCCCAATCCGACGCCAGGTCACATTTAAAGCTATAACTTTGTAATGGAATGGAATTTTCTTAGATTTTTTTTTAATAATTCTTAGAAGTATAGAGAATAAAAATCTGTAAAAATTAACTGACGTAAGTTTTGGGCCAATGGGCCTATCAAAATTTTAAACAACACACTGCAAGTGGCAAATATATTGACGAACCTAAGTTCTAGTAGTTGTAAAATAGCATTTAAATGATACGTTGATTTTAAACTAAATATAAGTGAAAATTATCGTCTAAATGAAAATAGCATCCAATGCTGAATGCGTTAATCTATCCGATAACGATAACTGAACAGTCTTTAGTTGCTGCTGAGCAGCTTTTACCACCATCAAAATGAAATAATTCTTAACAGAGTATTATTAAGGTTTGTACTAGAAATTAAAATATATTGCTGGTAGATACTATGCTGGGAATGTGGAATCGTTGGCACAATGACACTACTCAGTATATATCACCACTACACCAAACACTTTATTTTTGTACTCGAGGCGCGCTTCGCTAACCATGTTAGCTTCATCAGGAGCGATGATTGAGTCAATCCTGATGAAGCTAACATGGTTAGCGAAGCGCGCGCCGAGCACAAAAATAAAGTGTTTGGTGTAGTGGTGATATATACTGAGTAGAGGTAGATACTATATGGGGTAAAAAATCCTTTTTGAAGAAAATAGAATGTTTTTGCCAAAAATCTATTTTATTCCTCAACACAGTTTCCTTCAGGAGCGATACACTTATTATCGTGTTCTTTCAACATTTAGATACCTTTCATATAGTATGATTTGTCGAGCTTTCTAAAAGAAACCTCAGTTTTCCATTGTACATCTTCATTTAAGTCGAATCTTTCTCTGGATCCACCACTACACGCTTAAGTTCAAAGGTTTCCTCCGTTGTTACGAATCAATGCAAAAACTCTTTTGGATTAAGCTGAAACAGCCCAAACAG
Source organism: Pachyrhynchus sulphureomaculatus (assembly GCA_019049505.1). Classification (NCBI taxonomy): domain Eukaryota; kingdom Metazoa; phylum Arthropoda; class Insecta; order Coleoptera; family Curculionidae; genus Pachyrhynchus; species Pachyrhynchus sulphureomaculatus. The sequence goes on along the minus strand of CM032453.1, from coordinate 98,742,220 downwards.
CATTCTAAATCTTCGACAAGTTGCTGTTTTTGATGGTGAGAGGCGTCTCGGAATTTTTAACCCCATGTAGTAAGTTGAGTAATAAAAGTATTCTATCACGATTATTACAGCTATTTGTCCATCTTATATATTACGTGATATTTGATATTTTAAATACAATGCTTAAAAACAATAACAAATATATTATTGCACCTCCAAATGTGATATAATTAAATAAAAATAATTAAGTGGCAAAATCATCATAAACATATCGTACAACGTATCATATCATATCATAAATCGTATTTTAATGAAGCTAGACACGAAAAAAGCTTCTTGCGCTGACGGAATACTTGCCATAGTTCTCAAAAACTGTGCTAGGGAACTAATACCAGTTTTCTGGAGACTTTTCAATCTATCCTACAGAAAGAGAATATTTACATCCTGCTGGAAATGTGCCACTGTTCAGCCGATAACTAAAAAAGGCAAGAAGACCTTTCCAAATAACTACCGACCGGTCGCACTGCTTTCAATAATATCAAAAGTCATGGAAAAGGCTATCAATCAGCATCTTCTAAATATCTTGAAGGATTCAACATTATTAGCGATCACCAATATGGCTTTCGTAAACATAGATCAACAAAAGATCTTCTGACTTATGTAACACATGTTTGGAACAACGCAATTGGACATTTTGGAGAATCTCGAGCGGTTGCTCTTGACGTATCCAAGGCATTCGACCGTGTTTGACACGATAGACTGTTGGCTAAGCTTCGCTCTTCTGGTATGTCTGAAAAGTTCTGTTTGTGGCTCTCATGTTTCCTGAGAGAGCGTTCTTTACCAGTGGCCTTCACCTTCACTATCAACGCCGGTGTGCCGCAAGGCTCCTTACTGTCTCCTACTCTCTTTCTCATTTACGCTAACGATCTGCTGGAAAAGACCGGGACCTATCTACAACTTTGCAGATGACAGTACGCTTGTCTCTTCATTCACTTTGAACGCTTGGACATCGGCTGCTCAGACGAATCTTCGCAGACAGCAGGAAGCAACTTAACAAAGACCTGGAAGAAATTCTGTCTTGGGGTGACAGTAACCAAGTGGAATTTAACGCTACAAAAACCCAGGAGGCAGTTTTTTCTAAAAAAGTTAACGTTGCTGAACCCGACATAATTATGTCGGAGCACTCCATTCCTCTAACATCGTCACTCAATTTGTTGGATGTTAATTTGGAAGCAAATATGTCCTGACATGGCATGGCTTGTTGCAGGCATAGTAAGGAGAACTTCTCAAATGTTGGGAATATTATTTCGAACCAGAAAGCTTTACACTACAAGAACTGTTAATTCTTTGCAAAGCTCAAATTCGACCAACTATGGAATACTGCTCCCATGTATGGGGATCCGTTCCCAAACATACACTGCATTTGTTGGATTCTATTCAGAGAAGAGCTGTTCGTCTGACTGGAGAACCGGAACTCACCGGCGGCCTTGATTCGCTGGAATATCGAAGAACGGTCGGCGACTTGAGCCTATTCTACAAGTATTTTCATGTGAAGTGTTCGAAGGATGTAGCCCGCTTAATTCCTTTCAGAGTTAGAAATACACGTGGCACTAATACTGTATGAGGTTCAGCTTGTTATTCCTCGTATAACGCTTTTCAAGCAGTCTTTTATATGGAGAACATCATCCCTTTGGACTAACTTGCCCAGAACTGTGTTTCCCACCGAGTACAATTTACAGCGAATCAAAAACGACGTGAATCGCTTTTTTCGCACACATGTCGCTCCTGTAGTACTTTAGGGACTTCCCTGCAGCACATGTGCTATACCCATAAAAAAATCTGATTTAGTCATTATATTTTTTATCAACTTCTATTTTTGAGGGGTAGTACTCGGTTAAACCTGACAGTTAAAATAAATTGATGTTTTTTTCTTTCTTAGCAGCTTATTGTCTTTTTTATTACTCTAAGATATCCTTCTCTACTCTTAGGAGTATATGTAGGGAGGGACAATGCTTGATATTTAGAATTTCGAGGTGACGCATTTTGGGAAACTTATTAAACTGTGTTAGATGAAAATAAATTTGAAAATAAATAACTAAATTAAATATCAAATAACTGCGACTAGTAAACAAATAATTTATCTTTTGAAAACTTATGTAGCTTCTAACATAGATTGAATATACTAAACATACGAATAGCAATTAGTAACTAGTTTTTTCACTTGAATTTGGAGAATTAATATTATGAAGGTGTTTTTATTGTTTAAATCGATTTGATGTCACGTAGTTTAATTTATTGCTTTTCGAGGTCATGTGTCTTTGCTTTGAAAAACTATTGGTCGAAACTATCGAACTTAATGACTCTAGAGTGACAATACTTGATTTTATATCATATTTTGTATAAAAATATTTTTGTTTTCATACACAAAAAAGTCAGTACTTTTATTTTCCATTGAATCCCACATTTTTGTTGACACGTGACAATATTTTTAACTAAAAACCAAATTATATTAGAGAAAAAAAATGATGTTTTAAAATTTCCAGAATACTGGCAAAAAATTTTAGTTTTTTAAATTATCATTCATGGTCAGTTTAATTTAACTCTAATTGCTGTGAAATATGCCCAAATTGTAAAAAATAAACATATTTTCAATCAAGTTATTACAAGACAAGGTTTTCGAAACAGACTGTACATTGATTTTATTATTTATCTTATTTATACAAAAATGACCAGTGTTCAGAAGTCATGATCTCGGTTTAAAAATCAAAATAAGAATTCTCAAATGCTACATCTTTCCGGTGCTTCTGTATGGGGCGGAGTCTTGGACTGTAACTACGATATCATGTAAAAGGTTAGAAGCAATCGAGATATGGCACTACAGGCGCATGCTTAGAATATCTTGGACAAAGCACACTACCAACAAGAGAGTGCTAGAACCCTTGAACAAAGACCTGGAAATTGTTAATACAATTAAAAGAAGAAAACTCGAATACCTGGGCCACATCATGAGAAACGAGGAAAGATATGGTCTACACCAGTTGATACTGCAGGGCAAGGTAGACGGAAGAAGAGGAACATGACAGGAGACGTGTTTCGTGGCTGAAAAACCTGCGAACATTGTTCTCAACAGCAACAACTAATCTCGTTCGGGCAGCTGCAAACAAAGTCTTAATAGCTAGGATGATGGCCAATATCCGATAAAGGATCGGCACAAGAAGAAGAAGATCTATAAAAAAAAAAGACAAAAGAAAGGTTGTCATAAAGCTGTATTAATCCTCATAGTTAATTTAGGTCAACTTCATGTTGTTGATATACTCAGCAGCAAATGATAACTAAAAAATTAAAGGATAGAACGCCAATTTTGTACAATAACTGCGTAGATTATAGATTGTCTAGTTTGCAATGTGAGGCTTGTCACATTCGGAAGACATTGCAGTAGTTAAAACAGAGGCTCACACAGCACAGGAGCCGATTGGGAAAGAATTCTTGTGCCGTAGTGCAACATCATTTAAAAGCAGGTCATAATTTTGATTATAACAACGTTAAAATTTTAGCTCACTACAACTATAAAGGGGGCCTTTTTAAAGAAATGTACCACATAAACAATGACCCCAACTCAATTAATTATAAATCAGACACTAATCAACTTAGTAATATCTACAGCAACATAATCAATGCTTATTAATCATTTACAATTACAGCATTAATTATTAAAATTTTGCCACCCCTTGGTATAAAATAAGTAAATAAAGTCTTTTCCTTTTGCTGTTTTTTTTTTCTGTTCATTTGAAATTCACGTCAGTACATATACACTAAGACTGTTTACTCTCAGTTTGTTTAAAAAAATCGAGATGATGTGTTTTGATTTCTAAGACTAACTCGCATTTTCGTACGTTATTTTATTTTATTTATTCGTTTGTTCATATTTATTTGTTTTATATTTTAACATTTCCACACGCAGATGAAAAAGAATATCAGAAGTTATCAAACGATAACGAAATATTAAGTAATAAAGTTTTATTTACAGTTCAGACAGAATCCCGATAATCAAACACGCATCTAATTGATGTAAAGTCGATAACAGATTTCCAATATATATATATATATAATATATATATATATATATATATATATATATATATATATATATATATATATACCAAAATGATATAAATTAGAAAATAGTTTATATAATTAGAATAAGCTCTTTTGGTATAAACATCAATAGCTAAAAATAGGGATCCCTTATGATATCATCCTTTATCTATCTACGTACGAAGTTCCATTTGAATCGGTGACGACCTAATACCTATTTCGCGTGCGCCATAATACTGTAAAGTAATTTACTGAGCTTTTCTCTAGTAAGCATGCAGTTCTAAAATGATTATTGGATTTGACTTGTTCACATAAAAAAATAGCCTAAACCCCACATTATAATTTTAAATGCTTGGTACTTTATTGAAAAATATTACCCACAAAAAAGTTAAGCAGAGGTTTTTAAAGTTATTCACACCTGAGACCTAACATTATACGCTACATACTCAATTCCTTAAAATGTGAAATATTAAAAAACAAAATTCGATATTCCTCAACTCCAACAACCCACGAGGATGACCGACAAGATAATCCGAAACAACCTTCCTAATCAATAAATTCATAAGAAATACAAAAATCACACTTTACAAATATACATATAAGAAAGCTGATAAATAACCTATAAATATAGATAACAAAAAGTTGGTAAAGTGATTTACGTAGTAATTTCTTCTGAACTCGCAGTTATAAAATAATTACTGAATTAAAATCGGTATCGCAAAAAAGAGTAAATAAAGGACTTCAGAAATATTTAGAACTGAAGCCAGATAATTCTCTCTACAAAATTTTTAGATTCCTCCACTTGGAAAACCCTAAAAAGAATGCATAATAAGCTATATATGAATTAAACTTCCTACCTCATCCTCTATCGCTTTAACGATATCTACTAAAAATAATTATGCTTAAAATTTGTCGATAATCTTAACCAAAATTTATAATACTAATGAAACTATACGGAATTTATTAACCCCATCCCCCCTGTTCATCGCTTTACTCTCTTTTTAATTTATAAGTTTTTTTCTACTTTACTATCTTTATACGAAATTTTAAACCGGTATCTGATTTAGTTCGGAAGTTATCGTACAGACAGACAGATCGACAGACTAACAGGTAGACAAACCGACGGAAATACGAAACTACGTTTCTGATGTTCTAGAGCACCGAAATGTGAAGAAATTCAAGCTCCCTGAGATTGATTAGATAAGTACAATACTTCATTGCAACCAGGGAAGCAAACGTACATAATTATTAAAAATAATGAGAGTGTGACAAGCTAAATTTTTTATTTCACAAGATATAACTTCTAGTTACAAAGGAATAAAGACAAGCCAAATCTTACGATGGTTTTTTGAGAAAAATAAAAGTAATTCTTTGATGTAAAAACACCGAAAAATATTTTTCGGATATCTCTTAACACAGTTTTTCTGTAATTAATCTGTAATTAATTCTCACCTGTTAACTGAATGCTTTTCCTAGTTTTGCCTAATTGGTTATCACCGACGCAAGTGTAATTTCCGAAATCTTGCCGATTCACCTTCCGAATTACAAGGGTATGTCTGGAGCCTCGAGATTCCATTATCCGTCTTTCCGTCGTATCTAGTTGCATTGTATCTCTATACCATAAAACCTAAAACAACAAAATAGTCTATAATTGGAAGCTTAAGAGCAATACAGCAAAATAAGTAGATTTACTTCGTACATTATTTATAGAATTTAGTGCTAAAAGTCTTATATTTTAGCACGCAACAAGATACTTTGAATATAGCATTATTCATATTTAATGCTTAGTAAGAAGTTCTAATTCGTAACGGAATTTTATAGTAGGATTGTTAAGATAAAAAAAAAACTAAGATTTTTCCTTAAACTAATAATGAAGAAAGAAAATCAATACCTTCTTTAGAGGAAAACGAAAGAAAAATAAAAAAAATAATTACTGTTTTCGCACAAGAAAATATTCTTGGCTGTTTCACTAAACTACTTGGGAAATGAACTTAAAGAATATTCATGTCAGTTTTGTTACTATGGATTAGCTGTCTGACATAGCAAAGTTGTCATTAGGGTTTCTCTAACTGAACATAATGAATTTTATCAAACACATAAAGACACATTTTTCTATACAAATTAAATAGTTAAACGCACAATAAAGTTATATTTTTAGAAAAATTGATCTAACTAAATTTTTACAAATTTCTCAGCAATCCAAAAATTTTGGATATTAAAAAAAATCAAAGATAACGAGAGGAGCTACGGCCGATCAATACTTGCTCCATTTAATTAATAAAGGTATTACAACATAGCATCTTTAGTTCTCAAAGATAGTATACTTTTATTAGTAGCATTATAAATTAAAACTTGGGTTATATTATATATTATTTATTAAAATTCTTAAACCTTTTAGGTCTCGTATTTTATTTGCACATCTTGTGTTAATAATTTCTACAGGTGTTATGTTAGATTATGTCCTTGCCGCCTTTATTGTTACTGTTCGTTCAGAAAGGTTTTTTTTGCCGCAAATACTGCCTACTATTTTGGTTGTCTAAAATTTAAATTAAGTTTGCGTAGTCTTTTAGGAAATAACAAAATTCTTTAGTCTATGGTAGTATATATATTCATATATATATATATATATATATATATATATATATATATATATATATATATATATATATATATATATCTATACATATATATATATATATATATATATATATATATATATATATATATATATATATACGAGTATGTGCTTCATTGAACACCGATCCTTGAATTTAATTCTCAAACAGTGGTATATTTTTTGGTATCATTAGAATACTGATTTTCTAGTCTTTCCAATACCAAAAACATTTGAATTTCCAAAAAGTTTTACTGATTAAAACGGTTTTACTTAATAGAACCGATTATGCTTGCTTAGCAACGTACTCGTTGCGCGCTATTCATCTCTATAAAAACACATGCAACTGAATTTTCCTATAATTCCTTTAACAGAACTTGAACCATAAACATCTGTGCTATACCTGTTCACCAATTATGACATCGGAAAATGGATACCATCACGGAAGAAATGGCATACGTCATTACCCTAATGCATAGCCTACGTGTAGTCGCTGCGTATCACCAGTCACAGCCTCCATTTGTCAATAAATCTTTACATGGCAGTCCTTAATAATTTATTTTACTATGACAGCAATAAATTATATATAGAATATTGTTTTAACTACTTTTTAAGATTTAAGGTTGCTCCAGAGGTAATCCGTTTAAAAACTTCGATACCTGTAATTTTACATCTCAGAGCAACCTTCAGATAAGAATCATTTTATAAAACTTAATATGAAAAAAACGGGAGTGATAGATCAGTATATAATTCAGTAACAATTACCAAGGTAAGCAATCCTGCAGCAAGTTCCTGAGCAATTCGAGCTCTTTTTGGGAATGAAATATTATACGTGTGAGTTGGAACCAGGAAATGAGGCTTAGCGGCCAAAAAACAATTAAGAAATTTTTAGTTGTTTTATATGAAAGACTAAGTTGGGAATGTGGAATCTTTGGCACGATGATACTACACAGTATATATCACCACTACACCAAACATTTTATTTTTGCACTCGATGAAGCTAACATGGTTAGCGAAACGCGCGTTGAGTGCAAAAATTAAGTGTTTGGTGTGGTGGTGATATATACTGAGTAGTTATATGAAAGAGTTTGTATTTAAGAGAGTATTTTTACGACAAAAAAGTCAACGATATTTTGAGTCAAAGTTGAGGCTACGGCGAGCCGAGCGGTGGCATCTGAACAACAGAACTCTTATAAAATTTAGAGAACCAAATTTTAATATTAAAAACTAAATATATTATTGTATGCATTAACTTTCAACTCACCACCTTTTAAGGACTACGATATAGTCAAAACTGTATTATTTGAAATTTAAAATGATAAATGAGAGGAAATTTGGCTTGATTACGCTGTATATTTTCTTGTTCCAATCAGGCAATATTTCACAAGTTTAAGTTTAAATACCACCAGACGTAAAAGTACGAACATAAATAGGGTAATTAAGAACGAGCTCATCTCACATACATTAGGTATTTTAGCTATTTAATATAGTTAGGTAATTCAACTGTCAATCACGTGTACAGAAAGTTTTACCAAAAATAATGGTCAACTACTTATACTTAAATTTACAAAAATATATTTAAATGGAAACATTTGAAGTATTGCCTGTTTGAGTAAAACAATATCCAAACTAAGCAAACAAATTCTCAATTTCTCCTCATTTTCTCATTCATGACTAAATACTTTAACTTTTACTAGAAGATCTATAGTTCTTCAGGTTGCCGATTTTAGCAATGAAAGGAAGCATTTAGTTTTCAATTTCTAAGTAAGTAATTCTTTTCAGCTGTTATCTTCAGGTTAGAAGTGAAGATA
>CM032453.1:98686221-98728721 GCA_019049505.1 Pachyrhynchus sulphureomaculatus | reverse complement strand
TCGTGCTTAACTTGGCTCTCGTAGATATTGTCGTAAGCCTCTACTGCGGCTCGGTGGAAATTAGCCTGGCTGCGGCTTGATGGTACTAAGCCTCTCGGCGGCTTGATGTTACTGCTTGGCGGCGGCTCGGTGTTCTAAGCCCGGCGGCTCGGTGTGTTCTAAGCCAAGATTCGCGTCCTCCGGACCCTTAAATAAGCCGTGGGCACCAATCCCGGCGTATCGACAGATTCGGTCGCAAACCCGCACAGCACACTATATAACGAGCGGCTAAGAATTTCTGATTAATATACCGCTCGATACAAAAATGAAAAGAAGTACATTATTAAGAGAAAAATCAGTAACATTATATGGTCTTAAAATCTAGGAAAAAAAAATGAATGTTACATTACCCCCTTCCAAAAAGAAATAGACTACACTAGTCTATTAAACTAAGGCTACTTATGAAAAGGTACAAAGTGGTACACTATCACTTAATACTAAGGTCAGAACTTAAAACAAAATTACAAACTTCGGACCTTACTACTAGACTTAATTCAATTAAGCACTAATATTAAGTACAATGAAAACCAAATGAAAATCTTTGCATGTACACAAGAATCTTATAACTAGACTTAACTTAATTAAGCACTAAGGTTAAGTACATCAAAAAGTAAATAAAAATCCTTGCATGAACATAAGAAATACCTGTTCAAAGTAACAATCGCGGTCTTCTTATATAAAAGAATCAGCTCTGTTATTGTTACCAAAACAAAAAAAAATATAACTTTGTCTAGACTCTTGTCTAAATCAAAAAAATGAACTGAAACAAAGTATGAACACCCCCCTTAAATTATTTTAAGGATTGTCTGAAAATTTTCTATTTCAGCAAAAGAAATTTAGAAAAATTCTTAAATAAAGAAAAACAAAAAAATAAGTGATTCTAGTGCAAACACTAACACTAAAAGGAGAAAGTCTTGTAAGACCATTTAGCACAAGGCTAAGAAAAACACCTGGATGAAAATCCAGACAAACGCTCGGAAAAAAAATCGCCATCAATGCTCTAGCTCACCGCTAAGAGAACATTCTAAATCTAGTATCACTACTAGTCGCATCAGAAAAGAATCGCACTCTACAGCGCAATGTCGACGTCCTAAGACATCTAGACATGCTAAAATCGCCAGGGAAAACGCTCTGGTTGATCGCCAGATAATCGCACTCTATAACGCAATGTCGACGTCCTAAGACATCCAGACATGCTAAAATCGCCAGGGAAAACGCTCACGCAATGTCGACGTCCTGAGACATCCAGACATGCAAAAATCGCCAGGGAAAACGCTCTGGTTAATCGCCAGAAAAACACGTCAGCTCATCGCCAACAAAACACTCTGGTATATCGCCAGAAAAAAAAAACTCGGCTCCTCGCCAAGAAAACATTCTGGTATATCGCCAGAAAAAAACCTCGGCTCCTCGCCAAGAAAACACTCTGGTACATCGCCAGAAAAAACCTCGGCTCCTCGCCAAGAAAACATTCTGGTACATCGCCAGAAAAAAAGCCTCGGCTCCTCGCCAAGAAAACACTCTGTAAATAGTCCTCGACTACACAAAGTCTGCGTTCTAAAAGAACAATCTCGCCATTAACATAGTGAGCAGCTATAAAAGCTAACAATATCACTATAGGCACAGTGAATAGCTACAAAAGCTAAAATTCACTCTAAACACAGTGAATAGCTATAAAAGCTAAAATTCACCAAACTGAATGATCCTGCTTCAAAAAGCAATGTTCACAAAGAACAGAATGATTAGTCCACGCGCAACTAACATTCAAGGAAACATTCCTAGCACAACTATGTGAGACAGCTAGTCTCTAAATAGGACCTCCCTAAAGTCATAATCCTATATATAGGAGTCCTTAAACAAAACGACTCAAAATCACACATTTTGAGCACATGCCCTCAGGCAACCAACATACACTGAAATATATACAGAAATATATACAGAAATATATACAGAAATATATACAGGAGTTCAAATCCCAAACTCTTGGTTATGATAACTCCATACTGAGCTTGGTGAAAGCTCTTAGCAAAAGCTAATCAAATCTTCAGCACATCGCACCAAAGTGACAAATCTGCCTAGAAACATGAGCCAGAAAGAAACGCCCTCCGTCATTCTTCAGGGTGGCTACACAGAGATATAAAATTTAACCAGCATTGCGCTTCTCCAAGTTGCATGAAGAACCCTCGTGTACTGGTCTCGCCTAGAACAACAACGAAAAACATTCAATCCATCCCACATAACAGGAGCCAAACACCTCACCACGATATACTGAAAGGTGGAGACAATAGAATACGGAAATGGTGACCCTGGAGTCCACCAACAAAAGGGAGTAGATTATAGCATCCACTAAACTAAAACGGTGTCTACCACACCACCATAAGTCAAAAAAATTAATCAATAGGGTGTCCCGAAACACACACTACTGCCAACAGCCTGTCACCACTAATAGGCTAATTGGAGCTGAGGTCGACTACAGTAGCTAGGCTCTCCTTTGGCTCAAATAGAAATAACCATTGAGTAATAAAACCTCTAAAGGTCCCAAAGGTCAAACGTTCGCCCTCCATAGACTACCCTTCCAATCAGTCTGTTCCTCAGGAAGACTAACTCCCTGCCAAACGTCGTAACGGCATCTGTTAGCACCCGGTGCATCACAGCCTGTAAAAAATAACTTATGGGATACAACCTAAAAGGTTTACCAGGTTGGCTTAACCAAGCTTCTAACGGAAATTTCCAAAAAACGAAAATGAGCTTAAAAAGCTACATGAAGCAAAAATTTCTCTATTTTTCGGTGGCAACGCAACAAAACTGTTGAAGACGACAAGAGCTTTTCCAGCTTAATCAGAGACAAGAAGAAAACATCGTTGACAGCTAAAATATTCGATCATGGTGTTAATCGTCTCCCTAGACAATAGCCTCTAGAAGAAACTGCTACAGGTATCAGGCATAACCGTTTTCTGTCAGCCCAAACTTCTAGATTACCTCTTGGAAATCTAAAAATTCGGTTAGGAATCTTCCTTCACTGCGCTTAGCCTCTCTTGACAAGGTTCTCATCTCGGTATCAGATTTTGATCATTTCTTTGTGAAACGACTGTCTTACTCTGCTCTCATCTCCTGTAAATGATCAGCCTTTAGTTCTCCTGCAGGACTTCAATTTCCTATCAATCTGATAGTATACCGCAAAAACTCAACATACACCTATGAGTCTATGCAAAAAAATTTTTAAAAAGTTTGTGACTCAAAGGTAACGTTTAAACGGCCCTGAGAAGAATAGAATATACCCTCAGTTTGTCAATTCAGAAGAAGATCTAAATCAAAATAATCCAAGTCTTAGACTTACTGGATAAACCAAAATCAATTTACTCTTAATTGCACCCAACATATACCACTAAGGTAATAGAAATACACCCACTCGGGTAACAAACTTTGAAATTGCTCATAAAAATTTTGACTCTACATCACACTACACGAGCTACATCTTGCGCTTGTCCTAACTCAAGATCACCTTGGATTGCCTCTAATCAAAATTTCGCTTCCAAGTGTCAAGAACTGGATATTATATGGGGTCATTAGCAAATCAAATCCCGCGACCTCCGACATACCAGTCTTATGATATATCCTGAGTGTGACTCCTTCGCAAGCTCGCTAAAACTGAGTCGATGCTAAACATCAACCACAATCAACCTAAGTTTGGGATATGGCCAATACCCAAAACCTTAGCATTAAACAATAAAAGTAAGCTATTCTCTGCTCAACTTTTATAACAGTCAAAAAAAACGAGGTCGTCACCTCTACAGAGCAACATCAAAAAAATAAAGTAAAGCAATTAAGATAATGTAAATATAAATTATTCTTCTTCTGACAAACTTTCACTAGGGCTAGGTCCATTGAATGGTTTTAAGTCTTTAATATGCCATCGTCCTACTTTAGTCCCATCTAAATTAACCAAACCATAAACTAGATCTGAAATCTTTTCTCTTATCACGCAATGCACATACTTAGGTACCAACTTAGATGTGAATTTATCGGCTGCACTGGAAAGAATTTTATTTTTTCGCCAAACGTGATCACCTATATTAAAGGCAAAAATCCCTTTTTCTAAGGTTGTAAGACTTACTGTTCCGTTCATAAGCCTTATGTATCCTACTACGCACGTCGGTGAAATTAAAATTTACTAAAATTCCGAATTTTTGTGCAAAATCACATCCTAAAACCAAAGTAGGTGATAGAGAAGGTACTACTAGAGCAGAGATTACTAAACAATGACTATTGCAGACTAGCGGCAACTCAACCGTACCTAAAACTTTTAGACGGCTGCCATCTGCAGTGGTAACACTTCTATTTTCGATATGGCATATTTTTATTCTTAAACGACTTAAAATTTTAATACCATTCTGACCTACTGAGGTATTTGCACGAGAGTCAAATAAAGCCGAGAAATGGACACTTAATGGATTTATCTTTATATGCGGTCTATTATCTAAATATTTATGCACGAATAAAGGAGATATGTGACCATTTGGAGAAGCAGGAGTTTTAACTTGAGAAGGAGGATTTTTATTAGACTTAAAAAAAAATCAGAAACTTTTGTAACTATTTAGTCCAATCTGATCTATTGGATTATTTCTTTACTTAAGATCCTCATTGGAATCTTTCTTTTATCCGCGACCGGACGTTCTGAGAAAATACGACGGATTTTCATTTCATAGTCTAACTCATATTCCAGTAGGTGATTGACTTTAAAATTGAAAGCTTCCATGATAAATGAATACAATTTAAAAGAATTGTTTAAAAGGTCGTGAAAATATTTCTCCTGTGCTCCCAATAGTCAAAAAAAATAAAAAATATGTAAAGGCACTTAAAATATGTAAACTTCTTTACCAAACATTTAAAAAAAATCTTCAACAATTTCAAAAAAATTTCTAAGTATTGCCTTGTATTAAAATTCTTTTACCAAATATGTTAAGAATTTTCAACAAAAAAATCTCCAAATATCGTTTCATATCAGCAAAGTATTTTTAATATTCATGCAAAACATCGGTGAGAAAAAAGTACAGTTTTTTCTTCGGTTAACCGCAAAATAAATCTAACACTGCAAAAATTAAAGTAAACCAGCACATCTGCTAATCTGAACTATAAATGTAGCTTTTAAGAAAAAAGTAGGAATCTCTTATCTTAGAGTCGATTAACAAAATTCAAATATCTAAACCACCATCAGATAAATTGAAATAAATAATTCTACAAATTTCCTGCTTTTGTCTTATTGCTATAGTGTAGTTTCGTTTAATTAAATATTATGAAATAAAAATATCTGAAAAGTTAGAGCTTTTACTTTGTTCGAAAGCTAGTACACTGAACCCTTTAAAAAATAAAATTCCAAAAGCCCCGCGTTGACAGCGCTATTTTGTAACCTTTTAACTTGCCCGCTTTTTGTGGCGTTATTTTGTACCGTGTATATTAATTGGTCGCTTTTTGCGGCGTCATTTTGTACCCTGTGAAAATTGTTTTTCCCACGCTTGGGCACAATTTTCTTGCAACCTCTTTTTAATTTCTGAGAATGAATTGAGTGAATAATGATTTTAAAAGAACTAAAGAAATTAAACAAACACTAGCTCAGTTTTCCTTGGTAGAGAAATATGGGTAAGAGATAATTGTTATACGTCTTTTTGGAATTATTTTCTATTTTTTAAAAAAGCTTCAGTCGTACAAATTTTTGGGCACCATTCATTTTAAAATAGAAAGGATCTAACTTCAGTTAAAAAAAATGAAAAAAAATACTGAAGTGTTTTACGGATATTACTAAAAAGAATTATACTAGTACAACTTTTCTTATCCTGAAAAGAAAAATAGGTATTCAGTGAGACACTAGCTTTAATCAACAAAAAAAGAGAATTTATTCATAATTTAAAATAAAAGTTCCAACCTTTGCAGTTTTAAGGAATACAAAAAAGAATTCTAGCCTAAAAGTAGTTTTTATAAATTAGAGTCCCTAAATCAGAGATTTTACTACTAAATCTTGACTACACCCGAAATCGAAGAGTCGTGATTTTCACTTCGCGATTTTTCAGTTCAAATTGCTGTTAATACACTTATTTGCGGGGAATATATTTATTGATGGATGTTCTGGTAACTTACGGTCTTCCTATGGGCTTCTAGGCCTTCAATGCAACACAAAACCGATTTCACACTTTTGAGAAGAGCCTACTTTAGCTACTCCATTTAGAAAACACACAACGCCCACTACGGCTTTATGATAAAAAAAAAACTCGTGCTTAACTTGGCTCTCGTAGATATTGTCGTAAGCCTCTACTGCGGCTCGGTGGAAATTAGCCTGGCTGCGGCTTGATGGTACTAAGCCTCTCGGCGGCTTGATGTTACTGCTTGGCGGCGGCTCGGTGTTCTAAGCCCGGCGGCTCGGTGTTCTAAGCCCGGCGGCTCGGTGTTCTAAGCCAAGATTCGCGTCCTCCGGACCCTTAAATAAGCCGTGGGCACTCTGTCTGTAATATGGCGACGCCGGAACCAAAACTCCGGATACAAACATTTGACCAATCCCGGCGTATCGATAGATTCGGTCGCAAACCCGCACAGCACACTATATAACGAGCGGCTAAGAATTTCTGATTAATATACCGCTCGATACAAAAATGAAAAGAAGTACATTATTAAGAGAAAAATCAGTAACATTATATGGTCTTAAAATCTAGGAAAAAAATGAATGTTACAATATATATATATATATATATATATATATATATATTATATATATATATATATATATATATATATATATATATATATATATATATATATATATAATATATTTATTTACTTAATTTTTTGAACCAGACTGAAGGAAACAGTAAAATAATGTCATTAAAGTGTTTAGTCACTTCATTAGTCATATCCCAGATCAGAATTCAGAAATGGTGAAAAGTAACATTAGACTTATCAATAGTACGAACTTTGAAAATGATATATAGCATAATATAGTCGAAGCTACACTACTATATAGTTATGGTCAGGAAAGGTTCTATTTAAAGCAACTAAATTTTAGAAATCAAATATGGAACTTTGGTATTAATTGAAGAAAAAACATTCCCTTTGTTTATTTTCTAAGAATGTGTCGCAAATGGATTTTAAGCGTTGTCAAGCTACAATGTAATTTGTTTAATATTGGTAAGTTTTTTGATTCTTAAAATATGAATAATGAAACAGTTACGTGTTAGGTTAAAATAACGTTCGTTCAACTTAACAAAGACCTGGAAGAAATTCGATCTTGGGGTGACAGTAACCAAGTGGAATTTAACGCTACAAAAATCCAGGCGGCAGTTTTTTCTAAAAAAGTTAACGTTGCTGAACCCGACATAGTTATGGCGGGGCACTCCATTCTTCTAACATCGTCACTCAATTTGTTGGGCGTTAATTTGGGAGCAAATATGTCCTGGCATGAAAATGTCGCAGGCATAGCAAGGAGAGCTTCTCAAAAGTTGGGAATATTATTTCGAACCAGAAAGCTTTACACTTCACAACAACTGTTAATTCTTTACAAAACTTAAATTCTACCAACTATGGAATAGTGTTCGTCTGATTGGAGATCCGGAACTGACCGGCGGCCTTGATTCAGTGGAACATCGAAGAACGGTTGGCGACTTGAGCCTATTCTACAAGTATTTTCATAAAAAGTGTTCAAAGGATGTAGCCCGCTTAATTCCTACCAGAACGGTGCATGTTAGAAATGCATGTCGCGCTAATACTTCACATCCGTATGAGATTCAGCTTGTTACTCCTCGTACAACGCTTTTCAAGCAGTCTTTTATATGAAGAACATCATCCTTTTGGAATGATTTGCCCAGGACTGTGTTTCCCACCGAGTACAATTTACAGCGATTCAAGAACAACGTGAATAGCTTTTTCCACACACGTGTCGCTCCTCTGGTGCTTTAAGGCCTCCCCTGCAGCACGTGTACTAGCCCCGAAAAAAAACACATTGATCTAAAAATATAGCATATCCTATCATCTGCGGTTGCTGTCATTCCTTCATATTCAATAACATGAAATGTCAATAAATTTAAATGTTTAGTGGAGGCTAATGCAGAAGGAATTCCTAATTAACACTTGCAGATAATAAAATAACTCTTTTACCTTCTTCAGCAGAAAAAAATAAATCAAAATTACACTAACTTACTCTAAAAAAAATATTGTCTTGTCGATAATTTATTACATACATTTTTTGGTGGCTAATTTAAGTACTTTTTACGTCTATTTTATTACGTTATATTTTTTAAAACTAGCTCGTCATAATACTTAAAATTGTAGTTTTAAAATACAATTAAAAATTATTTTAGCATAT
Organism: Pachyrhynchus sulphureomaculatus; assembly: GCA_019049505.1. NCBI lineage: Eukaryota > Metazoa > Arthropoda > Insecta > Coleoptera > Curculionidae > Pachyrhynchus > Pachyrhynchus sulphureomaculatus. Next base: position 98,720,338 of record CM032453.1, on the reverse strand, counting down.
AGTGCAAATTTTTTCATCTAATATTTGACAACCGCTTTAAAAATTTATGATTCCAAATAAAATTTAAGTTAATATATTTCAAATAAGCGAAAGACTTTAGTAGGAATGAGTGGAATGTTCTCCTATAAAAATCATAAAAATTAAATGCTAAATCTACTGATCCAAAGATACATTATTTTTAATTCCACAAGTTTAACCAGAATAACAAAACGATTCCTCTTTAATCTTCCTTAGTTTAAAGACAGCTCGAATAAACGTAGTCTAGCCATGTAATAACATTGACTAAAGAATTAGTTTCTTTTTAGTCTGTAGTAGTATTACAAAAAATTTGACTTGCTTTTGGGGAATTTGTTATTAATTATTTTTTGAAAATGATTTAGCATGCTATTAAATATCTTGCTACTATAGTGTAATAGCTTTGCCATAAAATATTCTGTCATACTATTCTTATTCGATAATAATAATTCTATTCATAAAATTATTTTCATTACATTTATATAATAAATGTAGTAAATCTTTTAATAAAACTTTCATTCAAGTAGCAATGCAATAAACACAAGCGCCAATTAAAAACTAAGAACAGGAAAGAGACACTAAAATGCTACTAATTTTAGTCTGCATAATTTTAAATAAACAAAAGATTTTAATTACAAATCCAAGTGGCAAGTTTTTCTGGCACGGTTTTATTGAGCACAAAAACCAATTAAGGCCTCATGAAAATCCACGGAGAGAAATCTCAGTTTTGTTGAACATAATTTGTGAAGTGGACTAGATAATTGGGTATTTCTCTTTTATATTCTGTTCATAAATGCAAAAATTATTTAGATTTTACCAGCCAAATTACTACTGCATCAAAGAACCAAGTGATTAAGTTATTGAATATTTAAGATTAATTTTCAAAACGAGGCTTTACGAGAAAGACAGCTTACGTTTAAAGTTAAATCTCATTAGAATCAGCGAATAAAAAAGTATTGCAATAATATATTTCATTTATTCTTTTAAAATTTAGTATTTTTTCTTGCCAAGATTTCGTAACATAAGGCGCCAAATGAATTTAAAATTGAGTTGGGAAATACATATGTTGGATAACATATTATCACTTAAATTTTATTATCATCATACTCAATAGGAAATCCATTACCGAATTTTACAATTTTCTATTGGTATAAATATTATCTGCAAGTTTTAGAAAAAGTTTCAAGATATATACTTGCCGTCAGCAAAAAGTTAGGTGTCTTATTTTGGTTATACATTATGCTAGCCGTGCTAGCGGTTCCGCTCGCGTTGACTTGATTCACTATTTTCGTCACTGTTTATTTCTTATGTTACCTAACGTAATAAAGTATATCCTATAACCTGGCCGGAGAAAGTATATATGAATTAAAAAAAAACACGTAAATCAGATAAGTGGTTTTCGAGTGATAAGCTCACTAATGTACAGACAGAGAAAAAGACGTTGCGTTTTATATATATTATATCATTATTATTATTATTATCTGAAATAGAAGAAAGAATCCTGTGGCTTCGACCCACACAGGTTGTCAAGAGGTATGGTCCGAAAATGATGATCACGCCTCACGTCCGTTCGGTTAGTGATCATCGATCAAATTTATTTGTCTGAGCAATCTGAACGACCCACGGAAAGCTGCTTTCTGCATCTGCATCGTTAATGAATCAACCGAGGAGCAGCAAGCCGGTATCTTAAGGTTCATCTGGAATGTGTTCTTAATTCCTTTTAAAACTCCGATGACTACGGCAACCATTGCTACTGAATGTCGAGGGAACAAAGCGCGAAGTCTGTAGGTTAAGTCTTTGTACTTAGAACGTTTCTCCTCCTCCTTGTTTGTTATATTTGTTTCTGCAGGTGCCGAAAACTCAATTACATAAATTTTCTTTGCTGTTTTATCGAGAAGTACTATTCAGGTTTGTTGGCTTGCCAACACCTTCTGGTCAAAAGGCGAAATTCCGCTAAATGTGGCATCTGTCATTTTCTACAATCGATTGAATCTTTCCCGGAAGATACGGCAGTCTGAGAACGTCACCAATATCGTACGAATGTCTAAGATGGTGATATAGGACAGGCAACGCTGCATTATCGCGATGGATGTAAGATGTATAGTGTGAATAGGACACGCTGAAATTAAATGCATTAGTGATTCTGTTTCTTTGTTGCATGCTCTACACTTAATATTGGCTAGTTCTGTAAATCGACTACGATACAACAGGGTATTAATCACACCATCCTGACAAGCCAGCAAAAATACCTAGCTTTATGACTTAAGACTATCTGTAGAAAACTGAATGTTAGTATTTCGGTAGCCGTAGCGAATCGCTGTTCCTATAAAACAATCCATGTTGGGATTTTTTTGTGTGCTACATATAAAATTAATTATTGTTGTTCTGCTATTTTAATGACTGTTTTATTTGCTATTTTAATGACTGTATATGTTTATTATTGTTATTATACTTTTGTTCTTCATTCTGACATTTGGTCAATGTGGTTCCATGTTTGGCTAACGGGTTTAAGCCAAGTCAGCACAAACGCTATTACCATTGCGTATTACTGAATGACCTGACATGTTTTCAAAATCACTGACTTCTAAATGTTTTTGTGTATATTTGTGTTGAGTCCTAATTGTAGTAAATGTGGTGTGAATGTTGTTGGTGTAAGGCCTGTGGCTGATATGACGAGGGGGATAATAATAACTTTTTCTTGTTTCCACAGCTTTTTTATTTCTGTTGGAAGATCTGTGTATTTGGAGACTTTTTCTCTGTATTTTGTTTGGATGTTTGTGTCGTTGGGAACAGCTATGTCAATTAGATAGGTGATTATTCATTTTTTATATTGAAAAGTAATATTGGGTCTATTGGCGGGGACTGTTTTATCTGTATGGATATTGATGTCCCAGTAAAGCACGTAATCAATTATTTTCAAGTATAGATGTTGGTGTGTTTTTGTAGTAGGGATCCATGTTTTCTATGAGTTTGTATGTTGTAGCTAGTGATGCGTGAACTACTTTTGACGCTGAGTCATGTCTGGCTGTCTGTTCCATTCCGGCTAATATTTTACATTAGATTATTATGTGTTCGATCATTTCTTTGTGTTGGTGGCATTTCCTGCATCTGCCTTCTGTAATAGTTGGGTCTTTGATGATATGCTTTTAGTAGTTTCTGGTTAATATGACTTTATCCTGGATGGCAAGTAAGAAGCCTTCTATTTCAGGGAATAGCTGGTCTTGTTCTATGTGATACCTGTGTTCTTTACATGCGTTGGGGAGTAATTTCCTGTATTTGGTGAATTAGGACCGTATAAGGATTTGAATTTTTTCTATGTCGGTGTGTGACGATTTAATGATACCAAATGAATATGTGAATATACGTATAGCGAACGTGTTGATGGTTTTAGTGAGATTTTTGGAGTCGTGTTTTGTTTGTATAAGTTTCGTGAATCTATTTTTGAATCCGATTCTGAGCTCTGTGGTAGAGTTTGGTGCTTTGATGGAAGAATAGATCTTCATATGTTTCTTTGTCAAGCATGTTATCAGGTGTTTCATTGTTAATGGTTTCTATCTTATGGGGGCCTTTCCATTGGCCTTTGTTGATGTGGAGTACTTTACATCTACTTATAACAAATTCCATATTGATATCTAAGGTGAATGTTTCTGTAATTTTGAGGAGTTCTTTCAGATGTGTTTCTGTGGCAGCGTAGAGTTTTATGTCATCCATATCTAGGAGGTGGTTTATTTTATGTTGGTTCACTTTTTGGTGTCTGATGCAGAAGCCATGGTCTGTTCTGTTTACTGTATTGGAGAGTGGATTAAGACAGAGGTAAAACTACAGAGCGCTGAGCAAATCTCTCTGAAATATACCCCGTCTGATGTATATTTCTTTTGTTTGGATGCGTTCGGTTTGTATTTCTAGGTGGATGTTGATTTTCCATGTTTTCATAATTTGCGCGAGAAATTGGCTGAGGTTTTGGTAGATTTTGTAGATTTCTAGGGCTCTGATTAACCAGCTGTGGGATATGAAGTCAAAGGCTTTTTTATAGTCTATGAAACCGGTGTGAAGGTTTTTGTGTTCTGTTCTGGTTTGTCCCATGATCACGGTATCTATAATCAGCTGCTCTCTGCACCCTCGGCTATTTTTCCTGCACCCCTTCTGCTCTTCTGTGAGAATATTGTTGTCTATTAGGTGTTGTTCTATTTTCTTGGAAATTGTGGCTGTGATGATCTTATACAGGGTTGGAAGACAGGTGATAAGTCGGTAGTTTGATGGGTTCCTGGTGTCTGAGCTTTTGGGTTTGAAGTATGTTATTCCTTGTGTAAGGAAGGTGGAGAATGTGTGTGGTTGTAGATGGCTTTGTTCATTTGGTATGTGAGTGCTTCATGTGTGGTTGTAAACTGTTTATAACAGAAGTTTTGTATATTGTCTATTCCAGGACATTTCCAGTTGTGTATGTGTGTGTGTGTATTTGCTTGTTTCTGTAATTTCTTGTGGAGTTAATGTGGAATTTCCTTATTCTGTCACATGTTTATGTTTGTTTTCTTCAACTTTGATCCAGGGGGTGTTATTACTATGTAGGTAGGGTTCTGACCAGATGATTTTCCAATTATTATTATATAACCTGGCCAGAGAACTTATGTATGAATTAAACTAAAAACACGTAGACCGGATAAACGGTTCTCGAGTGATAAGCGCACTAACGAACAGACAGACAGAGAGACGTTGCATTCTATACATATTATATTATTTGCTACATGATGTTCCATATTTAACGGTTTTGGCAGCATGTTGCAAGAGAGTGCGCCAGCGGTAAAGTTTTCTCCGACTTGATTCACTACTATCGTCACTGCTTATTCCTTATGTTACCTAAATTAATAAAATATAACCTATAACCTGGCCAAAAAAAAAAACTTAAATCGGATGAGTGATTCTCGAGTAATAAGCACACTAACGGACAGATAGACGGACAGACAGAGAGACGTTGCATTTTATATATATTATAAATGTTTTTTTAGAATCTACAGGAAATAAATTAAACGAATATATAAAAAGTTTCATGAGTTTAAAATATTAGTAAAAAGTTATTTAACCATTCCATTCTTTGTAAATATAAGAAATACAAGTTGTAAAATAAATACCTTATTTCAGTATATTAGACTAAAAAAAAATAATTATTACTATTTGATATTTTAAAGTAACAAATAATACGTCATAAAGAGACATCTAGTACAAAATATTGCAACATTTCAAATTAACAAATTATTACATTTAAAATTTGATGTTTTCTTCTAAACAAAAGCAAATAATAAATAGAATAATAATAGTGATATTTTGGGACCACTCGCAATTATATCGCAATCTCTTCTACATACTATTTCTATTAAAATTGAAAATAATGAAAAAAAAATATCACATTTTTAGATTCTAATAATCTAAAGAATATGTCTAATACTAAATGTACAGAGCAACCACTCGAACTTCCTTCCTCATCTTTTAAACCTCTTACATGGGTACCTTAAATAATTAAAATACTGAAAAAACCATTAAAATTTTTGAATTTTTCGGTTCCAAGAAGCTAAAGAGAACCCATAATATACGGAGCAACACTCTAACGTCTCTTTAACCCATTATATACTCGTCTATAAATAATTGACAAAAATGGCAAAAACTCAATTTTCAGATTTATCAACTTCAGAAATTATGAAAATGATGTAGTATTTCCTCTATTCGCCTTCCTAATCCCTTGATACATGATATGCTATATCAAGAGCAATCAGTCTATCTTCCTTTTTACCCGTTTTAATCTTTTATTTGTTTGGCTACAAAAAATTTTAAAAGATTAAGAAAAAGAATTTTTAGATATTTCGACTTTAAGAATGCCGAAAAGACGTATAACATGATCTATACGAAGCAATCTCTTAATCCCCTCCCCCGCCTCATTAACTCCTTATACGTCTGACAGTAAATAACAGAAAAAAAAATGAGAGAATAATACAATTTTCAAATTCATCAATTTTAAGAACATTGGTAAGAAAGTATACCACGATATATACAGAGCCATCATCTAACTCCCTTCCCTGGCCTTTTCACTATCTAAATGCTTAGCTATAGATAATTGAAAATATTCGAACAATCAACTCAGATTCCTCAATTTAAATAATCCAGAAAACGATGAAAGGAATTTAGAATTCCCCTTAACTTCCGCCCCTTCCACTCTAGTCTCTCATATGTTTGACCATAAATTATTGAAGATAATGTAACACGATATGTATAAAGCAACCTCTCTTTTAGTTTCTTATACCTTTAAATAAAAATAATTATGTTTAAAATGTATTTATTATCTCAATTAGAAATTAGAAAAAATTTCGGTAATAATGTAAAATTATCCTCCTGTCTTTATCCTTCATAAATTTTTTATTAATTCAATCATTTTCGTTTACCATTCATCGCTTAATTCAATCTATAAAATTTCTTTTTTAAAACGATATAACAGTACCACAAATTTTGTTTTTTTTTGTCTGGAGTACTATCATATAGTATAGAATTTCTACTTTAGTATCGATAAGCATAATCTTATTAAGTCGTGTACGCAGAAAGTTTATTATATTACTATATGATGATGATGGATATTGGGAAAACTAGTCATCATTATATTTCAATAAACCACCTACCTTTAACTACATGTCTATTTTAGTGTTAGTAAATGCCTTCATAAGTATTATTATAAATACAAAATATTACAATTTAACATATAATTCAACAAATTTTTTAATAGGTTAATAAAGCTTTTAATCTATAAAAGTTTCTTGATGTTGCTAAAGCTATTTTGCTAATCCAATTTTGATAGGAACGGCAATAAAAACCTAACCTGGAACCAATTCAAATAATTGCAAGTGGTTTACAATGTAACAAAAAGGTAAAGAAAATTTAAAAAAACAATAATATAAGGGTGACTAGAACAAAAGCAAGTGTGAGGTTAAAATATATAATGAAAAATACTCCCACTATACCTCCCAAGAACTGAATTTAAAAAATATTTTTTAAATACTGTTCTACTAGCAGTAACATATAAAAAAAATGGATAAAGTAAGAGCCTGAAGCGGAACCAAATAATTAAATACCTGATAAAAACCAAACTATTTTATCAAAAGCTCCGTCGGGACAATAAATTGCTAACACAAGTACGAAAAGAGGGAGAAACAAAAAGATTCTAACTCATAATATGGAAAACACTCAAAAATTTTTAGTATCAGAATATCAAGATAACAAATTCTCTCAAGAATTTACTATACAAGAACACTACTCGGTATATATCACCAGTACACCAAAACACTTTAAAATACTAAACTTCTTACTGAAGAGATTTGTGCCAAAGATTCCACATTCCCAACTTAGTATACAAGAAACCACTATACAGGAACAATAGAATTAATACACCTTTGCCGAGGTCGAATTTAATTTCTGTCAAAAGGTCATGCAAAAGCAAGACCTTATTTAAGTATGCATCTATAATCATTACCCATTCTTTTTCAATTTATTATGTCTTACATTGAACATTATTTTTACACAAAAGAGACGCTCGAAAAAGTCAAGGCTATGCAAAGATTAGTTGCTGATATATTCTGTTACCTTTCAGCAAAGCAAGAACAAAATAGAGAAAATATAATGTTACGTATGTCGATTCTCAAAAAGCACTTGATTTTAAGTCAGTTTTCTTCTACGTGGTACAATGAATTTTTGAAGCGTTAACCACTATCTTACTTACCAAAATAAAGTTATATTTAACAACATAAAACGACATTATGATTTACAGAGCGACTAGCGACTTATGGTTTATGCTGGCACTAAATCCCTTAAGAACCCTACTAAATAATTTCAAATATGCACTCAGGATATTCGCGAATTGTCTTTCAAAGAGGAAAAAGGGTAAGTAATATCAAGGGATCACCACTTGACAACCTTCAACGATGGAGATATTTTGTTATTGTGAATTTATATTCTAACTTTCCTGTCAAATCAATTTGTTTCTATATCCTAGATGTATTCTGTTTTTATTCCTTATATCTACCTGTCTATAGCACGCCAATAATATAGTAAATTTTATTTCATATATATTTCTGTTGTCTTAGTCATTATAGTGAAGTTAGACTATTTCTTTGCGAGGTAGATTCAATTTATGTGTATCTTTAAGAAAATGATTTCAAACGAAATTGACAAATCAGCTTCGGATAATAATGTCATGAAAGAGTAATACACCGAATTCCCTTGCTGCATACAATACTCCAATAATGTAACAAGTAGGCTAAAAAGTTATTAGTCTAACAACTGAAAATACTTCTTTTTTGCAAAATTCGACTTTATTCATCAATATAGTCTCCTTCAAGAGCGATATAATCAGTCCAACACTTTTCTAACATTTCTATATCTTTCTTGTAGAAGGACTTGTCTTTAGGCCTCAGTTTCGGCGATAGTTTCTACATTGGTACCAAATCTTTTTTCCGCGAGAATTTTTTTGAGGTCTACGAATAGATAATAGTCGCTGGGGGCTAAATCTGGAGAATACGACGGATAAAGAAGCAACTCAACCATTGACTTGTGACACGGAGTATTGAGAGCACTTTTTTCTTGTTCATTTGAAGACGTTTCTTTGCGATTTCTGCCTTCAAATGCACCAAAAAGCTTTATATAACATTCGTTATTGAGAGTTTCTTCCTTCTCAGCATAGTAGATGAAAATTATTCTATGCGCATTCCAAAATACAACGGCCAAAAGCTTCCCAGCCGACTGTTCACCGGCTGCTGTCCACCCAGCTGATCGTCGATTTGATTCCGGTGTGTAGTAGTTTGTTTGTTTCAAGGTTTCATCCATTGTCACATATCGCATGAAAGAGTCCCTTTTAATTGCGCTTAAACAGGTCCAAACAGCGCTCAGAATCAACACGTAGTTGTTTTTGGTACACTGTGAGCAAACGCGGTATCTATTTCGAATAGAGCTTTCTCATTCCCAAATGTTCAAACAAAATATGACCAATACGTTCTTTTGATATCTTAGGGGCGTCAGCTATCTCACGCAATTTCACTTTACGACCATCTAAAAAAATTTTGTGGATTTTTTTATGTTGTCCGGCGTAACCACCACATTTGGGCGTCCAGAGCGTTCAGCATCATTTGTATCTGTGCGACCGCGTTTAAATTCAGTTTACCAGTAAATGATGAGTGATTTTGTCAGGGGCCAGAGTCCTCGTAACACTTATCAAACCATTGCTTTGCTTGAATGGTATTTTTGCCCTTCAAAAAACAATGTTTAATCAACACACGAAATTCTATTTTTTCATTTTCTTGAAAATATCAAAAGTCACTAAAACCACGGTAACTTGTAAACCAATCGTCTAAATGTCATGAAATTTTGACACGTGGCGTTTGAAAGTTGGTACTTCCTAAAAATCTAATGTATTTTTTGAAAAGGGCGACGTCTATGTGTCAAACCAGAAACATTTCAGCCAATATATTGTATATAAAAAGTTAAGATTCCAAGAATGTGTAAGGTATTTTAGTTTTGACTAAACTGATTATCCCTCGCTCAGCCAAAGTTTCTTCAGCTAGAACTGATCTTCAATTAAACAATTTACAGTACCGAGACACAAAACGCTATGTTTGAAAACATACATCTCCACAGATGTTTCCGACGACTAAAAGGCAAGCAGAGCAATCTTGTGGGATTTTAGTCTTTCTATACATTATAAATATTATTAATCGCATTTGAAACATTCTACGGAAACATAAAATCACAACACGATTCTGTAGGTGTTTTTTTTTATGGGTCTAGCACACGTGCTGCGGGGAAATCCCTAAAGCGCTGCAGGAGCGACATGTGTGCGGAAAAAGCGATTCACGTTGATCACGTTGAATCGCTATATATTGTACTCGATGGGAACACAATCCTGGGCAAATTATTCCAAAGGGATTATGTTCTCCATATAAAAAACTGAACCTCATACGGATGTGAAGTATTAGCGCGACGTGTGTTTCTAACATGCACCACTCTGGGAGAAATTAAGGGGGCCACATCCTTCGAACACTTTCCATGAAAATATTTGTAGAATAGACTCAAATCGCCAACCGTTCTTTGATGTTCCAACGAATTAAGGCCACCGGTCAGTTCCGGGTCTCCAATCAGACGAACAGCCCTTCTCTGAATAGAATCCAACAAATGCAGTACATATTTGGGAGTGGAGCACCAAAACATGGGAGCAGTATTCCATAGTTGGTCGAATTTGAGCGTGTTATAAACTCTAGCAACAGCTTAGAACTGTAAAAGGCTGGATTGCCCTTGAAAATCCAGAAGTCTACAGTAACTATGGTAAAACCTATGTCGATGAAACAAGCTGAAAATATACGTGTATACTAGAATTAATATATATATATATATATATATATATATATATATATATATATATATATATATACATATACTATATATATATACATATATATATATATATATATATATATATATATATATATATATATATATATACTATATATATATACATATATATATATATATATATATATATATATATATATATATATATATATATATATATATATATATATATATATATATATATATATATATAAGAAATAGTTAAAGTTTTATCTTTTTATTTTCGGGAAATCGGTCAATAAGAGGAAACTCATTTGTTGTTAAATTCTATATTTCGTTGGTAATTTCCAACTTCATTAGGAATGTAAAAACTGAAAGTAGAAGAAAAAAAAAACTGTATGTACTAAACAAGAATAAACAAAGGAGACTCACTAACACAGAGTATTACAAAATCAAAGGTGATGTTAACATTCGCCACACACTACTAATAATTAAAAACACAAACAACATGACAAGGAACAATATAAAACCTTCTGTCCCGATCACTATAATTTAACTGATAATTTTGAAGGTAATTTGTTTGAACAGTGCTTTGACTGTGTGAGTAGTAGTATCCCATGCCCAATTCTTAATAGCCTATCAGATTATACTGTAAATCTACAAACTTAAAATGTTACAATAGATATTGCTTATGTTATTAATATCCGTTTTATAATTAATTGTCTTATCATCCCTAATAATATGGCATATCTCGAGGAATAATCGTTTATTATATACGTTCTCAACTTAAAGTATCTTAGTATTCGCATAGTCAAAAACATGTCCCGTATTCAAAGGGTGACACGCCACAGCACACGAGTTTTTCCCAATCACGTAATCACTCCTGTGCTGTGTCAGCCGATTTTTCAACCATTGAGAGGTCTGTCCTATATAAATACCTTCACAACCCAGACATGGCAGTCTATAAACAACACTACTATCGAACATCAGAGGGGTTCTTTGTTTGGTCTTGGTAAACAACTTGCCATTACATAAATAATTGGTCTTAACTATCTTCAAATTTGAAAACTTGTTGAAAATCTTGACTATCCTATCAGTTAGGTTCGGAACAGATTGCAACCTAACATACTTCACTTCAAGATTGCGTTAGCTCTAAATTCTGTTCCCAATATTATAGAATTTGTAACTTGCTGATTTTAATGTCCAACAGATTTTTCATATGTAGACATTATTTACATGAAGAAAAGTGAATAGGCCTCTACTTTTGTGTCTTCTTACAGATTTAAATCGGTTTGAATATTTTATTTTTATGGGCACATAATCAGAATCTACTCAGTATATCACCACTACACCAAACACTTTATTTTTGCACTGGACGAGAGTTTCGCTAACCATGTCAGCTTCATCAGGAGCGATGATTGACAGTCAATCATCGCTCCTTGGTTAGCGAAACGCGCGTCGAGCGCAAAAATAAAGTGTTTGGTGTAGCAATGATATATACTGAGTAGTGTCATTGTGCCAAAGATTCCACATTTCGAACATAGATAAAATCAGAATAAGAGGGATTAAAATATTATATGTTAAGAGGTAATTTGTAAGAATGTTGATAGAAAGTGAAGGTAAAAATATTTGCCTCTTCGGAGGCTAAATTTTTACCTGTGTTGAGTTGAATGGTGATTAAGTATTACCCGTGATACTAGCAAAAATTAAGTTGAAAGACAACGTTTCACAAAGTAACTTGAACCCTAAGTATTCATCTACTGACAGTGACTGACATTATAAGCGTGAGGCTTATTAATAGATGCGATTATACAGTGACCTCAAAAAAAAATATAATATTATGTATATATATATATATATATATATATATATATATATATATATATATATATATATATATATATATATATATATATATATATATATATATATATATATATATAGATATAGATATATATATATATATATATATATATATATATATATATATATATACATAATATTATATTTTTTTTTGAGGTCACTGTATAATCGCATCTATTAATAAGCCTCACGCTTATAATGTCAGTCACTGTCAGTAGATGAATACTTAGGGTTCAAGTTACTTTGTGAAACGTTGTCTTTTTCAACTTAATTTTTGCAGTATGGAATATAATAATTCAACTAAAGGTAAAAAATTTAGAACATATTTTCAATGGAAATAATAAGTAAATAAAAATAAAAGTCAAGTTGGGTTCTCGAGGAGGAATTTCTTATAAATTAGTTTGAAATCATAAACTGACCTGCTTTGAATAGCATGCGGTACTAAATTGTAAACACTCACTGCGGCACAGCTGAAACATCTTTCAAAGATCGCCTTTCTGTGCTTTAGTGAATATTTCTAATATTTAAACCATGCACATCTACCCGATGCCTCAATTTCTGTATAAGATAGAGAGGACAACCCGTTGCCAAAACTCTATGAACAAACCCCACAATGTTCAATTTTCGTCCACTAAACATATTGAGCCAGCCCAGCCCCACCAATTAGGGAGAAACATGATCTCTCTTCCGCAATCCACAAATAAACCTAACACAAGATTTCTGAATCTTTTGTAGTCTGGAACTGGAACGAACATAGAGACATGGCCCGAAAACCAGATCCGCATAGTTAGCATGATTCAAGCCTAGTGTTTCGCAGAGCCTCTTCCTTACATCTCTGGTCAAAATATTTCTATTCTGATATAAGCTCCTTAAAGCTGTGTATGCCTTCTGCATTATAAGCTTAACATGACCCCTAAGGCGCATGTTCTTGTCAATCACAAGTCCAAGACTTTTTAAAGTTTCCCTCAGTTGGACAGGAACACCACCCAAGTCAAGTCCCGCCAGCGCATTACCACTGATTTAGATGGATTCAGCTTAAGACTCTGCCTCGCCGAATATGACTGAATATTCTTGAGTGTGACATTCAAGTAATGGAAAACTTGCTCAGCATTATCTCTATTATAACTAGCATACATCTGTGTATCATCAGTAAACTGATGGATTAAGCAATAATCATTAACTGATTCAACAAGATCCACGATATAAATCATAAAAACTAATGGTCCCAGAATAGAACTCTGTGGTATACCACAGTTCATGACCTCAAGCTGGGAAATCTTGTCATCCATCTTAACAACCGGGCTCCTATTCACCAAATAGCGCCGGAGAAGCTCTACCAAACAGCTCATCAGAGAAGCAGTAATAATGAAGCTTTGCACAGAGGAGACTATGGTCTATAGTATCAAATGCTTTACTGTAATCCGAAAGGCGTACAGTTGATGATTCACCATGATCAGTAGCCTGAAGTATATCATCCATTATGGCTGCGGGAACGGTGGTTGCCCTGTGCCGTCTACGAAACCCTGACTGAAATTTAGGGAAGAGATTGCTATTGGACAAGAACTGCACCAGTCTATCATATATTATTTTCTCAAAAATCTTTGATAATACTGGCAGTAGACTAATAGGCCGGAGGTCTGATAGCTTGCTAGGGCTTATTGCTTTCGGCAAGAGTCTCACCACTAATAAGTAAATAATTTTACTATTTTTTAAATATATGATTCGTTGTCGTAAACGCTTGGCCACAGGAAAGAAATTTTATTAATTGTATGATTTATAAATCCCGGTCGAAATTAACATAATATAAAGGAATACGATCCGCAAACTTTTCGATTAACAAGATTATTAAATATTAAATTACTCATTTTACTAAATTTGTATCATTTTATTTACTTTTAGTGAGACAGACTAATAAGTTTATTTGAATTTATTAATAATATCAAAGCAAATGAGCTGTAATTTATTAAAATATGTTCAAGTAATACCAAAGTAATGTACCAGTTCTAGCTTAAGACTACCACTTTAAGCTTTTTGTGCTCCTTAGTAAATAGCAATTGGGCCTATTAAATGAGATTTGCTATAAATGGCAAGGATTAATTCAAATAAGGAGAATATGTTTTAGGCAAATGATCTAGGTAAAGGTGTTATTTTATTTATAATAAAATACAGTTCAGTCACAAGGAAAAACTATATAATCAAATTATATTCTGGTTAGTTCAGATTTTAGGATTTATTCATTTATATATATATATATATATATATATATATATATATATATATATATATATATATATATATATATATATATATATTTATATATATATATATATATATATATATATATATATATATATATATATATATATATATATATATATATATATATATATATATATATATTGGTTTAAGGATGTGTTAGAAAAAATGAAAATAGAGCGAAATAGACTTTTAACTAGATATAAGCGTTCAAAGAAATATGATGACTGGGTAGCTTATAAAAGAATGGGAAACTTTGTCACATCTGCGGTAAATACCGCGAAGAATGCTTATTTATGCCAAGTCCAGGCAACTAGAAACACTAAAGAGACATGGAGAGCCTTAAGGAATCTAAATGTTTTTTCAGCAAAGGCATATCTTGTTCCTGAGTCTCTGCGCAGGCCGGATGACATTAATACTTATTCTCTGGAGTCTGTAGAGTCTTTGGATTATCATGTGGATCCCGATGCTGTGCAGTACTATCTGGATAGCAGAGCTGCTGAGAACATTGACTTGTTTGGGACTGGAGTTGTTCAATTGGATGACGTGCGCGGCGCCATTAGTTCGATGATATCTAATACTGCTGGCTCCGATGGAATTAGTTTGCAAATGTTGGGGCTGTGTGGTGATTATATCGTACCTTATATCGCACATATATATAATACATGTATTACGGAAAATCATTTTCTTGACTTTTGGAAAAGTTGCGTGGTGAGACTCTTGCCGAAAGCAATAAGCCCTAGCAAGCTATCAGACCTCCGGCCTATTAGTCTACTGCCAGTATTATCAAAGATTTTTGAGAAAATAATATATGATAGACTGGTGCAGTTCTTGTCCAATAGCAATCTCTTCCCTAAATTTCAGTCAGAGTTTCGTAGAGGGCACAGGACAACCACCGTTCCCGCAGTCGGATGGTATACTTCAGGGTGCTGATCATGGTGAATCATCAACTGTACGCCTTTTGGATTACAGTAAAGCATTTGATACTATAGACCATAGTCTCCTCTGTGCAAAGCTTCATTATTACTGCTTCTCTGATGAGCTATTTGGTAGAGCTTCTCCGGCGCTATTTGGTGAATAGGAGCCCGGTTGTTAAGATGGATGACAAGATTTCCCAGCTTGAGGTCATGAACTGTGGTGTACCACAGAGTTCTATTCTGGGACCATTAGTTTTTATGATTTATATCGTGGATCTTGTTGAATCAGTTAATGATTATTGCTTAATCCATCAGTTTACTGGTGATACACAGATGTATGCTAGTTATAATAGAGATAATGCTGAGCAAGTTTTCCATTACTTGAATGTCACACTCAAGAATATTCAGTCATATTCGGCGAGGCAGAGTCTTAAGCTGAATCCATCTAAATCAGTGGTAATGCGCTGGCGGGACTTGACTTGGGTGGTGTTCCTGTCCAACTGAGGGAAACTTTAAAAAGTCTTGGACTTGGGATTGACAAGAACATGCGCCTTAGGGGTCATGTTAAGCTTATAATGCAGAAGGTATACACAGCTTTAAGGAGCTTATATCAGAATAGAAATATTTTAACCAGAGATGTAAGGAAGAGGCTCTGCGAAACACTAGGCTTGAATCATGCTAATTATGCGGATGTGGTTTTCGGGCCATGTCTCTATGTTCGTTCCAGTTCCAGACTACAAAAGATTCAGAAATCTTGTGTTAGGTTTATTTGTGGATTGCGGAAGAGACATCATGTTTCTCCCTAATTGGTGGGGCTGGGCTGGCTCAATATGTTTAGTAGACGAAAATTGAACATGGTGGGGTTTGTTCATAGAGTTTTGGTAACGGATTGTCCTCTCTATCTTATTCAGAAATTGAGGCATCGGGTAGATGTGCATGGTTTAAATATTAGAAATATTCACTAAAGCACAGAAAGGCGATCTTTGAAAGATGTTTCAGCTGTGCCGCAGTGAGTGTTTACAATTGAGTACATGTGAGGTCAGTTTATGATTTCAAACTGATTTATAAGCAATTTCTCCTGGGGAACCCAACTTGACTTTTATTTTTATTTCTATTAGTCCTATCTTTTGGCGATGGATTGCCGTTGTCTTCTCTTCACTTATGTTATATTTGCTGTTGCGCTGATTGATTATTGTATGTTTTATTTTTTTCTTTTTTTCTTCCCGTACTGTGTCACCTTCTTCTTCCTTTTTATATTTTTTGTTTTATACTATTATTTTTTTTCTCTATAATGATGTAATGTTATTGTATGTTATATATTTTTTATCTAGTATTTACTCAGTACTTGAATTTTGTATTAATGAATTTGTATTTTTATATTTGTTTTTTTTTTTTTACTTTTTGTATCTTGTATGCTTAGCTACTAGCTCGATTGAGATGAGCAGTTCATAACTGGACTCCGCCATATTAAAAATAAAGACCTTTTATTATTATATATATATATATATATATATATATATATATATATATATATATATATACATATATATGCATATATATATATATATATATATATATAATATATATAATATATATATATATATATATATATATATATATATATATATATATATATATATATATATATATATATATATATATATATATATATATATATATATATATATATATATATATATATATATATATATATATATATATATACATATAAATATATATATATATACATATATATATACATATATATATATATATATATATATATATATATATATATATATATATATATATATATATATATATATATATATATGTAGGGTGTCCCATTATTCCGTGGACATAGAACTACAACGTATTTTTGGAATGAAAATAAGTCGATTGGACATAATTTACCTCTATACAAAAGTGCTTCGTTTGTCCGTTAGAGGGCATCAAAGTAAAAAAAAATAAACACATTTTTTAAGATATTTTAAGAACCGATATTCCGATTTGAATGAGATTTAGGGTGCCCATGTTTTGCTAGCCGCTCTAATATTTGACTTTCACAAAAAAACCGAAAGGGTTCGAGAAGGGTGAAAACTACCCTCACCCGAACATAAATTCTAGTAGAAATGTTTTGCAACTTTAACGACTCTGAATTTTTTTTTCATGAAAAAGTCCTTTTATTTACTTCATTTTTTGTCTCATGTAAAAAAACGCTACCTCGCATAGTTCTTGAGAAAAAAAAATGTTTTTTTTTTCCGATGCTGACCTACAAATCAATTTTCTTGTCATATCAACCGTTAAAATCTGGTAGGCGATAATAATCTAGTCGGCGAAAATGTGGAATGTTATGTCAGTGTCACAAATGATTTTTGACAATAAGCTTCATAAATTTTAAATTAATTAACGTTTGGGTTTATTTTTGATTGATAAATTGTTGTTGTTGTTGCTTGTTTTCCCTGTGAATATGGAATATTCTTTTGATGAACAGACTGATATGTTGCTAGTACTTGGTTTTTGCGAAGGTAATTGTAGGAAAAGTGTTTGAGTGTATCAAGAGAGATATCCGAATCGACAAATTCCAAATCGCCAGACTTTTGCCAGCATAGAACGTCGACTCTGAGAAATTGGACGATTCCAACCCTTGAGAGTCAATGCTGGAAAACTGCGGCAAGCCCAAACACCTCTAGTGGAAGAAGCTGTTCTTGAAGTAGTCGAAGCAAGTCCAGGTATCAGTACTCGCAGGTTAGAACTTGAACAAAGAGTTAAAAAAAGCACTGTTAACTGGATTTTAAATGAACAACTCATTGTTCATTTCACGTTCAGCCCGTCCAAGAATTGTTGCCCATTGATCATCACTCACGTCTGAGATTTGTACGAAATGTTTTAGAATGCAGAGCAATAAATAGGCTACTTTACAAAAAAATCTTGTTTACGGAGTCATGTTTTACCCGTCGTGGTATGATAATACACATGTTTACGCCGAAAAAAATCCACATGCAGTTACAGAAAGACAATTTGAACGAGAATTTAAAATAACGTTTGGATGGGGATTGTTGGTAACTTTTTAGTTGGCACATATAGATTGCCTGATAACCTAATCGGAGATAGCTATCTACATTTTCTACAGTATTCTTTACCTGAATTATTAGAAGAACTGCCTCTGAATGTAAGAAGAGACATGTTTTTTATGCACGATAGGAGCTCCACCCCACTTTGAGCGTACTGTAAGAAATTGTCTGAACGAGAATTTTTGTGGTAGATGGATTGGTAGGGGTCAAGAAGTTCCAATTCAATGGCCACCTCGTTCCCCGGACCTTAATCCTTGCGATTTTTTAATATGGGGAGCGTTGAAAACAAAGGTATACGAGGTCCAGATAAACAACGCCGATCAACTATGGAATAGGATTTAAAATGCTGGGAATACATTAAATAATAATGATATTTTAGAGAGAGTTAGTTTCAATTTTTTGCGCCGTATTGTTATGTACAGGAACGAAGGTGGTGGTCATATTGAACAACTTTTGTAAAAAATACTATTACCTGTGTTAAATAAAACTCGTAATAATAATTAATATCATACTTAGTTGTTTAATTTCACCAACTAATTTTAATTGTAAGTAAAATGCTTGTTAGTCTTTTTATTTTTGCGTAAATCATTAGCCAGAATAATTTTGTACAAGAGACAAAAAATGAAGTAAATAGAAGGACCTTTTTATGAAAAAAAATTCAGAGTCGTCGTTAAAGTTGCAAAACATTTCTACTAGAATTTATGTAGGGGTGAGGGTAGTTTTCACCCTTCTCGAACCCTTTCGGGTTTTTTGTGAAAGTCAAATAGTAGAGCGCCTAGCAAAACATGGGCACCCTAAATCTCATTCAAATCGGAATATCGGTTCTTAAAATATCTCAAAAAATGTGTTTATTTTTTTTACTTTGATGCCCTCTAACGGACAAACGAAGCACTTTTGTATAGAAGTAAATTATGTCCAATCGACTTATTTTCATTCCAAAAATACGTGGTAGTTCTATGTCCACGAAATAATGGGACACCCTGTATGTATATATATATATATATATATATATATATATATATATATATATATATATATATATATATATATTATATATATATATATATATATATATATATATATATATATATATATATATATATATATATATATATATATATATATATATATATATATATATATATATATATATATATATATATATATATATATATATATATATATATATATATATATATATATATATATATATATATATATATATATATATATATATATATATATATATATATATATATATATATATTATATGAACATGTCTCAAATAAATTTTCTCAATATCAGGCAACTAAAACTGAATATTAGACTATAAAAAATCTGGTAAATACAACGGAACTTCAAAAAACAAACTTAAGATATTTCAATTTTTTTTTATAAGGAGCGACGCATGTGCGGAAAAAGCTATTCGTCTTTTTCTTGAATCGCTACAAATTGTACTTATGGGAAACATATTTCTGGGCAATTTGTTCCATATAAAAATTTCTTTAAAAGGGTGGTATAAGAAGTAACAAGCTGTATCTCATACGGATATGATCTACTAGCATCCTGGCATGCATCACTCTTGGAGCAAATAAGAGGCCTACATCCATCGAACAGTTTTTCTGAAGATATTTACAGAATAAATTCAAGTCGCCAACCTTTTTTTGAAGTTCCGGATTTAGGATTGCTGGTGAGTTCTCTCTCTTTTTTCAATAGCAATAAGCAATGTATAATTGGTGGCAGAGCCATAAACATAAGAGTAGTACTCAATTTGTGGTCGAATTTTTGGTGTGTACGGGGTCAGAAGTTGCTGTCCATGCAATATATTTATGCCAAGACATATTTTATCTCGCATGAACACCCAGAAAGTTGAGTAACGATGCTAGCGGAATGAAGTATACCGACATCACCTTATTACGATCTGCAACGTTAACTTTTTCAGAGAGAAGCCTTAAGTTCTACTGGGTTACTGTCACCCCAAGATATTTGCATGGGTAACGTTTGAGCGTTCATAGTAAATTAAGAAACAAGCGCACTGTAATCGGTAAAGTTGTGGATTGAATTTCTGGTCATTGCCAGTAGATCGTTAATGCAAAGGAAAAAGAGACTAGTACATAGTATACTCCATTATCGACAGCAAACTGATTTGGGCCACTCGGATGGGTCGCTGAATACGAAACAACTTTCTAATAAAGATAAATAAATAGAGAAAGTTCGAAAATATTCCATGAGTTCTTCCTATTTAGCAAATATGTAGTTGTGCCAAATTTTACGCCATTTAGGCGTCTTTCTACAACTGATTGGTGGAACATTCGATGTCGAAACCAGTTAATGGTTGGAAGAATCTAACAATTGATTAGTGTAAAGTGTATTCTCCTTAATCACGTCACAGTCAAAAATCCGTGTTAATTCATTGATAATCTCCGAAACTACCAATCCGATTTAAAAAAATTACTGGTATATAGTATAGTGGATTTTTCGGGTGAACATATGCTACATTTTATAATGTTGTAACAAAAGGAAGCTGTCGCGGTGGTGTGGTGGGAGAAGGCGTCGCGCTCTGGGCGATCGCACTCGCAGTTCCAATCTATTATTTGATTTTCTCCAAGTTTAGTGACATGATAACTTGATGTTACATTTTTGAAAACAAAAAACTTGTTTTGTTATTCGAAGTTTTAAGATTCCTTCATTATTTTTGTAGGTACTTTGTTGATGTCAATAGGTTCTAAATAACAATAAAAACATTTATTTACTTTTTTTTTTTTCCTTTATTAATTTAGGTATACTTACCTACTTCATTTAGTTTAGAGTTCTCTGCTATCTACTAAAAATTGTGAGCAATTGTTTAATTATTATTAAACAGTTTTTTAGTGCACCATAAAAGACACTTATGAGATCACTTCGGTGTCCGTCCGCCCGTCTGTCACATTCGAAATATTTGACATAGAAAGTTGAAATTTGGCACAAATATAGAAATTAATGGCCTAATCAGAACCTTGTAGTTCTGAATGTTAAATTTTGACTTATGGAGTTAGTTTTAGGGGATAAAATAGAAAATGCAAAAAAATACCAGGTTATCGAATGGAGTGTCAAATGAAAGTTTGTGTTCAAAAATATATATGATGTAATATTTGCTCACATTTTTCTTTGCATAATTAAAAAAAAATGACCAAAAATCGTTATCCCTCCACCCTATCTCGAAAAATACTGATCAAAAATTTTGAAAAAATTCTGAAATAGTCTTCATAAAGTGTAGATTGAGCGAAAATTATCACGACAACTTTACGCTTAATAATTTATCTGGTATAAAAAAGCTATATTGCATGACAGTATGGTGGAAATTAGATTGATTTATTTGCTATTAGGTAGCTAAGATGCTATAACTATTATGTATTATTGACTAAGAAAAAACGTGAAAAATACATATTGGATCTTAAGATAAGACCAGCATGATCAACTATCTTTATCCTGGGTACGACTTCTGTTCCCGATTTAGGCGTAACTTTGGAATCTGTCTTTTTGTCAGAAGCGACCTCTCTTGTCAACGAGAAGAAGCTCTGGAGCCCCCAAACTTTGATGTTATGTGGTTAAAAATAACGACTCAACAAACCACAAGGTTCATCTGTATCCTGTATCGACCACCAATTAATACCAATTTTCGAACACTTTTCGCTTCTCTTGCAGACACCATCGATCATTTACAAATTAACTATCCAAGTGCCGAAATTGCCATCCTGGGCGACTTTAATGTCCACAATATTAACTGGCTTAAATATTCAAATACTACCGACGAACAAGGTCGTGAAGCTGAATCATTCTCAATCAGTTATGGCTTAACTCAGCTTATTGACGAACCAACACGGATCCCTGATCGAGACGAGGAATTCGCCAGTCTTCTTGATCTGTTTTTAACCACCAATCCGGAGATTTACACGGTCACCGTAAATCCGCCGTTAGGTTCTTCCGACCATAAACTGCTGTCGACATCGAGTATCCTGCCAATCAGTGACCGAGAGGCGCCTAGGTCGCGCAAAATTTGGCACTACAAATCTGCTAAATGGAAAGATCTCATGGAATACTTTCGAACTTTCCCTTGGATGGACGTTTGTTTTCGATCCGATAACCCATCTGACTGCGCCAGGGAGGCCTCCGATGTTATTTTGGCTGGTATGGAAGCTTACATCCCTTTTTCGAAGAAATGCTCCTCCAACGGCAACTGTGCAAGGGAACTAACACCAGTTTTCTGTAGACTTTTTAACCTATCCTACAGAAAGGGAATATTTCCGTCCTGCTGGAAATGTGCCACGGTTCAGCCGATACCTAAAATAGGCAAGAAGACCTTGCCAAATAACTACCGACCAGTTGCACTGCTTTCAATAATATCGAAAGTCATTGAAAAGGTTATCAATGAGCATATTCTAAAATATCTTGAACGATTCAATATTATTAGCGATCACCAATATGGTTTTCGTAAACATAGATCAACAGGAGATCTTCTGACTTATGTAACACATGTTTGGAACAACGCAATAGAACACTTTGGGGAATCTTGAGCGGTTGCTCTTGACGACCGTGTTTGGCACGATGGACTGTTGGCTAAGTTACCCTCTTATGGTATGTCTGAAAGGTTCTGTTTGTGGCTCTCATGTTTCCTCAGAGAGCGTTCTTTACGGGTGGCGGTCGATGGATTTCTTTCTAACACCCTCACTATCAACGCCGGTGTGCCCCAGGGCTCCATAATGTCTCCTACTCTCTTTCTCATTTACATTAACGATCTGCTGGAAAAGACCGGGAATCCAATCTACAGCTTTGCAGATGACAGTACGCTTGTCTCTTCATTCACCTTGAACGCTCGGACATCGGCTGCTCAGGCGAATATCCGCAGACAGCAGGAGGTCGTCCAACTTAACAAAGACCTGGAAGAAATTCTATCTTGGGGTGACAGTAACCATGTGGAATTTAACGCTACAAAAACCCAGGCGGCAGTTTTTTTCTAAAAAAATTAACGTTGCTGAACCCGACATAGTTATGTCGGAGCACTCCATTCCCCTAGCATCGTCGCTCAATTTGTTGGGCGTTAGTTTGGGAGCAAATATGTCTTGGCATGAACATGTTGCAGGCATAGCAAGGAAAGCTTCTCAAAAGTTGGGAATATTATTTAGAACCAGAAAGCTCTACACCCCACAACAACTGTTAATTCTTTACAAAGCCCAAATTCGATCAACTATGGAATACTGCTCCCACGTTTGGGGCTCCGCTCCCAAACATACACTGCATTTGTTGGATTCTGTTCAGAGAAGAGCGGTCCGTCTGATTGGGGACCCGGAATTGACCGGCGGCCTTGATTCGCTGGAACATCGAAGAAACGGTTGGCGACTTGAGTCTGTTCTACAAGTATTTTCATGGAAAGTGTTCGAAGGATGTAGCCAGCTTAATTCCTCCCAAAGCGATGCATGTTAGAAATACAGGTCGTGCTAGTACTTCACATCCGTGGGTTCAGCTTGTTACTCCTCGTACAAACGCTTTTCAAGCAATCTTTTATATGGAGAACGTCATCCCTTTGGAATGGTTTGCCCAGCGCTGTGTTTCCCACCGAGTACAATTTACAGCGATTCAAGAACAACGTGAATCGTTTTTTTTTTTTTATCCGCACTCATGCCGCTCCTGGAGCGCTTTAGGGACTTCCCTGCAGCACGTGTGCTAGACCCATAATATATATATATATATATATATATATATATATATATATATATATATATATATATATATACATGTCAGATATGTTGAGAATGTGGAATCTTTGGCACAATGATACTACCGATTCATTTCAAGTGGTTGCAGTCTCCGGTGAAAGAATCGGTTGCTCTAACAATAAACATGTCCCAAGGACAAACTTTCAAGCTCATGCGAATCGACTTGAGATAGGATGTTTTTTCTCATGACCAATTGTATGTCGGGTTATCAAGAGTCAGAAATCCAGAAAACCAATGTAGCTGCTACAGAAAATAATAAAGCATTAAACATAATATACAGAGAAGCTCTAGCCAATTAACATAGGTGCCTAAATTAAAAATTAAAAAAGTTTGAAGAAATAACGCTTCCACGCGAACGAAATCGCGGGCGGTTGCTAGTATTTCAATAAAAAATACAATTTTTAAAAATGCTATTCTTAAAATTTCTTAGAATTCTGAGGTAAAAGATAGTGCACTAGGCAAATGATGCACAAAACCTCCAATTTTTTTTATGTCACTAATAAATCAATCCACACGTCACGTTTTATTGACCAGAATACTGTTAATTCCAGCTTGGAAGTTAAAATTCTTCGGCGGCTGCTCTGAATAAACAATTTCTTTCTTTTACCACAGTAAATGCCGAAGTTTACTTTCATTGTTTTATTAAATTATGTTCTTATTTAATAAACAACGTCAAGGTAGGGTTCTAAAAAAAGCTTCGACCTATTTTATTCTCTAAATAATTCAAAGCCTTGGTTAAAGCAAAACCCAGATCGTAAAAGTTCCCGGAATGTGACATTTTTTGTGTTTTTTATGCAACTTTTTCATTCGGTAAAAGGTATTTTTTTAGATTAAGATTTAAAATTCAGGATGTATTGTGCTTTACTTCAGTAGTATAATAAAGGAAATTTGAATGTATACTTAATGTTTCCCGTTGACAACTTGATATTTAGAGTAATAAAATATGGTTATTTTTAGTATTTCTTACGGAACACTTATGGGATCACTTTGGTGTCTCTCCATCTATCTGACCATCCGTCTGTCACAACCGATTTTCTACGAAACTATTTGACATAGAAAGTTGAAATTTGGCACAAATATAGAAGCTAATGGTCCAATCTGAGCCGTGTAGTTTCAGAAGTTAAAAAAGGGGTTAGTTTGTGGGGGCTTTTGGGGTCGGAAGTAAAAAAAAAAGTTGTACCGGGTCATCGAGTCGAGTGCCAAATGAAATCTTATGAAAATACTGGTTAAAAAGTATATATGATTTAATAGTTTCGTACACTTTTCTTTGTGTTATTTTAAAAAAATTCTGGAATATTCTCCATAAAGTGCAGATCGAGAAAATTATTCGGAAGTCGTTACGTTTGACAATTTATCTGGTATAAAAAAAAATGAAATCTATGTCTCTTTTACTAAGATATAATTTTATTTTATTTTAAAAGCAGTTACCGTATGCAACACTAATTGCGCAAGTCCAAATTGTCTTTGGCCGGTTTTTTTATATACAATTGTTATACCAACATAATAATTGTTATAATGTGTTGTGTATGAACAATGACCGATATTACAAACTTCTTTAATTTATCCAATTTATTTTCTTAAAAACATAACACTTTGGAGCAATTAATTATTCTAACAACATAAATATACACAAGACAATACAGGTTTATTTATAACTTACACTATTCTCTTAAAATCGATGTTTTAAGGTAGAGTTTAAGTTTGACCTCAAAAGTTTTTTGTGACTTAAACTATTATTGTACTGATCGTCCCAACTGAGAGTTTAGGTGTTAGAACTGATAATAAAAATTTAAGTTGTTCTTATTACTTACTTCTGAAATATAATACCTTAAAGAGATAGTAAAAGTATTATTAATAAATATCTCTACCATTATATAAAAAAATCGAATATACATAATAAATTTTCTTAAAAAAATTTAGCTCGAGAAATTAATTAAAAAGCATAAAGTTAAATCATTAATAGACGTAGATATTGTTTGAAATAATAGTTAATAGTTACAGTTAGGTTTTATTTAAGTTATATTTTTGATATACTTGTATATTATGGACATAATGCTTCATATACGGTATTCGTATCGTCCATATTTAAATTTTATTTTTTTAATGTACGCAAGTATCTCCTTTGTAGAGAGTGTATGTTTTGTTCGATGTGATCTTAAAAGAGAGGATTATAGTTTCCCAATCGTAAAAATTTTTTTTAAAACTATTTAAACAAGCTAAGTTTTCAGTTTGTTAATAAATTTGCAATACATTGCCTAACGTATTACAACAGCCATTTTTTATGTATCAAAGTGTATGTTTTTAACTTCCATTAATATTTCGTTATTCATTTAGAAATAAACGATACATTCAAAAAATTGTTTTCTTATAATGATGAATTATGTAAGGGCATAAGCATGAATTTTGAGTCCAACATAAATACATATATATATATATATATATATATATATATATATATATATATATATATATATATATATATATATATATATATATAATATATATATATATATATATATATATATATATATATATATATATATATATATATATATATATATATATATATATATATATAGATATATATATATACATATATATATATATATATATATATATATATATATATATATATTTATATACATATATATATTATATATATATATATATATACATATATATATATATATATATATATATATATATATATATATATATATATATATATATAGGGTGTCACAAAAATCGACTTATTCCCTTCGAGAGCTGACAAGCCAGCTCTTAACTCAACCCGGAATATTTAAAAATATGATCTTATGAATTTCGTGAAAATTTTCACTTTAGTTCACTTTATTGAGCGCCACAACCACAAATTATGCTATTGATACAGCTCAAAATAAATTAAATTGTGATAAGCGTCTGGGCAATAAAGACATTTTTGCAAGTATAATAAGTACAAATAGTTTAATTAGCTAACTTTGACTTTTCATACTCTGAAATAAATATGTCAAGCTAACCTGGCCAGTATATATATATATATATATATATATATATATATATATATATATATATATATATATATATATAAGTATAATATAAGTATAATATATATATGTATATATATATATATATATATATATATATATATATATATATATATATATATATATATATATATATATATAATACCAGGTATGAAATGCGGATTTTTTTTCTAAAAAAGCATGTTAAATTTGGAAGAATGATAAAAAGTGCTTTATTCAAAGTATGGTCCATCGCTTGTTATACATTTTTCCCATCTTTCAGGCAATTTGTAAATACCACGCCAGTAAAAATTTTCCCCTTTTGCTGCTAACTACTCACCGAGCCATTTTTTCACAACTTCGTACGAACCAAAGCACTGCTCAGCAAGTGCGTGACCCATCGATGCAAACAAGTGGTAATCGGAAGGAGCCAAGTCTGGTGAGTTAGGCGCATGGGTTAGAAATTCCCAGTTGAGTGCTTCCAACGGGTCGCGAACTGGTTTTTGCCGTATGTGATGGAGCATTGTCATGAAGAAAAATGACTTTGTGTTGCCTCTTTTCGTATTCTGGCCTTCTTTCAAGCAGCGAACGGTTCAAATCGGTCAGTTGTTGTTGGTAACGTTTAGTATTAACCGTTTCCTGAGGTTTTAAAACAGCTCATAATAGACCCTCCGGTCCCACCAAACACAGAGCATCGTCTTTCTGCCAAAGCGATTCGGTCTTGTGGTTGATGTGGATAGTGCGCCTGAGTCTAACCAAGATTTTTTGCGCTTGGGATTCTCAAAATAAATCCACTTTTCATCCTTTGTAACTATACGATGCAAAAACAATTTCCTTTTGTACCCAGCGAGCTAAATGTCACACGTGTTCTTGCGCTTTTCCATTTGCCTGCCGTTCAACTCATGTGGTACCGGTCTAGCGGTCTTCTGAATCTTTTCCATCTCTCGTAGCCGATTGGAAACAGCTTGTTGACTAACGCCCAAATGCTCGGCGAGTTGTTTTTGTGTTTGCGAATCATCTTCGTCCAACAATGCTTGCAATTCCACATCTTCGTATTTTTTTGGCGGTTTTCCACGTTCTTTGTCTGCAACATCGCAGTCACCACTTTTGAAACGCCGAAACCATCGTTCACACGTATCTTACGATGGAGCATGTTCACCATAAGCAAAAGGCTTGCTTTATTAAATTTCCCCATATTGGTACGTTTTGAAGCGTACGGGCCACTTGAAACCATCGTAAAACTGCATTTTGGTCTTTCACTACATAGAGAGTCGACTATATATATATATATATATATATATATATATATATATATATACATATATATATATATATATATATATATATATATATATAATATATATATATATATATATATATATATATATATATATATATATATTATTAAAAATACAATCTTAGTTGGGGAAGTCGGCAAATTTGGGCGTGATAAGAGATCACACAATTTTCATTAAGCCAATATTTCGGTCCTGGATTGGGACCTTCTTCAGGGCAGAACTGAAAAGAAGAATAGAGCGTATTTACTGATCGTGTTTGGGACAACTTTAAATTAATGATGTTATCATTAGGTTGTTATAATACATAAAATTAGTGTAGAACAAGAATAAGATATTAGTCATAATAAGTTAAAAAACTCACATGAGAAGTGCAAAGATTTCGTTAGCCTGAATGGCCGTAGGTTATACATACAATGTTATGTGATGTTATGTGGTTAAAAATAACGACTCAACAAACCACAAGGTTCATCTGTATCCTGTATCGACCACCAAGTGATACCAATTTTCGAACACTTTTCGCTTCTCTTGCAGACACCATCGATCATTACAAAGTAACCATCCAAGTGCCGAAATTGCCATCCTGGGCGACTTTAATGTCCACAATATCAACTGGCTCAAATATTCAAATACTACCGACGAACAAGGTCGTGAAGCTGAATCATTCTCAATCAGTTATGGCTTAACTCAGCTTATTGACGAACCAACACGGATCCCTGATCGAGACGGGGAGTTCGTCAGTCTTCTTGATCTGTTTTTAACCACCAATCCGGAGATTTACACGGTCACCGTAAATCCGCCGTTAGGTTCTTCCGACCATAAACTGCTTTCGACATCGAGTATCCTGCCAATCAGTGACAGAGAGGTGCCTGGGCCGCGCAAGATTTGGCACTACAAATCTGCTAAATGGGAAGATCTCATGGAATACTTTCGAACTTTCCCTTGGATGGACGTTTGTTTTCGATCCGATAACCCATCTGACTGCGCCAGGGAGGTCTCCGATGGCTGGTATGGAAGCTTACATCCCTTTTTCGAAGAAATGCTCCTCCAACGGCAAGCCTTGGTTCAACCGAAAATGCAAAGAAGCTGTTGCTTCTAAACATATTGCCTACCGACAATGGCGTGAAAATCCTAACACCTTAAATCGAAACATCTTTGTTCATGCCCGGAACAGATGCAAGGGAATTATCGACGAAACCAAGGAGGCACATAATCAACGAATTAGAAACAAACTTCTCGCTTGTCCCAATAATTCCAGGTCCTTTTGAGCAGTCGCTAAGGCAGTTAGTCAAAACTTTACCAAATCCACGATACCACCACTCACACGGCCAGATAATTCCATTGCAACCACACCTGTTGAGAGAGCGAACTTGTTGGCTGAACTCTTTGCTTCACATTCTATGTTACTGTCGATTTCCAAGGAAAAACACCACCTACTATTCCCATATTGCAGTCAAGGATGCCCGATGTTGTCTTCAGACAGCGCATCATAAAGCGTATTTTAATGAAGCTAGACACCAAGAAGGCTTCTGGCGCTGACGGAATACCTGCCATAGTTCTCAAAAATTGTGCAAGGGAACTAACACCAGTTTTCTGTAGACTTTTTAACCTATCCTACAGAAAGGGAATATTTTCCGTCCTGCTGGAAATGTGCCACGGTTCAGCCGATACCTAAAAAAGGTAAGAAGACCTTGCCAAATAACTACCGACCAGTTGCACTGCTTTCAATAATATCGAAAGTCATGGAAAAGGTTATCAATGAGCATCTTCTAAAATATCTTGACGATTCAATATTATTAGCGATTACCAATATGGTTTTCGTAAACATAGATCAAGAGGAGATCTTCTGACTTATGTAACACATGTTTGGAACAACGCAATTGAACACTTTGGAGAATCTCGAGCGGTTGCTCTTGACATATCCAAGGCATTCGACCGTGTTTGGCACGATGGACTGTTGGCTAAGTTGCGCTCTTATGTATGTCTGAAAGGTTCTGTTTGTGGCTCTCATGTTTCCTCAGAGAGTGTTCTTTACGAGTGGCGGTCGACGGATTTCTTTCTAACACCCTCACTATCAACGCCGGTGTGCCCCAGGGCTCCATACTGTCTCCTACTCTCTTTCTCATTTACATTAACGATCTGCTGGAAAAGACCGGGAATCCAATCTATAGCTTTGCAGATGACAGTACGCTTGTCTCTTCATTCACCTTGAACGCTCGGACATCGGCTTCTCAGGCGAATATCCGCAGACAGCAGGAGGTCGTTCAACTTAACAAAGACCTGGAAGAAATTCTATCTTGGGGTGACAGTAACCAAGTGGAATTTAACGCTACAAAAACCCAAGCGGCAGTTTTTTTCTAAAAAGGTTAACGTTGCTGAACCCGACATAGTTATGTCGGGGCACTCCATTCCCCTAGCATCGTCGCTCAATTTGTTGGGCGTTGGTTTGGGAGCAAATATTCTTGGCAAAATGTTGGCAGGCATAGCAAGGAGAGCTTCTCAAAAATTGGGAATATTATTTAGAACCAGAAAGCTTTACACCCCACAGCAACTGTTAATTCTTTACAAAGCCCAAATTCGACCAACTATGGAATACTGCTCCCACGTTTTGGGGCTCCGCTGCCAAACATACACTGCATTTGTTGGATTCTGTTCAGAGAAGAGTGGTCCGTCTGATTGGGGACCCGGAATTGACCGGCGGCCTTGATTCGCTGGAACATCGAAGAACGGTTGGCGACTTGAGTCTGTTCTACAAGTATTTTCATGGAAAGTGTTCTAAGGATGTAGCCCGCTTAATTCCTCCCAAAGCGGTGCATGTTAGAAATACACGTCGCGCTGGTGCTTCGCATCCGTATGAGGTTCAGCTTGTTACTCCGCGTACGACGCTTTTCAAGCAGTCTTTTATATGGAGAACGTCATCCCTTTGGAATAATTTGCCCAGCGCTGTGTTTCCCATCCGAGTACAATTTACAGCGATTCAAGAACAACGTGAATCGCTTTTTTTTTTTCCGCACTCGTGCCGTTCCTGGAGCGCTTTAGGGACTTCCCTGCAGCACGTATGCTAGACCAATAAAAAAAAAAAAAAAAAAAAAAAAAAACAAAGTTGTTACATATAAAAGTTGGTTAATCCATAAAATATATAAAATACACATTAAAACACTGTAGACAAAATTCTAAAAAACAAATTTAAAACATGGATGTAATTGGGAACCTTGGATGTTGAGAACATCGTTAATTATTTCACTTGTGACCACCACATATGGCCACCGCCATTTAGGAAAAAATGACAAGGACGACAGGAGACAGCTGCCCGACAGAGATAAGGGTTTAGTCAAGAAAACTCAATTAACCAGAATGCGGGGTCGACACCTGGAAGGAACCGATAGAAAAGGAAGTGCAAATATTGGACCCTAAGTAAGAGAGAGATAGCCAATTGAGCGACCAAAAAACCCGGTATGTGATAGCGGAGGGATAAATCATAACCTAATTATAAGTAAATGGTGAGCGAGGGAGCGAGAGATAGAGGGACAATAATGGGAGCAACGAAGAAGAAGATTATCTAATGAAATAATTATTAATTTGTTAATTTCTTGTTGGAATCTGATTTATATAATACATATGGAGCGGAAACTACTAACCTTTTCCGCAACTGGGCCAAATACAATACCAAGTTAGCTAGGATGACCTGTAGAAGGAATTTTCTATTGAAATGTCGCTCAACGGGACTTGTCCCTAACCATATTGTTAAGAACTTTGGATGTATGAACAATCTGATGTCCGACAGACCCAATGACAACAACAGGATACAGCGCTTCCAGAGTAAGGTATCTGTCAGAATTCTTTCCTATGAAATTTCTTTCACCTTCAAAGGGATTAATAACCTCAAAACTCTGATAAACCCGTGTTGCTCATTTGGCAGGAAATAGAGTTCCAGCACATATTGTGCACCGTTTTCGTGTTACTCAAGAAAGATCCTTCCAAACCACCACTAGATCCCTTTCTAATACTCTCTTCAATAAATTCAATAACTTGATTAGGTCAAAAACTGATAAACTAAAAATCTGTCCCCAATGGTTTACCAATTTAACTACAGTTGAGTTTCCTGCTGAGGTTCATAAAATTCTTGCTTTGGGTCCAAAATTTGTTTATGATTCCATTCCAGGTACTGATATCCCTGTAAAAACAATCCTTTCTGACATTGAATCCTTCATTAAGCTTGCACCAGCCTCCAGTCAAGATATTCTCAGGGCCAAATGCACCAATGCAGTTACTAACGCTGTTTACAAAACCGTAATACTTCTTTTGAGAAGACTTTGTTCATCAAGACACACAAATTTCTCAAACAACATAATGAGATCTTAATTACTTCTTCAGACAAAGGCTCGGTTACAGTAGCCTTAGAGAGACTACATTATGAAACTAAGATGTTAGAACTTATTGATGATGAACAAGTTTTTCAAGAAGCTCTCTCATGATCCCACTACTCAATATCAAAACAAGAGTAATAGTTTTATCAAGCAGTTAAAGACCAAAAAATGGATCGACGATATAACAGCCAAACAACTTTACTTCTACAAGACGATTCCACCAAGGATTTATGGTTTGCCCAAGATACACAAAGAAGGGGTACCGCTCAGACCTATCGTCTCCACCACCTGCTCTCCTACTTCAAAACTGAGTAAATTTTGTGCTAATCTTCTTGAAAAGTCCTTCCTCAATTATCATACATTTGCTATTAAAGACTCTTTTTGTGCGTTTAGTGCAATGGTCAATAATTTCCAATTACCAGAAAACCATGTTATCATATCACTTGATGTAGTCAGTCTTTTCACGAATGGCAGTTAACCCGCCAAATAATTGACTCTGAATGGGCATTAATCTCACCCAACACCAAAATCAGCAAATCCTTCTTCTTATCAATAATAGAATTTCTTTTCCAGTCAACCTTCTTCAAATTTTAAAGACTCTTTCTACTCTCAAATTTTTGGATGCCCTATGGGCAGTAACCTCAGTCCTGTTCTTGCTTCAATCGTTATGTCATATGCTTTAAAAAGCTGCACTCAAAGATTATCCTTCCGACTTCCATTCCTATATCAATACGTAGACGATTTAATTCTATCCATACCAGCTGATGGCAAAGAAGAAGTTCTTCATGTTTTCAACTCATTCGACCCACACCTTCACTATGGAAGAAGAAACCAACAATGCTGTTCCATTTCTGGACACAAGAGTCGTTAGAGACTCCCATAACATCATCAAACTTGATTGGTATAGAAAACCTACTTCTTCTGGGAGATATATCCATGCAAACTCTGGCCATGATTGGAAGGTGAAAGTCAACGTCATCAAAGGCCTATATAGAAGACTGAAGATAAGAGTCCATCCTGATTTCTTACTCCAGTCACAAGAAACACTTACAAACCTTTTCATAAATAATGGATACAATCGAAAAACTCTTACTAAGAACCAAAGATGAAGTCAACAAGCTTACTCATATCCATCAAATTCCCCCAGAACCCCTCCCCTCCACCTACCGCATATCTCCCC
>CM032453.1:98636221-98681221 GCA_019049505.1 Pachyrhynchus sulphureomaculatus | reverse complement strand
GTGTCATTTTCACGAGTCTAAGTTGCTCCTACAAAGTTTTATGCTTTACATTCAGTTACAGAATTTTTTCTTTGAGTAATGATCAATATCACGAAAATTAAGATAGGAACACATATTTTTTATTTAATCTAGTTACACATTATAGGTTTTTTGCCAACATACACCTAACAGAACTGTCTAACGTCAGTTGGATTTATTATTATTTTCATAAAATAGGAAACCTATTTATTAAATAAATATTTAAATGCAACTAATAAAACCAAAACATTTAATAATAGGATTAACACAACAAAATAATATTTTAACTAAATAACACAATAAAAAAATAAATAAGTAACACTATTTTATACTAGATGTAAATTTGGTAGGTATTTATTCCAAATGTTCAAAATGTTGTCCTTTGTTAATCCTACACAATCTTTTTCTCACCGTGGCTCTCATAACGTCCTCCAACTGAAATTCAGTAATTTGATTTACTGCTCTTCTTAAGCGCATTTTCGAATTATTTCTGTCTATTGGTGGATTTTTGTAAACTTTTTCTTTTAGATGGTTCCATATAACAAAATCAAGAGGCGTAAGATCTGGCGATCTTGCAGGACACTTATTAGGTCCATTGGTATCTAACTAATTTGCACAAAATCTTTAATTCAAGTAGTTTACTACATTTCTACTATAAATAAAATAAATGCCTCCATGATTTAAAGGTAAAGTTTCTAAAAAACCTTCAGCATCATTTTGAATGAACTCCAAATATCTTTCTCCTTTTAACGCACCATCAAATATAATAGGACCAATAATTCTTGTGCCAAGGATACCCAACCACACGTTAAAGCCGAATCTTTCTTGATACACTCTTTCTCGCATAATTCTCGGATTTTCCTGAGCCCAATATCGATTATTGTTACGATTAAATAGACACAAATTGGTAAATCTGGATTCATCCGAAAATAGAATGTTGTAATGAAATTGGTTATCAAGGTGGTATCTTTGCAAAAACCAATTACAATAATCCATTCTTCTTTGGTAATCTGTTTGAAATAAATGTTGATTTATTTGATATTTGTAGGACCTGAATTTATATTTTTTCTTAAAATGCGGTGAGCGGTTTCACAATTTATACCGGTTTGTTCTTCCACATATCTTATAGAAATTGTAGGTGCAACCTGAACAATGAACAATACATTGATGTCTGACTCTTCGTCACCAATAAATACATCAGCAGGTTCAATCAGTTGCCTTCTAAACTGCTGCTCTACACTTAAAAAATAGTTGTTGAGTGGGTGCCTCCTATAGGGATATTTTGCCAAGTACAACTCAGCGGCTTGTCGGCTATTCTTTCTGCGCTCTCAATAAATTAATAACATGTCTACTTTTTCATTCGTTGAATACATTTTTGTTATCGAAAATTATTTTTGACGTAAAGTAAACAATAATAATGGCCATTTGGTAACACGCAGCAACCATGACTTTCGGTTCGTCTGTTTTATCACAGACTACTAAGTCCGTAATGGAACTTGTTGATATCACATTATTGCATAATAAAACGGTTAATTTTCTGAAAATAATATTAAATCCAGTTGGAGTTAGATAGTTCTGTTAGATATATGTTGGCAAAAAACCTGTAATGTGTAACTGGGTTAAATAAAATATGAGTTCTTATCTTAATTTCGGTGATATTGATAGTTATTTAAAGAGAAAGTTCTGTAACTGAATCTAAAGCATAAAATTTTGTAGGAGCCATTTAGACTCGCGATAATGGCACGATAAATGAATAGTCTTAAATTCTTTCCAAAGTGAGATAAAACGAACAATATATATATATATATATATATATATATATATATATATATATATATATATATATATATATATATATATATATATATATATATATATATATATATATATATATATATATATATATATATATATATATATATACAATATAGTCTTCACAAATGATTTCTTAAACATTAGCAATAATTTCAGGCGTAGTTACTATGGAAGATCCTAAGAAAGGTTCGTCTTTCTCCAAGCATGGCCGGTCTTAAATCGTGAGAACCACTCAGAAATTTGCGTACGGCTCAGGACTACACATACACTACTCTTTTTACATATCCATTGTAAAAATAGCAGACAGACGCAATTAGGCACTTACGCGAACGTGCATACGGAACAAATTAATAAGCTAGCAAGATTCAGCTTATGATGTTTAGTTTTTAGTTTGTTAGAGCTGTACCTACTACCACTTATCGGGGTGAGGCAAACCTATTTCACTTTCTTGCTATATTACCTTCGTTCAAAAACTTTTTGATCGCACCTTGTATTTCGGTAACTCTGGTATATTTTAAACTTTAGTTATCATTGTTGTTACCAAATTGAGTTTTTTGTGAAAAAAATAAAAATATGGAAGTTTGTTGACTTTCTTGTGTATTATTTTTAGAAAATATTTTTGGAATATTTTTGCCGATATTTAACAAGGTACAAAGTAAAGGAGGATGTTAATCTGTGCATCATATCAAAATTTTCTGTTTTGTATGCTTGTATATATATATATATATATATATATATATATATATATATATATATATATATATATATATATATATATATATATATCCAAAATAGTCAACTTTTTTAAAAGAATATGGTTTTATGTCTCTAAGTAAATTAATATTTTTTCATAGAGACAAGAACATCTACACTCTCTCGCTCCATGAAACACTAACTCGACATAAAATATAAATCCTTGGTGACATATATTCATAGACTCTAAATGTTCGAAGATTGTTTAACGTTTAAGGTCCAGAACGTGCTATTTTATACGACGTTAGAAGCTTACCAGTCGTTCTTTAACTCAACACCTTTCGAAATATATGACGCTTAAAAATTTACATAAAAACTAGCAAATTGAAACCCAAAGATTAGAAGCAATTTCAAGAACTACTAATTCTACTAAACTTCGACAGAACAAAAAAAAATTAGCAAAGAGATTTATCCAGTATTTCCCTTGTTAACACGTAGTTCTTTAATAAGCACTGAATTTGACTATCTCAAAGTACAATATATATATATATATATATATATATATATATATATATATATATATATATATATATATATATATATATACATATATATATATATATATATATATATATATATATATATATATATATATATATATACACATATATATATATATATATATATATATATATATATATATATATATATATATATATACTTATGTAGTGCTATAAATAAATATAATTATATTAAATGTACTGTTCAGACAAAATCTTATTTTAGACATTTTTATCTTTTAAAGATCTAAAATGAAATTCTAGGTAAAAAAGTTGTCTATTTGGAAGAATAGGGTGCTTAGAGGGTAGTTGGTACGGTATACTAA
The DNA here is from genome assembly GCA_019049505.1 of Pachyrhynchus sulphureomaculatus. Lineage (NCBI taxonomy): Eukaryota > Metazoa > Arthropoda > Insecta > Coleoptera > Curculionidae > Pachyrhynchus > Pachyrhynchus sulphureomaculatus. Next base: position 98,677,809 of record CM032453.1, on the reverse strand, counting down.
TGTTTCATATTAGATAAACCGTTTTCTTTATACTCGTAGAATTTATTTAGCATGAATACTCCGCTTAATCATTTATAATAATGATAACAATGTCATTTCCCAGGGAGACAAATCGTTCAAAAACAGATGGCACAAAATGCATTACATAAATATAAATAAAAGCGTTGAAGCTTTAACGGAAATTTTTATTTATGCTTTGCAGCGTCGCCACTTTTCCTCATAGCATATTTATATCGTCCATGAAATAATTAAATAAAAATGTATATGTTTTACAGCTAAAAATTTAAGGTATCTTGTTGCACAGGAGATCCAACGAGTAGGACAGAGATTCAAACAAATTTTATTTATACTTTGCATCGTCGCCACTTTTCCTCATAGCACATTTATATTGTCTATAAAATAATTAAATAAAAATGTGTACGTTTATAGCCAAAAATTTAAGATATCTTGTTGCACATGAGATTCAAACAAACTTTTATAGGACAATGGATCAAGAAATGTAATTAATCTTGGGTGTAGGTTCATTTAATTAAAAACTTGAGTTTTTTTTTTTCTCTTATTTTTTTTTTGACGTTTCGCCCCTAGTTTTAAGCCTTTTTCAAAATGTCTTTGGTGTAATTTTCATTTCTGGAAATAAAATTAAAGATGCAGCCACAGTTTCAATTACACACACAACACATACAACGTAATTTAGGTCAGTCAAAATATGTAAACTTATACATTTCAAATTTTATCTTTTATATGAGAACAATTGGTTCAAAATTAGCAATAGTAATTGGCTGAATAACAATAGTAATAATTAATCGTACTAATTAACATATTTTATATTATTCGTACCTTGAAAATGACGAAAACACATGTGTAGGTTGCGGAACAAAACATTTTTTGTACGTTTTTATTTTTAGTGGTTTTTATGCTAATTCATTCATTCTTTTTAATAATTTTTGGTTTTAAGTAATTATGCATTCATTGCGTTTTTTTCTTTTCTTATTTCTATCTTTTCCTTAATTATTAATTTACAGTAGTTGTCGTCTTTGTTTAAGATTTTAATTTTTTTGTAATTAAATGTGTGATTTGTTTCGTTTTCATGTTTGTTAAGTGCAGTTGTGGCATTTTTTGTGTATTTGTGGCCGTTCAATCTATTCTTTAGTAGTTGGCTAGTAATAATTATGTATTTTTTTGAGAAATTTTCACATGAGATAGAGTATATTACGTTAGAGCTTTTTGTTATGAAAGTTTTACTTTTAAGTTTCGTGAACAGGTAATTTGAGTTGTTATAAGATTTGTGGCACACAGTTATGTCATACTTGTTGAATGTGTATTTTGGTTTTTCACATATGTCTTTTATATACGGCAATGCTATATATTTTTTTCTGGCTTGGTTGTTTGGGTTCGGTTTTGTGTTATTGTTTTTTTGTATTGTTATAGGGTCGTATGTGCGTTTTTTTGTTATTTTGAATTATGTCATTCATTTTGAAAACCGTTTGATGACAGAAAGTATTTTACTTTTTTGAGAACAATAGACCTAAATTGTGGAGAAATTAATCATCGCTCAAACCTATGATTACACTTATTTTCCAGGATTTTCAATGTTTTGAGCGGTAGTTCAGGTATCTACCTGACCACATTGGTTTAGTGTACCATTTTGTTAGGATTTTGTCATTTTCCTTTCCCCGCAAAATGATAATTTCTAAAAAATACATTTCTTCGTTTTCTTCTTTTTCTATTGTGAACTAGATTATGTGGTAGAATTCGTTGAACCTTTTATGAACTTCGTCGATTCTATCTCTCGGTGCTGCCATAATGCAATCGTTGACAAAGCATTTGAAGAATACAACTTCGAAATTTAGTTTTTCTATCACTCTTTCTTCTAATTATTTCATGGTGAGTTGCGCAATGGTAGCAGATTTAGGTGATCTGCTACCATTGGTGCCAAGGTAGAGCATAAGAGTTGTATTAACTGCTTCTGTGAAACTTTTTTTCTATAAAGTTGTTTGCCCTTTGATAAGGTTCCCTCCTTTGTTTAGAATTTTAATTACCAGATCTTTAGGAATATTTGTATAAAGCTACACAACGTCGAGGGATAGAAGGATATAGTTCTGTGGTAAGGTTTACAATGTCAATGAATTTTTTTAATGTGAAGGGGTTTTTGACAAAAAAATCATTTTTCTCTGTTATATTGGAGATACAGATTGACAAATATTTTAACAGATTGTAGAATGGAGATTAAATATATGAGACAATAGATGTTAGCGGAATGTCTTGTTTGTGGATTTTAGGTAGTCTGTAAATTTTTGGAGCAATAGCATTATGCAATATTAAGTCTTTTCTAGTTTTTCATCTATTTTTTGTTTAAAATTTTTTTTGATGAGTTTATTATTTTTCTTTTCATATTTTTATATTTTTGTAGGTATTGATGTCTGTTAATGGGTTGTTCATTTTTGAGTCATAATCTGTTTTGCTTATTATGACTGTTTTGTTATTTTTGTCAGGTCTTAATACTATGATTTGGGGGTTTTCTCTAATGAATTAATTAACTTGCATTAAGTTACATTTTACCTTGAGAAAGTCAAATTCAGTGCTTATTATAGAACTCTGTATTTGCAAGGAAAGTATTGGATAACTCTGTTTACTAATTTTTTTGTCCTGTCGTAGTTTAATATCCAAAATTAATACTTCCTGGCATTGTTTCTAATATCTGGGTTTCAATTTATTTTTTTAGTGTTTAGTACGAACACTTATAAGAACACTTCGGTGTCTGTTTTTCTGTCCGTCTGTCACACCCGATTTGCTACTAATATAGGAATTGATGGCCTCATCAGAGCTGGGTGGTTTTGAAAGTTAAATTTTGATTTAAGGGGTTAGTTTTGGTGGGAAAATCGGAAATGAAAAAAATTTACTAGGTCATCGAGTGGGGTGTCAAATGAAAGCTTGTAAAAGCACAAGTTCAAAAATATATATAAAGCAATACTTGCGCACACTTTTCTTTATAATATTTTTATAAAATTGCAAAAAATCGCTTATCTCGGAAAGTACTGATCATAAAATTTTGGAAAAATTCTGGAATTTTCTCCACAGGGTGTAGATTAGACAAAAATTATCACGAGTGAATAAAATTTTAAGATCATCAGTTTTCAGTAAAGATTGGAAAAAACGTTGATAAAAACTTATTTGGGGTGTTTTGTGAATCCATTTATTATTTTATACCTAACCTAACATTTTTATTTTAAGTGGTTACATACACCTGGGCACTGCAAAATTATATATGTAAAAAAAAATATATTTTAAAGGTTATTAAGTGAATAATGCAAAAGAATGGCTATTATATATTTTCATTGGACTTTAAATTATAATATATTTTTTTTTTAAATATGTTGTAAATGTTAACACTTTTTTTTGGGTTAAATGTACCACTGATGAAAACTATGACGCCTCCTTGTTTGCAAGATAACTTTATTAAAAATAATCCAATCTGCAAAAATAAAAATTAATCTTATAAAATATTGTAGTAATTAAAAATTTTCGAAGGTTTTTTTTTTTTAAATAAAAAATTAACGCTGTTTCAAACTTTAGTATGCAATTTTCGACCAAAAAAATTATGTTAATTTATTTATAAAATTTGTCTATTAGAAAGAGTGAAAGGGTAATTATTAAGATTTAAAAAAAAGTTATATTATAATTATTAAAAAACTGAGTGAGTAATATTGTAGACAGTGCATTGAGACAGGTAGCGGTCCCAATCCGATGTCAGGTCACAGTTAATGCTATAACTTTCTAATTTAATGGAATTTTCTTAACCTTTTTTTAAATAATTCTTAAAAGTATCGAATTTTTGAAAATTTCAAGCAGTAAATCTACAGAACACTAACTGCGCAAGTCCGACTTGCACTTGGCCGGTTATTTCTTATATATGTATATAAACTTTTACGCGTCATATATTTGGAAAGATGTTGGGTTAAAGAATGACTGGTAAGATTTTAACGTTTTATAAAATAGCACTTTCTGGACTTTAAACGATAAAACAATCTTCCAATATTCAGAGAATATATATATTTGATAAAGAATTTTTACTTTATATCGAGTTACGAGTGTTTCATGGAGCGAGGAAGTATAGGAGATATTCTTTTAGAAAATGTCACTATTATGGATATGTATATACAAGCCTACGAAACAGAAAATTTTGATATGATGAAAAAATTGCATTTGCTCCTTTACTTTGTTGTTGCTTCCTTGTTAGATATCGGCAAAAATATTTTCTAAAAATAATACACCAGGAAGTCAATAAAGCATATTTTTATTTTTACTACAAAAAACTCTGTTCTGTGTCTCTTTGTATATATATATATATATATATATATATATATATATATATATATATATATATATATAAAGAAAGAGCAGTGTATGTGTAAGTGTGTGAAATATTAAACAGTAAGCAAATTTTTGAGTGTTTCTCGCAATTTAAATCCGGCTATACTTTGATGAAAAACGATGAGCCTTTCTTAAGGCATTCAAGAAGACAGTCTTCGGACAATTCTGAGCATCTCTGATGAATTTTCTACATGTCAGAACATGACGGAGGAACGAGAAGAGTCTCCACCTGCATCACGACAAAACGCCGGTCCACGGTTCGATATTTACGTAAGAGTTTTTTCCGAAGAATTCCGTGGATGCCACCCTCCACTCCCTTATTTGTCCGATCTGGCACCCTCTGAATTTGAGCTGTTATCCCATATGAAGATGAAGAGGGCCACCCGTAGAGGCCATACAAAGCGAATCGCAGGCAGCACTGAAGGCAGTAAGAGACTCGACCTTCCAAAAACTATTCAACGGGAGCAAAACTGATGGAACCGATGCATTCGAGTACAAGGGGACTATTTCAAATTTTATGGCGATAGTCGGCTACCAGTCATATTTATTATATGTCTGAGTCATATTTATTTCGGACTCTTCTCATAATAACTCAATAGCAGTTAATAAATAAAAACACATAAACAAACCAAAGAATGACTTTCGTTCCCTATACAAATCTAAAGTTATTTTAAAAAAATGTGACCGTCTTAGTAATACCTATTAAAGAATGTTTCAACCCACACATGTAAGTTTTTACATATATTTTTGTGTGTATTTTTATTATTTTCACCTTCTACATTGTATTATAAGTTTAAGAATTTTATATATATTCATAATTAAAAAATTTGTGCATCCTATTGAATATCCAAAACAGAAAATTTCAATTTTAGATGAACTGAAGAAGCCTACAAATTAGACATAACGTTTTCCATAAACTTCTAACTAGAACGTGATGTAATTTCTCTATCCTTAAAACAAAAGAGCCATAAAGCCCAAGAAATTGAAATATATACGAGTATATATATATATATATATATATATATATATATATATATATATATATATATATATATATATATATATATATATATATATATATATATATATATATATATATATATATATATATATATATATATATATATATGTAGCAAAAGCTTGTACAGAGTCGAGGATGAAAAGTGGGATCACCTAAGAGAATACACTTCCAATATAGTTTCATGTTAGAAGATTATTTTATTGAAGCTCTTAGCCTTTCAGTTAATACAAATTATTTCGAATAAAAAATCCAGTTTTTTTAGACAAATTAATGATCCGCCAAAGGTTACCTCATTTGATCTCTTATTGCTCAATTAATTATGGAATTTGTTAAGGAAAATTTATTCAGGGATTAGTTATTGATATCTTGTATGTCAAAAGAGTCGTTACTGATTTGTCGAGCAGGCGTTATTTAAATTTTTGTCCAAACTATGTCAACTTCCAAAAAACAGCGTTATCTTTGGTTGAACGGAGGAAGCTGCCGTCTCCTGATTTAAGAGCTAAGGAGTTAAAACAAAATAGGACGGATTGGTGGTTTTACTACAGAATGAATTTAAAAGAAAATGATATAAATCAAACAGTAAAAAAAAAACAGTTTTACAATAACTCGACAAACCGTACTAAACACAATAAAGAAAACAAAGATAAATTCGTGTCACTCCTAGAACTTTGAGAAAACATAAAAAGTACTTAAAAAAAGTGGTTTTCAATAAACATAAAATAAACTAAAAAACCTTAAAATCCAAACACCTACTAAGAATGAATCCAATATAGTGTATTCAATATTTTACGCGAATTGTCAAAGAAATACATCGGAATGACGAGACAATTTTTTAAAGAACAGATTAAATATGATGAACCTACAGCACGAAAAAAAAACATACAACGGATCTAAAACACGGCTTCAGTTATAATGAAACTTAAACTATACATAAATATTGAAATTAGTCCAAGCTGTCCAAAAGAAATTATCAAAAGTAAAAAGAATTAATGTGGTGAACTACAGGACTGACATAAGAGAAATCATCATATATACATGGTCGGTCCATAAGACCATCAGTCAAAATTTCAATAATTCCACTATACCATCACTCACATGGCTAGATAATACTATTGCAACAACACCTGTAGAGAAGTTGTTAGTTAAACTATTTGGTTTACTAAGTTGGGAATGTGGAATCTTTGACACAATGATACTACTCAGTATATATCACCACTACACCAAACACTTTATTTTTGCACTCGACGCGCGTTTTGCTAACCATGTTAGCTTCATTAGGAGCGATGATTGACTAGTAGTAGTAGTTAATCATCGCTCCTGATGAAGCTAACATGGTTAGAGAAACGCGCGTCGAGTGCAAAAATAAAGTGTTTGGTGTAGTGGTGATATATACTGAGTAGTATTTGGTTTACATTCTACTATCGATTTGGTGGCGACTGATAAAACACCTGCTATAGTACTACTACTCAAAAAAATGGGCGAGCTTCCTGCTAGAAAGCCCAAAAAAAAACAAGAAAATTGTGTCAAACAGCTACCGAACAGTCGCGCTGCTTTCAATATTGTCGAAATGTTAAGTTATCAATCAGCATCTTCTAAAATAACTAGAAGGATTCAATATTATTAATTTCCATCAGTATGGCTTTCGTAAGCAAAAATCAATAAGAGATCTTCTAACTTAGATAATACATATTTGGAACAACGTAACGCAATTGAACATATTGGAGAATATCGAGTTACTGTACTTGATATATCCAAGGCATTTGATCGTGTTTGAAATGACGGAGTTTTGGCTAATCTAAGCTCTTATGGTATGTCTGAATAGTTTTATTTATAGATCTCGTGTTTCTTCAAAGAACGTTCTTGACAAGTGGCAGTTGACGAGTTTGTTTCTAATACTTTTACTATCAACGCCAGTGTGCCTCACGCCTCCATACTGTATTCTACTCTCCTTTTCTTTTCCATAAACGATTTCCTGAATAGGATTAAGACTCCAATCTACAGTTTTTCAGATGAAAATATGCTTATTTGCATGCCCTAATATGCAAATATCCGTAGACAGCAGGAAGTCGTTCAGCTTCACAAAGATCTGAAAGAAATTTTATCTTGGAATGACAGTAACCAAGTAGAATTTAATGCTACGAAAACCCGGGCGACAGTTTTTTCGAAAAAAGTTAACGTTGCATAACCCGGCATTGTTATGTCGATACACTCCATTCCTCTGGCCTCATCATTCAGTTTTCTGAGCTTAACATGTTGCATGGCATAACAAAGAGAGTTTCTCAAAGGTTGGGAATATTATTTATAACTAGACAGCTTTACACTCCACAGTAAATTTAATTCTGTACAAAGCTGAAATTCGATCGATGATGGATTACTTCTTCCAGCCATACATTGTATTTGTTGGATTTTATTCAGCCTGACTGGAGACCCAGAATTCACCATCCAAGAACAGTTGGCGACTGGAGCATTTTCTACAAATGCTTTTATTGAAAGTGCTCGATGGATGTAACCCGCTTAATTCCTCCCAGAGGTGCGTGCCCGGGAAATAAGTGGTGCTAATACATCAAATCCATATGAAGTTTAGCTTGTCACTCCTCCTATAACCCTCTTCAAAGCAATCTTTTATATGAAGAACCTCATTCCTTTGGAATGATTTTCCCAGGACAATTTTTCCCACCGAGTAAAATTTACAATAATTCAAGACTAACGTGAATTCATTTTTTTCGCACACGCGTCGCTCCTGTAGAGCTTTAGGAATTTTCTTGTGTGCTATGCCCGTAAAAAAAGTCAATAAATCTGTTATCCTCCTAAGACCTAATTATGCGATAAAGAAATCAACAATAATAATAAAACAATTAAAGCTAAGAAACCTTTCCGATTTTAGAAGGAAATAACATCATATATTAAGCAATCTTGGAATTCTCAAGATACATATTATTTTGAAAAATTACTGACAGTCTTGTTAAGTTTTAAATATATTGTTGACGTTGACATACTGAAAGTTATAATTGTTTCATAGAGGCGGCCATAGCGTAGAGGTTATCGTATCTGCTGCCTTCTACACCAGCGAGTTCGATTCTTGGCTCGGGAAATAAAATAAAAAAGGAAAAAAATAAAATTACAACGTGACCGTCGCCTCTTTCGGAAAAGCGATTATAAAACACCTGTAGTATCATGCCTAGTAAAGCACTCTCACTTTGGTCGTTTGAAACCGGCAATAAACTGTGGTACTCTCTCTCTGTGAGATACTTAAAAGAAGGCACGAACCACAAGCAAAGACGAGAGGGTTGCCTACGTCTTTATCGGATACACGTATGGCACTTCGAGAAGAAGAATTGTTTCATAGTTTTAATTTAAATTAATAACCTCGTAAAATAGTTATGTATCGTTTTTTAGGGTTGAGAGAGATTGAGTATGATGATATAGAATCAAATTTGAATATATATATATATATATATATATATATATATATATATATATATATATATATATATATATAATAAGTGTTTCGGTTAATAATGTCGATTTTGCTAAGAGATGGCGTTACTAATACACTTGTTGGTATAGACTAGTGACATCTATGGCGTTTTGTAAGGTCAACTTACGCCATCAAAAACCAGTTCGTTATTAATGGTCATTGTGCCAAAAATATAGTTCTCCATAGCTTTGAATATGTCGTTTTTCGTACTAAAAAAAAAGTCGTTTTACGGGGAAGTTTAGTAACCTTCTTTCATTTGAAGAAAATGGCTGCTGAAAGTTATCGATTGTAGGTTGAAGCTTATGGTGAACATGCGCCAACCTAAAAAACTTGGGTAGACCCTGGCCAACTTTCAACATTACAACCAGTGCCCAATATACAGGGAAAGAAAGCTTTGGAGTGTATTTGGTGGAATAGTAGAGGAGATGTGTATTACGGACTGCTGAAACCTGGTGAAACGATTTCTGGCGATCGATACCGATAACAATTAATCGAGTATTGAAGGAGAAACGACCAGAATACGTCCAAAGACACGATAAAGTCATTTTTCAACATGACAATTCTCGGCTTCATATTGCAAAATGTGTTAAAAATTATTTGGAAAACATCAAATAGGACGTTCTACCCCACCCGCCGTATTCATTGGACTTAGCCCTTCAGACTAATACTTATTTCGGTCGATGAGGCACGGACTTTCAGAACAACGCTTACATTCTTATTCTTCATTCTTATAAAGAAGTGAAAATTTGGGTTGATGAATGGTTGGTCTCAAAAGATGGTGCGGAATCCATTCTTTGACAGAAAAATGGGAAAAAGACATAGCTAGCGATGGCTAATACTTTGATTATTAAGGTGTGATTGTGATTGTGATGGAAATAAACGCATAAATGTAGCGAAAAAATCGACATTATTAACCGAAACACCTATTATATAATTTTAATATTTCTATCAACTGTAAGTCGATAGAAATATTACACAGATTTTGTTAATTCGATTAAATAAAAACCATGAAATGCCGGAAAGCGATGCTAACTCTATTTACAAAATTTAATTAAAAATCCAGCTGTAACGAACAAATTAGAGATTTATAAAGTTTTTGGTTCCAGTAGTTTTGTAAAAAGTTTTAATTGCACATCAATTTGCTTCAGTTGTTATCCTTAGTTAAAAGAACAATTAAGCTTTCATCAAAATCACGGGAATTTTATCTGAAGTAATTTGAGCCAGAATGGAGATTTTACTTCTTTGGCTATTAACACCAATTTATTTAAATTTATACCACCGTCAGCAGTGATATTTTAGTCGTAAAACGCTGAAGGGATGTAAAGAAATACTTATCTTCTAATAAAATCGAATCTCTAAAAAGTATGTTAATAACTTGGTACGGCATCGGTAACATAACGGGCTAATAACTTGCTTAAAAACCGAATAGCCGTCGCTTTGGCTCGATTCTGGCTAACCGCTGGGTGTTGTAGCTGTATGGATTTACGCAATAATTAATTTAAAAACACAGTAAGTGCCGTGGGGGGCCGAGGGTAATAAGGTACATATATATATATATATATATATATATATATATATATATATATATATACATATACATATATATATATATATATATATATATATATATATATATATATATATATATATATATATATATATAGGTAAAAGCAATACACATAAAAGGGGGTTTGCTTAAAAAAAAAACTATAGGCCAATACTGCTGCTCTCAAACGTAGGTAAAATATTTGAAAAAGTTATAAACAATAGGCTAAGCGATTTTTTTGAACGCTACTCTTTATTTTCCAAGGGATGATAAGGTACATATATATATATATATATATATATATATATATATATATATATATATATATATATATATATATATATATATATATATATATATATATATATATATATATATATATATATATATATATATATATATATATATTCTACTATCGATTTGGGGGGGGGGGTGGGGGCGGCCACCCGTGGGGGGGCGGGATAGAATATCTCCCCCGGTATGTTCTGCCTGTCGTAGGAGGCGACTTAAAGAACAATCTAGATGGTAGATGCCCAGATCCCACCAGCATCGCCCGGTGTGATACCATCGCATCGGCTTAGGCTGCGTGAAGTTGCTTAACGTTTCGTGGCTGTGCCGATGTCCCGGCCTGTGGGACCAAATAGCATGATGAGGCACCTGGATACAAAAAATTCCGGAGGTAAAATAGCCCCCCGTTCGGATCTCCGGGAGGGGGGCTGGTTCAGGGGCGTCGACATACAGAGAACAGAATTTCAAAATGGACTTTTGCAACATACGACGTTTAAATTCGAACATAAATTCAGTGCACCAACACCTGCAATCAAATAAACCTCATGTACTCGCTCTCTGTGAAACTAAGGCCAGTTCATCGACCAGCACAGTAAACTATCTTTATTCTGGGTACGATTCCTATTCCCGATTTAGGCGTAACTTTGGAATCTGTCTTTATGTCAGAAGCGACCTCTCTTGCCAACGAGAAGAGGCTCTGGAGTCCCCAAACTTTGATGTTATGTGGTTAAAAATAGCGACTCAACCAACCACAAGGTTCGTCTGTGTCCTCTATCGACCACCAAGTGATACAAACTTTAGAACACTTTTCGCTTCTCTTGCAGACACCATAGATCATTTACAAATTAACTATCCCAATGCCGAAATTGCCATCCTGGGCGACTTTAATGTCCACAACATCAACTGGCTTAAATATTCAAATACTACCGACGAACAAGGTCGTGAAGCCGAATCATTTTCAATCAGTTGTGGCTTGACTCAGCTTATTGATGAACCAACACGGATTCCTGATCGAGACGGAGAGTTCGCCAGTCTTCTTGATCTGTTTTTAACCACAAATCCGGAGATTTACACGGTCAGCTTAAATCCGCCGTTAGGTTCTTCCGACCATAAACTACTTTCGACATCGAGTATTCTACCAATCAGTGACAGAGAGGCGCCCAAACCGCGCAAGTTTTGGCACTACAAATCTGCTAAATGGGAAGATCTCATGGAATATTTTCGAACTTTCCCTTGGTTGGACGTTTGTTTTCGATCCGACGACCCATCTGACTGCGCCAGGGAGGTTTCCGATGTTATTTTGGCCGGTATGGAGGCTTACATCCCTTTTTCGAAGAAATGCCCTTCCAACGGCAAGCCTTGGTTTGACCTAAAATGCAAAGAAGCTGTTGCTTCTAAACATCTTGCATACCGACAGTGGCGTGAAGATCCTAACACCATAAATCGTAATATCTTTGTTCGTGCCAGGAACAGATGCAAAGAAATTATCGACGAAACCAAGGAGGTACACAATCAACGGATTAGAAACAAACTTCTCGCTTGTCCCGGCAATTCCAGGTCCTTTTGGTCAGTCGCTAAGGCAGTTAGTCAGAATTTCACCAAATCCACCATACCACCACTCACACGGCCAGATAATTCTATTGCAACGACACCTGTTGAGAAAGCGAACTTGTTGGCTGAACTCTTTGCTTCACATTCTACTGTCGATTTCCAAGGAAAAAACACCACCTACTATTCCCATAGTGCAGTCAAGGATGCCCGATATTGTCTTCAGACAGCGTATCATAAAACGTATTTTGATGAAGCTAGACACCAAAAAGGCTTCAGGCGCTGACGGAATACCTGCCATAGTTCTCAAGAACTGTGCGAGGGAACTAACACCAGTTTTCTGTAGACTTTTCAACCTATCCTACAGAAAGGGAATATTTCCTTCCTGCTGGAAATGTGCTACAGTTCAGCCGATACCTAAAAAAGGCAAGAAGGCCTTGCCAAATAACTACCGACCAATCGCACTACTCTCAATAATATCGAAAGTCATGGAAAAGGCTTTCAATCAGCATCTTATAAAATATCTTGAAGGATTCAACATTATTAGTGATCACCAATATGGCTTTCGTAAAAATAGATCAACAGGAGATCTTCTGACTTATGTAACACATGTTTGGAACAACACAATTGAACACTTTGGAGAATCTCGAGCGGTTGCTCTTGACATATCCAAGGCATTTGACCGTGTTTGGCACGATGGGCTGTTGGCTAAGCTACGTTCTTATGGTATGTCTGAAAAGTTCTGTTTGTGGCTCTCATGTTTCCTCAGAGAGCGTTCTTTAAGGGTGGCAGTCGACGAATTTCTTTCTAACACCTTCACTATCAACGCCGGTGTGCCCCAAGGTTCCATACTGTCTCCTACTCTCTTCCACATTTATATTAACGATCTGCTGGAAAAGACCGAGAATCCAATCTACAGCTTTGCAGATGACAGTACACTTATCTCTTCATTCGCCTTGAACGCTCGGACATCGACTACTCAGACGAATATCCGCAGACAGCAGGAAGTCATTCAACTTAACAAAGACCTGGAAGAAAAGAAATCTATCTTGGGGTGACAGTAACCAAGTGGAATTTAACGCTACAAAAACCCAGGCGGCAGTTTTTTCTAAAAAAGTTAACGCAGAACCCGACATAGTTATGTCGGGGCACTCCATCCCTCTAACATCGTCACTCAATCTGTTAGGCGTTAATTTGGGAATAAATATGTCCTGGCATGAACATGTTGCAGGCATAGCAAGGAGAGCTTCTCAAAAGTTGGGAATATTGTTTCGAACCAGAAAGCTTTACACTCCACAACAACTGTTAATTCTTTACAAAGCTCAAATTCGACCAACTATGGAATACTGCTCCCATGTTTGGAGCTCCGCTCCCAAACATACACTGCATTTGTTGGATTATATCCAGAGAAGAGCTATTCGTCTGATTGGACACCCGGAACTGACCGACGGCCTTGATTCGCTGGAACATCGAAGAACGGTTGGCGACTTGAGCCTATTCTACAAGTACTTTCATGGAAAGTGTTCGAAGGATGTGGCCCGTTTAATTCCTCCCAGAGCGGTGCATATTAGAAGTACACTACTATACTGCAATTTTGCTCTTAAAATGTTTTTACTTATTTACTATTTTTTCTTTTATTTAATTATAGGTTATTGTAATTTTAGTTCAGGTTATTTAATGCCTATTGGCTTATAAGTGTAACCTATTGTTACATGCAAACAAATAAATTATTATCTATCTATCTATTCATAAATATATATATATATATATATATATATATATATATATATATATATATATATATATATATATATATATATATATATAGGGTGTCATACGGCGTAACGTTGACAATAAATGTTTTGAACCGTCAGTCCAAAGAAATTACGTCATCTTAAATATTTTTAAATAGAAAGCCCTGCATATTATTTTATTTTTGAATCCTATTAAAAATTCTAGATATTATTTGTCTCTAATATCATATGTCTAAATTTAATTGTTTTGGAATTATTGATATTTGAAATTAAGGTCAAATAAAAAAAAAATTAAGCTGGCTGGTGTCAAACATTTACTGTGAGGTAACGACTTAAAGCATCAAAACATTTATTGACGAAAACGTTTATTGCTGCTTTTTGTGAAACTGCAATTGAGCGTAATATCATAATGGTACATTTAACAGAAACTGAAAGAATCACTTTGTTAAAGATAGTTGGTTACGGAGATCGTAGGAGAACACACAGGAGGTGTGTGATCTTTTTAACCAATCCGTAGTTAGCAAAACATTAAAACGATTTAGACAATCAGGTCTAAAAACCGAAAAAAGTGTTAGGTTTTCAAAATAGTTCCTTTCCCTGTCAAGTAACTGTCTTTTGTCATTGGTATGCCAATCTTTTTGGGCATGGCGCCGGCCACAGGTAGTTTGTTCGGGTGAATTAATTAATAATTAAAAATGTTTTCAGCATCCAGGTTTTTGAAACGTATCCCTGTTATAAATTTGATCTTTTTAATTTTGTGTATTAGTATATAGTGTTTATTTTAATGGATTGTTAGTCGCTCCTGTGTTACAAGCTAATAATGGCCATTCATGTTAACTCTGCATTTTACTATTCTTTTTATTTTTATGACATCTTATACTTCATTGTACTTTTACATTGGTTTATTAAAAATAATAATAGTAATAAATTGAATAATTTAATTTTTCTGCCCAAGCTTTCTCAGTTAGTAGACTGATTCTCCTTTTCAGTTCTTGCCCTGAAGAAGGTCCCAACCTAGGACCGAAATATTGGCTGAATGAACATTGTGTGAAATTTTTCACGCCCAGCAGCAGGTGGAGATGGCATAGTTGTCGAAATGTTGCAACAGTGCGAAGAGCCATTATTATGAATGTTACATATATTGTATAATAAGTGTCTCGATATGTGCGATGTACCTCGAAAACTGGGATAATGCTATATTGGTCCTGCTCTTTAACAAAGGAAATAAGTCTAAATTAACCAACTATAGACCAGTCAGCCTCCTATCCATAATGTACGAGTTATTTATGAAAATAATAACTCCCGAGACGAAGAAACTGGACGTTTACCAACGCAGAGAACAAGCCGGATTTAGAATAGGCTTTAGTATACTGGACCACCTTCAAGTATTAAGAATCTTAATAGAAAAAAATCAAACAACCCTAATTTTAAATTCGGGTGGCCTTTGTGAATTACGAGAAAGCGCCTAATTTCCTTGAAATTTGGGCAACATTAAATAATCTAAGTAGTTACTCTATTGAAAGAAAACACCAACAAGATAGAAATGAAAAGAGGTGTACGTTAAGGGGATACCATCTCGCTGAAATTGGAGCTTGAAGTTTTTTTTAAACAACTTCCATGGACAATTAAGTGTAAGGTAGAAGGAGAGCAACTCAATCATTTGTGATTCGAGGATGATATTGTGCTTATATCTGACAATAAAGAAGAATTGGAAGAATCCTGAACGCACTTAACGATAAGTCCAGAGAGATTGGTCTGCAGATAAACATCGCTACAACCATGTTTATGACAAATGACGACTGTGATAAAGACGCAGTACTGAACATTGAAAACGAGAAAATTACAAGAGCGGATTCATACGTATATCTTGGACAAAAAATAGTAATATCCAAAGAAAACTTGAAAGTGGATTTATCAAAGAGAATATCATTAGCTTCGTCGGTGTTTAGCAGACTGCAGGATATCTTTCTTTTCATTGTCCCAAATACACTAAAAGCGAACACATTTGAACAATGCGCGTTGCCAGTATTGACATACGGAAAGGAAACGTGGGCTCTGAATCAAGAAAGTATAAATCGCCTACAAGTAGCTCAACGAGCGATGGAAAGGAGGATGTTGGGAATATCGTTGTAGGATACGCAGAAATTCGAGGAAGGTCCAAGATAACTGATATAGCTGAGAGGGTAAACAAGTTGAAATCGAGATGTACGATTGGCTCTCTAACTCGATGGTCTGACGACATCAAAGATAACTCGATAAACAAGGCCCAAAATCAAGGACATACTTAGGGGAGGCTTATGTCCGACGATGGACTGCATAGCTGATAATGATGCTGTATATGTGTTTCGAACTTTTTGGGCCTAGTCATTAGCAGGCACCAAGCTATAAGAGAGCGTTAGGAAACAGAAAGAGTTTACAAAGTAGGGCCAATAAATACATTTGTATTCAAATTAGAATACTATCTATTTTGCTGGCATCAACCGATATATCCATGGAGGTCACAATAGCGCCTACGTGAGACTCTAACTAATGAAAATTATTAATTAAATAAAAAAGATAATGCCATATGTAATAATGAAGCCGAAGTAGACTATTGAAATGCTGTCCAAAGTAATAGCAATGTGTTTCGAACTTTTCGGCCCTCGTCAGTAGCCTACACTGAGCTGTTTTGGGAGTTAGTACGTATAACTAATTGTCACCTATGCAAATAAATAGACCTCTCTTTTCTTGAATTTCTCTGAAATTAAGGTAAATTAATATAATAATATAGTTGTATACTACCTTAAAAAACACATTATGACATTAGTTTGGTACGTAAAAATTTATAAATGGCGAAGCACAAATTTAAACTTAACAAGAACAACTCTCAACTTTCCTTTGCCTTATCAGTTTCAGCTATCAGATTATTGAAATATGCGAAAATTCGCGTCAAGCAGGTAGCAAAGACCAACTACTACTTATGATGATCATCTTTCTTATAATTAAAAAAAAAATATATTTTTGCCTAAATAAATAGCCCAAGACAAAATTTAATGGCGACTAAGCATAAAAATAGATCACCATAAGAATTTTTATTTATCTTAACATTAGTAATATAATACGTAGGATGAAAAGTTTTTGGTCTAACACATAGATGTCGCCCTGTTCAAAAAAATCTATTTTATTTTCAGGAAGTACCAACCTTCAAACGATACGTGGCAAAATTTCATGACATTTCGACTATTTAATTTACAAGCTACAGTGGTTGGTATGCTGAATTTAAACGCAGTCGTACAGATAGAAATGGTGCTGAACACTCTGGACGCACAAATGAGGTCTTTACACTGCAAAACATAAAAAAAAATCCACAAAATTGTTTCGTATGACCGTGAAGTGAAATTGCGTGAGATAGCTGACATCCTAAAGATATCAAAAAAACGTGTTGGCCAGATTTTACATGAACATTTGGGCATGAGAAGGCTCTGTTCGAAATGCGTACTGCGTTTGCTCACAGTGGACCAAAAAACAACAACGTGTTTAAGATTCTGAGCGCTGTTTGGACCTGGTTAAGCACGATAAAAAGGATTTTTTCATGCGATATGTGACAATGGATGAAATATAGATCGACCACTATACACCGGAATCATATCGGCAATCAGTTGACTGGACAGCAGTTGGTGAAAGCCGCCCGAAGCGACCAAAAATCCAATAGTCGGCTGGAAAGGTTTTGACCTCTGTATTTGGGAGGTGGATGGAATAATCGACTATGCTGAGAAGGGAAAAACCATCATTAGTGAATATTATATAAAGTTATTGGTGCGCTTGAAGGCAGAGATCGCAAAGAAACCGCCCAAATGAACAAGAAAAAAGTACTCTATAATCAAGACAATGCACCGTGTCACAAATCAATGATTAAGATGGCAAAATTGCATCAATTGAAGTTCGAATTACTTCCTCATCCACCGTGTTCTCCAGATTTGGCTCCCAGCGACTATTATCTCTTCACAGACCACAAAGAAATTCTCGCGGGAAAGAGATTTGGCTCCAATGAAGAAGTTATCGCCGAAACCGAGGCCTATTTTTAAGGCAAAGACAAATCCTTCTAGAAAAAAGGTATAGAAATGTTAGAAAAGCGTTGGACTGATTGTATCGCTCTCGAAGCAGACTACAAAGTCGAATTTTGCAAAAAAAAAAATGTAGCTAGACCAAAAACTTTTCAGCCTACGTGTTAGGCACGATGGAAACAACTGATGCAAACAGATAACTTTAGGGCTTTGTGAAAGTCAACTTAATAGCGCGCTTGCGTTGTCACAGTATACATATCACGTGATAACAGTAGCATTGCATTTGTAAATATAAAAAATGAATTATTCGATATAATTACGACCTGAAAATAACAGAACTAGATGTAACTTAGGATTAAGGCAGATTATTAGGTTATGAAAAATAGTTGGATCTATTATGTTTTGTTGGATTGATAAATTATTTTAACATCTCATATATTAAAATAAATAATTTAATTACGAACAAACTAACTATAGAATACCATATATATTTCTCTTTTTCATCCTAAAACCAGACGTATATATATATATATATATATATATATATATATATATATATATATATATATATATATTATATATTAATGCTTAGTAAGTAGCTCATGTAAGTTACGCTATCAAAAAAATGTAATAAATTTTATTTGTTTCACACTGTATCATAAATCTTCATAAGCGTTATTAATTCCAGTCCAACGACAATATTATTTCAGTTTGGAAGCCGATGAAAGGTTGCCAGAATATTTAATTTAAATTATTACATTACGAGTACAATAATCAAAAAAAAATTTAAAAAACTGATCCAGTTTAAGTCGGACTTGCGCTATTAGTGTTCCGTATGGTGACTACTACGGAAGTACAAAATGATCAATGACTTCACAAAACACACCCCAAATGAATTTTCAACAAAGTTTGTTTCCTATCTTTGTTGAAAACTAATTCCCTTAATTTTTTTTTTATATACCAGGTAAATTATCAAAGTGCGATTGTGATAATTTTCGTTCCTTATGGAAAATTACAAGATTTTTTCAAAATTTTTTAACCGGTATTTTTCGCGTTAGAGTGGGTGGACAGGGTTTGTTGACCATTTTTAAAAATAACACTAAGAAAAATGTGCGCAGGTATTAGATCATATATGCTTTTGATCTTTCGACACTCCACTTGATGACCTGGTAAAATTTGTTTTCACTTCTGATTTCACTCGCCAAAACTAACCCCTTAAGCCAGAACTTAACTTCCAAAACTATACGGTTCTGATTGGGTCATCAATTTCTATATTTGTGCCAAGTTTTAATTGTCTCTGTCAAATACCATAGTATCGGAGAAAATCTGGTGTGACAGACGGACAGATTGACAAACAGACAGACAGACATCGAAGTGATCCTATAAGTTTTCCGTACGGAACACTAAAATGGTTATTGTGCTCTACATTTAAAAGGATTTTTGGCTTTTGTCTCTGTCAGTGACCCGTTATGTACCTATGCTATTTATTATCCCTAAAAAAAATAATAAAAAAAAATTATCGGCTCTATTTAAACAAATTAATAACATTTAATGATATAGTAAATATCCTTATTAGATGGAGTAATATTTTTAATTTAACTTTACTTTAGGTATGGTAGGTATAGGTAAATTTGGGTGTAAATTTATTTATTTTGATTTACACAATTTATTTTGTATTTATCATAAGTACTCAAAATGCTTGAAACATACAGAGAGTACAATTGTAAAAGACATGACGATAAATTTTAATATTTTATTGCGTTTAAATTTACGAAAATTTATTAGACAGCAGACATTACTTCTTATTTATTAACAAAATAAAAATTTAATAAGGAAGCTAAAAATATATTAAAATAGAATTTTCGTTTATTAGTTTAATACGTTTAATCCAAAATTATAAATTTACCCCTTAAAACTGACAATCATTTATTGATTAGAAAAAATTTTTATGAATATTTTACACTAGCTATAAGAATGTTTAATAGCACCACAATTACAAATTTTTAACTGATTTATATTTGTTTTGCTTAAAATGATCAATGCTGGGATTTCAATCGTCAAAAGCAATGAAATTAGTTGAGTCGAGATAAATATTTTCCTACGAACGATTTTTTTTTATGGGTCTAGCACACGTGCTACAGGAAAAAAACCCTAAAGCGCTACAGGAGCGACATGTGTGCGGAAAAAGCGATTCACGTTGGTCTTGGATTGCTGTAAATGTTACTCGGTGGGAAACACAGTCCTGGGCAAATTATTCTAAAGGGGTGATGTTCTCCATATGAAAAACTGCTTGAAAAGTGTTGTACGAGGAGTAACAAGCGGGACCTCATACGGATGTGAAGTATTAGCGCGACGTGTATTTCTAACATGCACCACTCTGGGAGGAAATGGAGCGGGCCACATCCTTCGAATACTTTTCATGAAAATCGGGCGCCAAATGACCAAAAATATCGACACGTCCAATCACCCTAAAATCATCGTCATCACTTTTCATGAAAAGACTTGTAGAATAGACTCATGTCGCAAACCATTCTTCGATGTTCCAACGAATTAAGGCCGCCGGTCAGTCCCGGGACGCCAATCAGACAAACAGCTCTTCTCTGAATAGAACCCAAAAAATGCAGTGTATGTTTGGGAGCAGAGCCCCAAACATGGAAGCCGTATTCCATAGTTGATCCATTATACATATTTCATAGTAAAGAATAGTACGTTTAGTGTTTTACAGGCGCACATGAGTAAAAAACTCGAACATCCGGAACGATGCAATGCGATTAAAGATGCGCATCTTATCGCATGGAAAGATGCGGTAATGTCAAAAAAAACAATAGGAGATCACGTCGCACATATATATTGTTACACTGGTTCTTAATGCTAATCTGTTTTGACAAACTTTTTAAATATATTTCATTTCTATAATCTAAGAATTTCACATTTAGAAAAGGTCGTACAATTCTTTTTAACCAATTGAACCTTATGGAATTTCTATTAATATTTCCAGTTTGGTAAACAGTTGTAACCTGACAGACTCCTAAAATATAAGAAAAATATTAGTTCTAGTTAAATTGGCCTTATCTGACTTGAAATAATTTACAAGAAAACAAAACTGAAAATACAACATGTTTTTCTTTTCTTGTATCTGTGGAAACACTTAGATTCTTCTGTTACGGCGTACACTTAAAAAACATATATATATATATATATATATATATATATATATATATATATATATACATATATATATATATATATATATATATATATATATATATATATATATATATTATATACATATATATATATATATATATATATATATATATATATTATATATATATATATATATATATATATATATATGTATATATATATACTAATATATATATATATATATATATATATATATATATATATATATATATATAAACAGACGATATTTAATATGTATTGCTATAAATAATTATAATTATAATAAATGCGAGGTTTCAACAAAATCTAAATTCAGGTGTTTTAATCGTTATACAATTTATTTAGCACAAATACTCATCTCAATCAATAATATTAATTATAAAAGCGATGTCATTTCCCCGACGGGCGGGCCGTTCAAAAACAGATGACACAAAATTCATTACATAACTATATACAAAAGCTTTAATGCCTTAACGACAAAGAATCATTTTATTTCTGTTTGGCATTGTCGCCATTTTTCTTATTGCATATTTCTATCCACAGATTAATTAAATCAACCTTTAAATGTTCACAGGTAGAAATTTAAGATATTTTGTTGCCCATGAGCAAGAGAGAGATTCAAATAAAGTTTTATAGATTATTTTTAGATTTCTTTTTCGGATATTTTAAAACTGGGCTCCTTATTTATAAATTTCGGAATTTTACTTTCAGTGTAAATTGAAGCATATAATAAGTTTTTTAATTTGAAGCCAATCCTATTTTTTTAAATTTTAATCAATTTGATATAAAATTAAAAGTTTGTGAAAATCCAGAATTTTTATTATATATATATATATATATATATATATATATTTATATATATATATATATATATATATGTACATATATAAATATATATATATATACAGTCCCTGGCCAAATTATTAGACGCACTGTATTTTTTTTAGTAATTTTATGTTTCTTAAGAGTTTTTATGCAATAATGGTATATTTAAAACTACAATATTATTGATTTTTATTTAAAAGAATTGTTGTAGACTACATATTTGTATTTATTTTTAACATATGGCAACACTGTGTTGACAAAGTGATACATGAACGTAAATAAGTACAAACCTGTATCAGTCGCGATCGGAATCGAGTCAGGTACGGACGTGTTTCTGTGGCTTTATGGACTGTGATTGTTTGTTTAACAGTTTTATACTACTCAGTTATTAGTTTATTTTGTATGCAGTGTTTTAAAAAAGTAATTGGACTATTTTCGTTATGGGTAGAAAAGGCGATCTTTCACCACGTAAAAAAAGCTGAAGTGAAGGACCTTGTGATTGCGAAAACATTTACAAACCGAGAAATATCACGAAGATTGGAGGTTTCTGAAGCTAGTGTACGACGCATAAAAAAAAGAAAATTGAGTCAGGGAAGGAATTAAGCCCGAAAAAAGAAAGAAAGATGCGATAGAAAACCAATTTTCACTCCACGGTCAGAGAGATGTTTGAAGAAACTTTGTGTAGAAAACAAATTTGCTACCACAAAGGTAATAAAAATCACAACTCCAGGATGCTAGCGTAAATGCTTCTGAGCGCACTGTTCGAAGAAAATTAAAAGAATTAGATTTTAAGGGGCCTGTCGCCCCCGCCAGGAAGCCCAAGTTAACAGCTGCAATGAAAGCAAAGCGCCTGAAGTGGGCCAAACAATGGCAAGACAAAGATGTGGACTTCTGGAGATCGGTAAGATACAGCAATTTAATCAATAATTGATACATTATTATCATTTTCAGTTAAATAAAGCAAATAAACATGGAAGTTTATATATTTTTTCCTATTTTTGACAGGTCTGCTTCAGTGACGAAAGCACATTCGAAATTTTGCAGAATAAAGCTCAGTATGTGCGTCGTCGTCACGAAGAAAAGTTTCATCCTGATTGTGTCGTCCCGACGGTTAAACATCCCACCAAAGTGATGATTTGGTCAGTCATCAGCGGCAAGGGCACTGGACGTCTGTACGTCGTCAAAGGAATAATGAGGCAAGATCAGTACAAAGAAGTATTACAAAATCGGTTGATTCCGCAACTCAGAGAATGGTTTCCAAATGGGGAACCATTCACTTTCATGCAAGATGGAGCTCCCTGCCACACTGCTCGGTCTGTTAAAGCTTTTTTGGCAGAAAAAAATATCCCTCTGTTGGATTGGCCGAGTAATAGCCCATTGAAAATGTGTGGGAGCTGATGAAAAGAGAAGTGGCTAAAGATGTGATTACCAACAAAACCCAGCTCCTAGAAAAGATAATTCATGTGTGGAATCATCATCCTCAAATGCAGGAGACAATACAATCTTGCATTGATAGCATGCCGCGCAGAATTAAAGCTTTGATAGCGGCTAAAGGTGGCTCAACTAAATATTGACTTTTACTAACATTAATTTCACTTTTCTTTAAAACTTAATAAACTTATGCTTTTCTAAATTAATGCTGTTTTATTTATGTCAAATAAATAGGTAATTGTTTGGATAATATAAAAATAAAAAAACAAATCAATCTAAAATAATAAAACGGTACAATATCACTCGGTAATTAATATTTTACATGAAATCTTGCAGTGCGTCTAATAATTTGGCCAGGGACTGTATATATATATATATATATATATATATATATATATATATATATATATATATATATATATATATATATATACGAGGCTGGTTTGAAAAGTCGGTGCAAAAATAAAAACTACTTATGTGTTTAGGGTAAACCTTTTTTATTTTTCGACATAGTCTCCTTTTAGGCTTATATACTTCGTCCAACGATGTTCTAGTTTGTTGATCCCTTCCGAATAATAGGATTTGTCCAAGTCTGCAAAATATCCATTAGTGTCTGCAATCACCTCCTCGTTTGAATAAAATCTTTGTCCTGCCAGCCATTTCTTCAAAATTGGGGAACAAATAGTAGTCCGAGGGAGCCAAGTCTGGAGAATAGAGGGGATGTGAAACGAGTTGGAATCCTATTTCCATTAATTTTGCGACCACAACTGCTGAGGTGTGTGCTGGTGCGTTGTCGTGATGGAAAAAGCACTTTCTTGTGGGCCAATCGCGGGCGTTTTTCTTGCAGCTCGGTTTTCAAACGGTCCAATAACGATGAATAATATTCACCTGTAATAGTTTTGCCCTTTTCCAGATAGTCGATGAGGATTATCTCTTGCGAATCCCAAAAGACAGTCGCCATAACCTTTCCAGCCGAAGGAACGGTCTTCGCCTTTTTTGGTGCAGATTCCCCCTTGGTAACCCATTGCTTAGATTGTTGTTTGGTCTCAGGAGTATAGTAATGTATCCATGTTTGATCCACAGTGACGAAAAAACGACGCTTAAAGTCCTCCGGATTTTCTTCTGGAACAGCTGCAAACCATCCTTGCAACACTTCACACCATTCCGTTTTTGGTCAAGCGTGAGCAATCGCGGCACCCATCTTGCGGATAGCTTTCTCATGTCCAAATGTTTATGCACAATATTATGTACCCGTTCAGTCGAGATGCTCACAGCACTAGCAATCTCACGCACCTTAACTCTTCTGTCATCCATCACCATATCATGGATTTGATCAATGATTTCTGGAGTCGTAACCTCCACAGGCCGTCCAGAACGTTCAGCGTCACTTGTGCCCATATGGCCAGTCCGAAAATTTTGAAACCACTTATAAACTGTTCTAATCGAAGGTGCAGAGTCACCATAATGTTTATCAAGCTTCTCTTTAGTCTCCTGAGGCGTTTTGCCTTTCATAAAGTAATGTTTAATCACCACACGAAATTCTTTTTCGTCCATTTCTTGAAAATCACTCGATTTCCTTGATTCACACGAATGCCAAACACAAAGAAATAGACCAATATGGCTGAAAACTTGGTGTGCGTTCATTCAAGAGATGCTACTAACTAAACATGACCTCGATACGCGCCGGTGGTGCCATCTCTCGGACTTTGCACGGACTTTTCAAACCAGCCTCGTATATATATATATATCGGGCATTCTTTTCGATGGGAGATTCCATGTTTTCCAAAATTGGTTTGATCTAAAAAAATCAACCGGAGATGCAAATGAAATCTTAAAGCCTCAACTTTTGATTGCCGTGCGGCACTTTTTGAAAATGGACTCAATATGGCGGCCTAAACTGACAGAATGTCAGAGAGATTATCGTTCCAGGGTGGTTTTCTTTCTCTAAGTCACTCTAAATGTATTTTGCAATTTTTACTATTTTCTTCTACCGATAAAGGAGTGAAAGTAATTTAGAGCATCCTGCAGTGGCCAATTTTCTTACTACGAAAGAAAATGGACCAAAAGTTATTCATACAAGAATATGCGGCAATAACGGCCCATCCTATTTCAAGTAAATTTTGGTTGATAGTCAAACTAAATTGAAGATGACCCCAGATCAAGAAGAAGAAATTGAGGCAAGAAGTGAAAAAAACCATCAGGCTTATTTAGGACTTTGGTCAAATCGACAAATGAGAGATTTGCAAAAGGATGTTCCAAAATATGAATAATGGCATTAAAGGAAAACCTTGAAATTCACGGCGAACCAAAACATCACAATTTTTACATGATAACTGCTATGGATTCAGCAATAAAACAGGGAGGACAACAAATTATCAAAATTCTGAAAATGTTATGTAATAAATGCATCCTGGATGGGATAACTTAATGGCATAATACAATTATTGTCATCATGCATAAAAGAAGAGATACTTTAGACCTTACTAACTATCGACCCATCAGCCTCCTGATGCCTAAAATACTTACCAATCGTCTAACAAATAAATTTGAGTTTTTCCTTTCAAAGGAGCAGGCTGGTTTCCGTACAAGGTATGAAACAAAACGACCATCTGCTTACAGTTAAAACCCTCATCGAAAAAATATATAGAATATAATAAACATCTGGTGCTCATATTCGTGGACTTCGAAAAGGCTTTTGATTCTGTGAACCAACAGAGACTTTTGGAAGCGCTTGCTAATGTCATATTGCTTATCTACCCCAGTGTTCTTAAATACATAAAAGGAAACGCCACCGCTAATGTCAAAATCAGCAAATTTTAAATTGAAAGAGGAGTGCGCCAGGGTCATACGCTGGCTCCCAAGCTTTTCGCAATACTTCTAGAAATTATGCTACAATCAATAAACTGGGAAAAAAAGAGGGTTTAACATTGATGATGAAAAGGTCAAACACCTTGTTTTGCCCACGACATTGTTTTAATAACAGGCAATGTACAAAAAGCACAAAATATACTGCATATGCTTCAAGAAGCATCAGGAAGGGTTGATTTGAAAGCCAATCTATCTAAGATCAAGTTTATGACAAATCTTGTATTAAACGATACCATAAACGAAATAGTGTGGGGTTCGAGCAAGTACACCGATATAAATAACTAGGACAAGTCTCTCCTAGGAGGCATATGGCAAACTGGACTATATATTTAAATCTAATCTTCTGATGTGTTTAAAAAGAAAAGTTTTCGACAGATGCGTACTACCTATTCTGGCGTATGGAGCATATACTCTCATACTGACGAAAAAAAAATATTAACAAAATATGTGTCATGCAAAGAAAAATAGAGAGGTCAATGTTAGGCGTTACTCTTAGAGATTACATCCCAAATCACATTTTCAGGACACACGCTACAAGACGTAGCCAAATTTATTCTACATCTGTAATGGAACTGGACTGGGCATGATGTTGTTTAAGGATGGCCGATAGAAAAAAAAAATAGAGTGGCGACCAAGAACCAAAGCCTATCAGAGTAGAGATAAAAACTATCAAGTCACTGGACTGATGATTTACAGAGAGTGGCTGGAAATTGGGTACAAGTAACCCAGAACAAAAAAAAGGTGGCAAGACTTGAGGGAGGCTTTCGTTCAGCAGTAGATAGTATAAGCTGATGACATATATATATTATATATATATATATATATATTATATATATATATATATATATATATATATATTAGGTTGACCGCAAAAAATCGATGTCGGAATTTTGTTCGTCTGGACCCACAAAACGATTCCCCTTTCCAGATATTGAGATAGCCGAAATTTGAGCTCGATTAAACGACGTTAACCCATGCCGCTCGTCGCTCAAAGTTTGCAAAAATCCAAATTTTTGGCCAAAAAACTGACATATGGAGCTCCTAACTCCAGAACGGTAAATAATAGAAACACGCTTAACATCTCAAAAGAAAGCTAATGTTGTTCTTCAAAATTTATTTTCTATACATAATTGTTGTTATTTTAAGTCAAACGAGTTACAAAAGCCTTTAGCCCCAAAAACGTGACCTGGTACCAGTAGGAGCCAATTTGGGAGTATTTTACGGGTTTTTACATAATGTGTCTCGGAACTAACATTTTTTTGTTAAAAACTATTTTGGAACTCAATTTTCAAACATAAAGAGCCTTTGTTCAAATTTAATCTTTTATTATATGGGGATTACCTGACTAGTTTACCAAAGAAAGACCCGTTTGACAGGTAAAAAGGAGGGTGAATCTAATTTCTATTTTAGGGATGGTGATTTTACTTCAGCGTACAACCGGCCTTTTATTTATTCAGTTTAGTTTCTAAAGTGCATTTGAGCTGGTTAGATCGAACAATTATCTAGTGAAGATATTTTAACGTTTTTTTTTTTTTAATTTTCCAAGTATGTATGTTATTGTTTTTATAACTATTATAGTATTATTTTAAAAGACATTTGAAAACATTTTATTGACATTAAAGTTTGCAATATATTTTGTTTCATTTTCCAAGTTAACTGTTATTTACCTATTGGCCTCTGAAATGGCATCCACATCAGATGTACAAAGCCGGACCAAGGATAAAATATTTCTTGTGGGCTATCCCATTCACCAGATCACCGGTTGTAAACTACCCTCAAATCGTCAAGTTTTGTGTGTGCTTTATTTTATAATTTACGTACTGTGAAATTAACTGTAAGAGAATTAGCAAAAACTTACAATACGAGAAGTGCTCATTTTTTGGGAGAAAGCTCGAATCCCGACTAAACATGAGCAAGATGCAATTACTAAGCTGGAAAAACTTCACGCCGAGTGGAGAACTCTTCAAAAAGACGGAAGAAAACATCGAAAACGGCCAAGAACAAATTTAAACAGTTTGTTGAAAAGTTGAATGATCTCTTTGATATTGCTCAACAAGATGCCTTGGCTCTGATGAAATCGGAAGAAGATAAGGCGTTTCTCGTGAAACAGAGGCAGAAGAGCCGCCCAGGTTCCATGACTGGAGTGGATCTCAAGTTGTCTCGAGCTAAAGAAATCAAGGTGCAAAAGGAACTTGCAAAAATGAACCGACAAATCCAAGAAGCAACTTTTGATATTGGTGAGTTTTTTTTTATTATTAGTATTCTAAAAAATAGATAAACAAATAAGTAAATAGTTTCATTATAATTGAAAGAAAATTGTACATGAGAGCATGATTTGGCATCTTTATGATTGAGTTTATATTTTTTAAATAATACCTTTTGATAATTAGAAGTAGGTAATTTAGTACCTATGTATTATTACTATTCTGCTAAAAACGACAAGTTTTTTATAGTCTTTTTTTTTTTCTTTTCTTTTGTTGCTTCTTAGAGACGGATGATGAAGACAAGTTCGAAGAAGGAGAAGAAGACACTGAAGAGGACAGCATCTACCAGGAACTTGAGAGCTTGGAGGAAATGGACATCCCTGAAGAAGCTGCAGAAGATCCAGGACCATCTGAGAGCAAGAGGATGAAAGTTTCATTTGCAAGGGGCGTTAAAGAGATTTTAAACATGAAATTGTCCATTTTATTAGATCGATGTAAGGTATCCGACAGAAATGCACGAGAATTTTAATAGCTACTCTAGAAGCACTAAACCTTGACCCTCTTGAGTACAAAGTCTCGAAAACTTTATTACATGATAGAAGGCAAATGTTCAGAGAACAATATAATAAAAAAAATTTTGATAAAGTAAACATTCCTGAAAAAGAGCCCGTGGTTGTCCATTGGGACGGTAAACTTTTACCGGGTGTTTTAAAAAATGAACAAAGGAACAGCTGCTGGGAGTTCCTGTAACAGCAAACAGCTCTGGAGAGGAGCAAGCCGTAGCCGTATATGAATGCCTATATAAATGGGGTCTTCTCAACACCGTCAAGGCGATGTGCTTCGACACTACAGCATCCAACACGGGAAGACTCAAAGGAGCATGCGTCATATTGGAGCAAATGTTAGGAAGAGAATTGTTATACCTAGTTTGCCGTCACCATATCTTGGAAATTCTGTTAAGAGGCGTATTCGACACAAAAAATGGGATCAACCACTGGACCTCATCCAGAGATTTTCAAGAGATTCCTCACTGCGTGGCCCAAGATAGACAAAGGAAAATACGACACAGGTATCAGTGACAAATCTAATACAAAGGCAGCTAACTCCAGAAGTAATTGCAAATGTTACTGCTGAATTCGAGACCAAATTAACTGAGAGCCACCCCAGAGATGACTACAAGGAGCTATTGCAGTTGGTTCTCGTATTTGTTGGATCACTAGACGGCAATGTTGTGGGTTTTAGAACTCCAGGAGCCATTCATCACGCTAGGTGGATGGCAAAGGCTATTTACTGCTTAAAAATGTTCATTTTTCGTCGTCAATTTAAGATGTCTAAAGAAGAAGAAAGTTCTGTGTGTGCCATTTCTGTTTTCCTAGTTAAAATTTATTGTAAAGGTTGGTTCAATGCTCCAAAAGCTCATCTTGCACCAAAGCAAGATTTAGGTATTTTGCATAGTCTGTTAGACTATAAAGAATGTGACAACGACATTGCAGAAATAGCCCTGACCAAATTTTCGAAACCATTTGTGGTATTTGAATGCAAAGTTGGTGGGATTATCGTTTTTTGATCCCACCATTACAGACGATGAAAGTTGTTAATGGCTAATAAATTGCTCAGTAGCACAGATGAACCATCATAGCACGCTAGGGTTGTAAATCCAAAAGTTAGGAAAGAAAACTTAAAAGAGGTAGTTGATGGAGGATTGGTAAATTTACTTACCAAAGAAACGTTTACATTCTTTGACCAATTTAATATAAAAACAGATTTCCTAAGACAACATCCAAACACCTGGCCTCAAAATAATGACTTCCAAGAAGGATTGAAAAATTGTCAAAACACTAAAAGTAGTAATGATATGGCTGAGCGTGGTGTTAAATTAATAACCGACTTTAACGACCTTCTGACAAAGATGAAGACCAAAAAGCAATATGTCCTGCAAGTTGTAAGTAAATGCCGAGCATTATATCCTGACGTTTCAAAAACTACTTTAACAAAAGCTCTAGAATAGATTAGATAAACTATGTAAAATTATCAACTCATTATAGTTACTACGTCTGTATCTTTTCTGTGTCTGTTTTGTATGTATTATATACCTAATTTTTATATTTTTATAAAAAAAATGTCATTAGACTTATCAGTATTACTTGTTTTTTTATTATATTTCTACTTTAAACTCAAAAATATACAAAAAAAAAGCAAATTTATCACTTAATAACAAAATATACGAAGTATGCTCCTAGTGGTACCAGGTCACGTTTTTGGGGCTAAAGGCTGTTGTAACTCGGTTTGACTTAAAATAACAATAATTATGTATAGAATATAAATTTTGAAGAACAAACATTAGCTTTCTTTTGAGATATAAAGCGTGTTTCTATTATTTACCGTTCTGGAGTTATGGCTCCATATGTCAGCTTTTTGGCCAAAAATTTGGATTTTTCAAAATTTGAGCGACGAGCGGCACGGGTTTAACGTCGTTTAATCGAGCTCAAATTTCGGCTATCTCAATATCTAGAAAGGAGAATCGTTTTGTGGGGTCCAGACGAACAAGATTCCGACATTTTTTTTCCCCCTCTATGAGATCCGGTCACTCTAATATATATATATATATATATATATATATATATATATATATATATATATATATATATATATATATATATATATATATATGAGGCATTCTTTCTTGACGGGAGACCTTATGCTCTTCAAAATTGATTTGTTTCAAAAAATCAACCGGGGGTGCAAATGAAAGCTTGAAGCCTTTAGACTGCCGTGTGGCACTTTTTGAAATTCGCAATAATAGACTCAATATGGCTGCATAAACTGACAAAGTGTCAGAAAAATTATCGTTCCAAGGTAGTTTTCCCTCTCCAAGTCACTCCAAATTCGTTGTAATATTTTGAGAATGTATGATTGAAGGAATCAATAGTACTCAATAATCGATTTATTCCAGAATACCAAAATCAAAAATGGCGAATACAATATGGCTGCCGAACAACCTAAACACGTATTGCGCTAGGACGAGATTCTGTGCCTGGGGGTTTTTGGGGTCGCTGATAATAAATCTGAGGTCTGATTCTACTTCGACTCTTCTAGGGGTGAAAAAAGATGGTTACGGGAGTTGAATTTTGATTTTCAATCTGACTAGGATAAGATTCTATACCTGGTGGTTTTTGGGGTCATTGATAATGAATGTGAGGTCTTTTTCTACTTCCACCCTTCTAGAAGTGGAAAAAGAGGGTACAGGGGGTTGAATTTTGGTTTTCAGTCTAAGTAGGACGAAATTTTGTACCTGGGGTTTTTGGAGTCGCTAATAATGAATCTGATGTCTTTTTCCATTTCAATCGAGTTACGTAAGTGTGGTATTTGGCGACCATATTCGATCCGCCATCTTGAGTTTGAGAGTTTGGATATTGTGGAATTGATTCCTACACAAGTGGTCAATAAAGTCTACAAATTACTTTATCCAAGTTAATCGATGAGTTTTCAGTGGATTGCAGTACGTGTTTCGCCTCCATATTGTATCCGCATTTTTAATTTTGGGATTCTGGAATAAAATCAATCATCGTGTAACCCTGACTCCTTCAATCAGACATTCAATATTACAAAGGATTTGGACTGACTTAGAGAAAGAAAACTACCCTGGAACGATAATCTCTCTGACACTCTGTCAGTGAGTCTAATTTCAAAAAGTGCCGCATGGCAATCAAAAGTTGAAGCTTCAAGATTTTATTTGCATCTCCGGTTGATTTTTTTAGATCAAACCAATTTTGGAAAACATGAAATCTCCCATCCAAAAAGAATGCCCGATATATATATATATATATATATATATATATATATTATATATATATATATATATATATATATATATATATGTATATATATATATTATATATATATATTATATATATATATATATATATTATATATATATATATATATATATATATGTATATATTTTGTCGTGGGCAAAACAAGGTGATTAACCTTTTCATCATCAATGTTAAACCCTATTTTTTTTACCCAGTTTATTGATTGTAGCATAATTTCTAGAATTATTGCGAAAAGTTTGGTAACCAGTGTATGACCCTGTACCATTAAATAGAAAATTAACTTAAATCAACGGATTATTACGGCAAAGGCAATACTCCAAATCAAAATTTGACAGGTTAAACTTTTCAGCATAATTAAAGATTCTTTCTTATATTTATTAAATACAATTTTGCTCTACTCGTTTAGGTAATGCAGTCTTTTCTGATTTAATCTGTAAAAATTATAGTGTTATACAGTCATTTTTAGAATAATAAACTCTTCTAGGATAACTGAGTCATAAAGTTTAGAGCAAGCGAAGTATTCCTACGAATGTTCATCTTTGCATAAAATATTTCAAAATAATTTCGTACCGCTTCTTTACTTATTACAATAGAAAACTTGAAGGGTAAATTAATTCCTGCAGTGCTAGTAGCAGATTTCTTTTTATTATTTAGGTAAAAATCTTAATTCATTTTTATGAAAATGATGAATGTTTCGGGTAACTATAGAGATTTTGCTTTAAAATGTTGATATGACTCAAAACAATTTATACGAATATTTAGGTTTATATATAAACATATCATATCAGTTAGCAATCAAAACTTGGACAGTTCTAGTATAAAAAGTTACAAAAGTTATTCATACAAGAATATGCGGCAATAACGGCCCATCCTATTCCAAATAAATTTTGGTTGATAGTCAAACTGAATTGGAGATGACCCCAGATCAAGAAGAAGAAATTTGAGGCAAGAAGTGAAAAAAACCATCAGGCTTATTTAGGACTTTTGTCAAATCGACAAATGAACATCTTACTGCTTACTAAAGAAGCTCGAGTATACAAATATACAATTTTTAAGATTGTGCATGACGACTTATTGATGGAAATACTCTCTGTACGATGGATCACCAAACTTCTTACACCAATTCAGAAACTGGTGAGAAAAGAAACTTGTTAAAAATAATTGGCTGCTTTAGAGATTGGTAAGAGTTCTATTTGGATCATCTGTGATACAAGAACAGATGCGGAATATTCATAGGGGCTTTGAACCTCTGAAGGAGGCAAGAATTTAGTCGTCTTCTGGAAAGTTTATGGCGACCGTATTTTAGGACTGCAACGAATTTTGCTTATAAACTACATAAAAAGATGATCCACAATTATTGGAGAGATTTACAAAAAGGATGATCCAAAATATGAATAATGGCATTAAAGGAAAACTTTGAAATTCACGGCGAACCAAAACATCACAACTT
The DNA here is from genome assembly GCA_019049505.1 of Pachyrhynchus sulphureomaculatus. Lineage (NCBI taxonomy): Eukaryota > Metazoa > Arthropoda > Insecta > Coleoptera > Curculionidae > Pachyrhynchus > Pachyrhynchus sulphureomaculatus. Next base: position 98,643,960 of record CM032453.1, on the reverse strand, counting down.
TTACATGATAACTACTATGGATTCAGCAATAAAATAGGGAGGACAACAAATTATCAAAATTCTGAATATGTTATGTAATAAATGCATCCTGGATGGGATAACTTCATCGCAATGGAATATTACAATTATTGTCATCATGCATAAAAAAGAGATACTTTAGACCTTACTAACTATCGACCCATTAGCCTCCTGAGTCATATATACAAATTATTCACTAAAATACTTACCAAACGTCTAACAAATAAATTTGAGTTTTTCCTTTCAAAGGAGCAGGCGGGTTTCCGTACAAGGTACAGTTAAAGCCCTCATAGAAAAATATATAGAATATAATAAACATCTGGTGCTCATATTCGTGGACTTCGAAAAGGCTTTTGATTCTGTGAACCAACAGAGACTTTTGGAAGCGCTTGCTAATGTCATATTGCTTATCGCTACCCCAGTGTTCTTAAATACATAACGGAAATGCCACCGCTAATGTCAAACCAGCAAATTTTAAATTGAAAGAGGAGTGTGCCAGGCGTCATACACTGGTTACCAAACTTTTCGCAATAATTCTAGAAATTATGTACAATCAATAAACTGGGAAAAAAATAGGGTTTAACATTGATGATGAAAGGTTAATCACCTTGTTTTGCCCACGACAAAATATATACATATATATATAATATATATATATATATATATATATATATATATATATATATATATATATATACATATATATATATATATATATATATATATATATATATATATATATTCTGTATATATATATATATATATATATATATATATATATATAGTATATTATATATATATATATATATATATATATATATGTATATATTTTGTCGTGGGCAAAACAAGGTGATTAACCTTTTCATCATCAATGTTAAACCCTATTTTTTTCCCAGTTTATTGATTTGTAGCATAATTTCTAGAATTATTGCGAAAAGTTTGGTAACCAGTGTATGACCCTGGCACACTCCTCTTTCAATTTAAAATTTGCTGGTTTTGACATTAGCGGTGGCATTTCCGTTTATGTATTTAAGAACACTGGGGTAGCGATAAGCAATATGACATTAGCAAGCGCTTCCAAAAGTCTCTGTTGGTTCACAGAATCAAAAGCCTTTTCGAAGTCCACGAATATGAGCACCAGATGTTTATTATATTCTATATATTTTTCTATGAGGGCTTTAACTGTACCTTGTACGGAAACCCGCCTGCTCCTTTGAAAGGAAAAACTCAAATTTATTTGTTAGACGTTTGGTAAGTATTTTAGTGAATAATTTGTATATATGACTCAGGAGGCTAATGGGTCGATAGTTAGTAAGGTCTAAAGTATCTCTTTTTTTATGCATGATGACAATAATTGTAATATTCCATTGCGATGAAGTTATCCCATCCAGGATGCATTTATTACATAACATATTCAGAATTTTGATAATTTGTTGTCCTCCCTATTTTTTTGCTGAATCCATAGTAGTTATCATGTAAAAGTTGTGATGTTTTGGTTCGCCGTGAATTTCAAAGTTTTCCTTTAATGCATTATTCATATTTTGGATCATCCTTTTGTAAATCTCTCCAATAATTGTGGATCATCTTTTTATGTAGTTTATAGCAAAATTCGTTGCAGTCCTAAAATACGGTCGCCATAAACTTTCCAGAAGACGACTAAATTCTTGCCTCCTTCAGAGGTTCAAAGCCCCTATGAATATTCCGCATCTGTTCTTGTATCACAGGATGATCCAAATAGAACTCTTACCAATCTCTAAAGCAGCCAATTATTTTTTAACAAGTTTCTTTTCTCACCAGTTTCTGAATTGGTGTAAGAAGTTTGGTGATCCATCGTACAGAGAGTATTTCCATCAATAAGTCGTCATGCACAATCTTAAAAATTGTAGATTTGTATACTCGAGCTTCTTTAGTAAGCAGTAAGATGTTCATTGTCGATTTGACAAAAGTCCTAAATAAGCCTGATGGTTTTTTTTCACTTCTTGCCTCAATTTCTTCTTCTTGATCTGGGGTCATCTCCAACTCAGTTTGACTATCAACCAAAATTTATTTGAAATAGGATGGGCCGTTATTGCCGCATATTCTTGTATGAATAACTTTTGGTCCATTTTCTTTCGTAGTAAGAAAAATTGGCCACTGCAAGATGCTCTAAATTACTTTCACTCATTTATCGGTAGAAGAAAATAGTATAAATTGCAAAATACAGCAAACTCTTTTAAAAATACTTAAGACGACTAAGTATGACGCCATGTTCGGAGCTAGGCAGACGACTCAAAAATACTACTCTAGTAATTTCTGATTCATAGCTTATTATAATAAATCTTGACGATAATGATATTGATACTTTTGACTGTGATTTTGAATAATCAATATGACTGTCGTTTTCAAATTTATAACATAAATGATAAATGTTCCGGTAATATTATTTGTATTTTGTTTAGTACATTTTGGTAAATAATATACACATACACGTTTTGAGTGAGGGCAACTTATATATTTTTTTCATTTGTATAAGTTCTATTTACTTTTTTATAGTATACCTGTAAGACCATATATTATTATAAAATGGGGTATAAAACTGCAGCAATTTACACCAATATTTATTCATATTTGTATTTTAAATATTTCTTCCATACTGACAGATTGAAATTTTAGCAAATATTTAAAATATCTATGTCAATAAAATAGTATAGTAACTATTTTTTATTTTTATTTATTGCTCAATAAATACTCTTCATTACTAGACATCTAAAATGGGGACCAGTCATTATCCGCACACCGTTCGAATAAATTAAACTAATATTCTTTTAATGGATCAATATTTTAATGTATTGAATATACATGTGAAATTGTTGTTTTACGTTTCGAATATAAATTATGAATAAAATAACTTTTTATACTAGAACTGTCCAAGTTTTGATTGCTAACTGATATGATATGTTATATATAATACCTAAAATATTCGTATAAATTGTTTTTGAGTCATATCAACAGTTTAAAGCAAAATCTCTATAGTTACCCGAAACATTCATCAATTTTCATAAAAATTAATTAAGATTTTTACCTAAATAATAAAAAGAAATCTGCTACTAGCACTGCAGGAATTAATTACACTTCAAGTTTTCTATTGTAATAAGTAAAGAAGCGGTACGAAATTATTTTGAAATATTTTATGCAAAGATGAACATTCGTAGGAATACTTCGCTTGCTCTAAACTTTATGACTCAGTTATCCTAGAAGAGTTTATTATTCTAAAAATGACTGTATAACACTATAATTTTTCCAGATTAAATCAGAAAAGACTGCATTACCTAAACGAGTAGAGCAAAATTGTATTTAATAAATATAAGAAAGAATCTTTAATTATGCTGAAAAGTTTAACCTGTCAAATTTTGATTTGGAGTATTGCCTTTGCCGTAATAATCCGGTTGATTTAAGTTAATTTTCTATTTAATGGTACAGGATGATCATTTTTATACTCTCGGGCTTAATTTAGGAAAAAATTGTTTGATATTTTTTTTTAATGTAGAATGGTATAGTGTATGTCAAGGAATATACTGACGTATTTGACATTTGGTGGTGAAAAGGACACTGGGCGCTGCGTCGCCAAATAACTTATTTTTCCATCGACATACCTTTTGTAAAACGGCTTTGAAAAGCCCTAATTTTTTCAACTTTGTTTTCTAATTTGTTTTTGCGAAAAAGGTGTGTAGCAAAAATCCTTTAAAATATTATTTTTTGGTCATCGCGGTTACCATGCCACGTTTAGCGGTTTATCTAGTAGGCGGCTGTCATACCTTAATCTGACAGTAATAATAATAATATTAGTAAACTATGCTGTTGAGGATTTTTCTTTAACGAAATATGTTTTAACGATAAAAAACAAGAACGTATTATTTTTATTGAAACCACAAAAAAAACTACATAACTTTTAATATTACATAACTTATTACATGTTTATAAAATTAAATGTTTTAAAATTAAAAATAAAAAAAAAACATCAAAAAAATTTTTCTATTCTTTTCACTAACGCTTAATGAGTGGCTTTTTAAATCATTTTTCCAGATATACCATTGTAACTGGTAACTTAGGACCTCATTGAATAACATTGGCTGCGAATTCCCATCCATCTTCGTGAAAACCGTTCATTCAAATACTCTCTAACAGCAGCAGTTTTATGAGTTGCTGCTCCGTCGTGTTGATACCACATATGCTTTCTTAAAATAAGGGGAATATTTTCTAATAAAACTGGTAGAGTATTAACCAATAAATTAAGGTATCTATTTCCAGTTAGTTTTCCCTCAAAAAAGTATGGTCTAACCAAATATCTTCCAATTATCCCACACTATTCATTAACGCCATAATGGCCTTGATTTTGAATTTGATTAACGCTGTATGGATTCTCGTCAGCCCTTCGTAATGATAATTTTTTCTGTTAGGTTTGCCGTTGCTAACAAAATGACTTTCACCTGTTCATAATTATGATTCAGAAAATAACGTTCTTCGTCATATTTAATCATATTTACTGCTATAAAACTCAGTCGTCGTTCGGAATCAAACTGTGTTAATAAATGAAGATTATGCATTTTATCGTCATGGTATTTGTTAGCTTTAAGAGATTTCTGAATAGCCCCCATAAGATACATTTAATTGCCTGCTTGCTTGTCTGATGTCTGTCTATGGGGACGGTTTGAAAATATTGAATAATTTCGGCTACTTTTTTCACGTATTTATTAAACAGCTTTTTTGTTTAGAAACACCTTTCTGCCCAGAAAATGCATCCATATTGCTCCTCAAATTTCATTCTAATCGACAAAGCATAGTGTGATCCGGGATTGTACCTGTCGGGGTAACGTTCTCGATACAGTCTAACGGCTTTCCGAGAATTTCTTCTTGCTTCTTCATAAATGAGAAACATATCTCTACTTTTTCAGCATGGGAAAACCACTTCAACCAGAAGCTATTAACACACTGTTTACTTAGTTTAACTCTATTGAATTGAATAGGTGTACAAACAAGAACTGTCAGATTAAAAATATGATACCCGACCACTAGATATACTGTTAGAAAAACCGCCAAACATGGCATAAGATCCATGGCAACAGCGATGATCAAAAGATATTATATTAGAAGGCTTTTGCTGCATAACTTTTTAAAAAACAAATTAGAAAAAAAACTGTTTAAGGAAGAAATGTTGAAAAAAATTAGGGCTTTTTCAATGCCGTTTTACAAAAGGTATGTCGTTGGAAAAAAAAATTGTTCGTCGTCGAGGCGCCTACCGTTGTTTTTCACCACCAAATGTCAAATACGTCAGTATACTCCTTGACATTCACTATACCATTCTACATTTTAAAAAAATAAAATATCAAATAATTTTCCATAAATCGGGGCCGGACGTTTAAAAAATGACCACACTGTACTGATCTATTAATAAGCCCCATAACAATAATTTTTGCGGTAAAATGACAGTAATACTTCAGATTTTAATTTGTTTGATTAAATGCTTTTTGATGGCGACATAGATAAACATTTTATATATCATTAGTACTATTTAAGTAATTTAACAGCTCAAATTCTAATCACACCAAACATCGAATTTAGAGATCATTTGACGTCAAAGTTTTAGGTGATGCCCATTCAAAAACAAAAAAAATTATTAAAGACTCGAAAATTTCGGAAAATACAGCATTACTGTCCTAATAATATTTTTTATTAAAAATTAACAAAAGTACCGAAAATGTTTTCAATTAGAAATTCGGTGTGCGTGCCTTTGATGTTTTTTGTTCATTCAAACCAAATGTTGGAGTAGGTAAACTAGCGGTTGAATTAAATATATATTTGATTTTACTTTACGACGAACTAGTTATATTTAATCTGTAATCTGTGATCTTTCCTCTTTGATACGGTACAAAAGCGTAAAGTAATCCGGATCGACCTAATTTGTGTCAATTGAAAACAGCCAAAATAGCCCGTGCTAGTGGATATCTTGAATAATAAATGTTTTAACGAAATTTTGATCTCGGTAGTTTTGAGTAGACTACCTAAATAAAAATTTGTCACAATATTATCGAAATTATCAATATTTTTTAAATTATTCACAATATTATCGCTGATCTAGGGATCCTAGGGCGATTTTAACATTTACGCCCCGCCTCCCCAAATAAAATGCAATCTGAGATATTTCAACTTTAGTACACTAACTTCAAGAATCTGAGGGTAGATTTCCATAAAAAATAAATCTGTTTTTACGACTGTTATTTTAAAATTTTACTCTTCGCAAAGTAATTGTAACCGTAAGGGGAGGAGAAATTTGTACCACCAAAAGGTTTACTACCTTCTCAAACTGATCATGATAATATAAAATTTCTAAAATGAAATGAAACCAATAATTTTATTTATTTGTCACTTATTTTTTTATTTATCTACTACTGCAGTTTGTAGGTTTTCTACATTTTCAAGAATAATTCTACAAACTAAGGTGGTTTATTTACGATTGATAACAAATTTTTCCGGTACATTTTGGAATTACCCATCATTAAATTTCGGTGAACATAAATTAAAATTATTTTATTACAAAGGGTTAAATTCATTATTGTTTGCCAAACAGGTATTTTCTGTTAAACAGTAAAAAATTTTGTTAATGTTTTTTTTGGACGTATTTACAGGTCTTAACAGAAAGGTTAGCTTCCAAATTTCCAAGAAAACATTTTTCAATATATATTCTTAAAACCTAATTTTTATAAAATTCATTCTTCAAAAATATATCTAAAAAAACACTTCCTAAAATTACGTCAAACCAGGGTATGAAATTCTGAACATCTGTTTGTAGTTGATTAGTTAAGAGGACATGTTGCTGGTATCCTTATTTTTTTACTTGTGTTTTTAGATCTTTATAGCGTCGAACAGTATATAATTTTCGTTCCTTTTTGTGCTTTATGTAATATTTTTGTAGATTTATTTATATCTGGAAAAATAGTATTTGCTGGTGGAAGAAGATAGTTAATAAAGTTGAACGTCTTCTTTTGTTTATAAGGCTCTAAAAGATTTGTTGGTTTTGTATGATGTTCTTTAAATGTACTATCGAAATTTCTCTCTCTGTTTGCCTATGTAGACAGCTATTACATTCATTAAATCACAGTTTGTAAACACTCCAGAGTCTTGTCTACTTTTTACATTGAAAAAGAAGGAGGAAAGATTTTGGGGTGATTTAAAAGCGATATGAGTATGTTATATTAGTCTTTGCAAGTATATATGCCATTTTATTAGAAATTGGTCCGAAAATAGGAGGGAAATAATTTTGTTGTTTGGTATCGTTTTTAACGTATAGATTTAAATATGTGCTGTCCCCCCCCGCCCCCATAAATTAAGTTGTTTTTTGTTTATTTTTTAATTAGGTTAGCTACGGTTTTTTTTTTTTTCTGAAAGATCTGTTGTTATGGAGGGGCTTATCTTAATTATATCTAATTCTTCTTTAAATTATTTTGGATTTTAATGGGATGGAGAATGCTCTGTGAATCATTGAGTCTATAGGCTACGAGTTTATGTGACTTTGGTTTGGGGAGAATGAATTATTGGGGCAATAGTGTAGTGGTTGCAAAAGTGAACGTTTCTAAAATATCGAAGGAGGAGTTTTTTGTGATGTTTGGTGATAGGTGAGGGTCTAGCAAGTTTATGTTGTTTTATTAATTTAGTTTTCTAATGTGAATTTTTATATTCGGATGTAT
>CM032453.1:98575227-98636121 GCA_019049505.1 Pachyrhynchus sulphureomaculatus | reverse complement strand
GGTGATTATTCATTTTTTATATTGAAAAGTAATCATTGGGGTCTATTGGCGGGGGACTGTTTTTTATCTGTATGGATATTGATGTCCCCAGTAAAGCACCGTAATCAATTTATTTTTCTAGTATAGATGTTGGTGGTGTTTTTGTAGTAGGGATCCATGGGGGTTTTCTATGTAGTTTGTTGTTGTAGCTAGTGATGCGTGAACTATTTTGACGCTGAGTCATGTCTGGCTGTCTGTTCCATTCCGGCTAATATTTTTACATTAGATTATTATGTGTTTCGATACATTTCTTTGTGTTGGTGGCATTTCCTGCAATCTGCCTTCTGTAATAGTTGGGTCTTTGTGATATGCTTTTAGTAGTTTCTGGTTAATATGACTTTATCCTGGGTATGCAAGAGTAAGAAGCCTTCTATTTTCAGGGAATAGCTGGTCTTGTTCTATGTTGATACCTGTGTCTTTACATGCGTTGGGGGATAATTTCCTGTATTTGGTGAATTAGGACCGTATAAGGATTTGAATTTTTTCTATGTCGGTGTTGTGTACGATTTAATGATACCAAATGAATATGTGAATCATTATACGTATAGCGAACGTGTTGATGGTTTTAGTGAGATTTTTGGAGTCGTGTTTTGTTTTTGTATAAGTTTATGTGAATCTATTTTTTTGAATCCGATTCTGAGCTCTGTGGCTAGAGTAGAGTTTGGTGCTTTGATGGAAGAATAGATCTTCATATGTTTCTTTGTCAAGCATGTTATCAGGTGTTTCATTGTTAATGGTTTCTATTTATGGGGGGCCTTTCCATTGGCCTTTGTTGATGTGGAGTACTTTACATCTACTTATAACTAATTCCATATTGATATCTAAGGTGAATGTTTCTGTAATTTTTGAGGAGTTCTTTTCAGATGTGTTTCTGTGGCAGCGTTAGAGTTTTATGTCATCCATATCTAGGAGGTGGTTTATTTTATGTTGGTTCACATTTTTGGTGTGTCTGATGCAGAAAGCCATGGTCTGTTTTGTTTACTGTATTGGAGAGTGGATTAAGACAGAGGTAAAACTACAGAGCGCGATGAGCAAATCTCTCTGAAATATACCCCGTCTGATGTATATTTCTTTTGTTTGGATGCGTTTTCGGTTTGTATTTCTAGGTGGATGTTGATTTTCCATGTTTTCATAATTTGCGCGAGAAATTGGCTGAGCTGAGGTTTTTTGGTAGATTTTGTAGATTTCTAGGGCTTGATTAACCAGCTGTGGGATTATGATGAGTCAAAGGCTTTTTTATAGTCTATGAAACCGGTGTGAAGGTTTTTGTGTTCTGTTTCTGGTTTGTCCCATGATCACGGTATCTATAATCAGCTGCTCTCTGCACCCTCGGCTATTTTTCTGCACCCCTTCTGCTCCATTCTGTGAGAATATTGTTGTATATTAGGTGTTGTTCTATTTTCTTGGAAATTGTTGCTGTGATGATCTTATACAGGGTTGGAAGACAGGTGATAAGTCGGTAGTTTGATGGGTTCCTGGTGTCTGAGCTTTTGGGTTTGAAGTATGTTATTCCTTGTTGTAAGGAAGGTGGAGAATGTGTGTGGTTGTAGATGGTCTTTGTTCTTTGGTATGTGAGTACTTCATGTGTGGTTATTAAACTGTTTATAACAGAAGTTTTGGTATATTGTCTATTCCAGGACATTTCCAGTTGTGTGTGTGTGTGTGTATTTGCTTGTTTCTGTAATTTCTTGTGGAGTGGTTAATGTGGAATTTCCTTATTCTGTCAACATGTTTTTGTTTGTTTTCTTCAACTTTGATCCAGGGGGTGTTATTATTATGTAGGTAGGGTTCTGACCAGATGATTTTCCAATTATTATTATATAACCTGGCCAGAGAACTTATGTATGAATTAAAACTAAAAACACGTAGAACGGATAAAACGGTTCTCGAGTGATAAGCGCACTAACGAACAGACAGACAGAGAGACGTTGCATTCTATACATATTATATTATTTGCTACATGATGTTGTTCCATATTTAAATCGGTTTTGGCAGCATGTTGCAAGAGGAGTGCGCCAGCGGTAAAGTTTTCTCCGACTTGATTCACTACTATCGTCACTGCTTATTCCTTATGTTACCTAAATTAATAAAATATAACCTATAACCCTGGCCAAAAAAAAAACTTAAATCGGATGAGTGATTCTCGAGTAATAAGCACACTAACAGACAGATAGACGGACAGACAGAGAGACGTTGCATTTTATATATATTATAAATGTTTTTTTAGAATCTACAGGAAAATAAATTAAAAATACGAATATATAAAAAGTTTCATGAGTTTAAAATATTAGTAAAGTTATTTAACCATTCACATTCTTTGTAAATATAAGAAATACAAGTTGTAAAATAAATACCTTATTTCAGTTATATCAGACTAAAAAATAATTATTACTATTTGATATTTTAAAGTAAACAAATAATACGTCATAAAGAGACATCTAGTACAAAATATTGCAACCTTTCAAATTAACAAATTATTACATTTAAAATTTGATGTTTTTCTTCAAAAAGCCAAATAGAATAATAATAGTGATATTTTGGGACCACTCGCAATTATATCGCAATCTCTTCTACATACTATTTCTATTTAAAAAATTGAAAATAATGAAAAAATATCACATTTTTAGATTCTAATAATCTATCAAGAATATGTCTAATACTAAATGTACAGAGCAACCACTCGAACTTCCTTCCTCATCTTTTAACCTCTTACATGGGTACTTAAATAATTAAAAATACTGAAAAAACCATTTAAAATTTTTGAATTTTTCGGTTCCAAGAAGCTAAAGAGAACCCATAATATACGGAGCAACACTCTAACGTCTCTTTAACCCATTATATACTCGTCTATAAATAATTGACAAAAATGGCAAAAACTCAATTTTCAGATTTATCAACTTCAGAAATTATGAAAATGATGTAGTATTTCCTCTATTCGCCCTTTCCTAATCCCTTGATACATGATATGCTATATCAGAGCATCAGTCTATCTTCCTTTTTACCCGTTTTAATCTTTTATTTGTTTGGCTACAAAAAATTTTAAAAGATTAAGAAAAGAATTTTTAGAATTTCGACTTTAAGAATGCCGAAAAAGACGTATAACATGATCTATACGAAGCAATCTCTTAATCCCCTCCCCCGCCTCATTAACTCCTTATACGTCTGACAGTAAATAACAGAAAAAAAAAAAAATGAGGTTCTCCAGCAGAATAATACAATTTTCAAATTCATCAATTTTAAGAACATTTGGTAAGAAAGTATACCACGATATATACAGAGCCATCCATCTAACTCCCTTCCCTGGCCTTTTCACTATCTAAATGCTTAGCTATAGATAATTGAAAATATTCGAAAAATCAACTCAGATTCCTCAATTTAAATAATCCAGAAAAACGATTTGAAAGGAATTTAGAATTCCCCTTAACTTCCGCCCCTTCCACGTCTAGTCTCTCATATGTTTGACCATAAATTATTGAAGATAATGTAACACGATATGTATAAAGCAACCTCTCTTTTAGTTTCTTATACCTTTAAATAAAAATAATTATGTTTAAAATGTATTTATTATCTCAATTAGAAATTAGAAAAAATTTCGGTAATAATGTAAAAGATTATCCTCCTGTCTTTATCCTTCATAAATTTTTTATTAATTCAATCATTTTCGTTACCATTCATCGCTTAATTCAATCTATAAAATTTCTCTTTTTAAAACGATATAACAGTACCACAAATTTTGTTTTTTTTTTTTGTCTGGAGTACTATCATATAGTATAGAATTTCTACTTTAGTATCGATAAGCATAATCTTATTAAGTCGTGTACGCAGAAAGTTTATTATATTACTATATGATGATGATGGATATTGGGAAAACTAGTCATCATTATATTTCAATAAACCACCTACCTTTAACTACATGTTCTATTTTAGTGTTAGTAAATGCCTTCATAAGTATTATTATAAATACAAAATATTACAATTTAACATATAATTCAACAAATTTTTTAAACTAGGTTAATAAAGCTTTTAATTCTATAAAAGTTTCTTGATGTTGCTAAAGCTATTTTGCTAATCCAATTTTGATAGGAACGGCAATAAAACCTAACCTGGATCCCAATTCAAATAATTGCAAGTGGTTTACAATGTAACAAAAAGGTAAAGAAAAATTTTTAAAAAACAATAATATAAGGGTGACTAGAACAAAAGCAAGTGTGAGGTTAAAATATATAATGAAAAATACTCCCACTATACCTCCCAAGAACTGAATTTAAAAAATAATTTTTAATAAATACTGTTCTACTAGCAGTAACATATAAAAAAAATGGATAAAGTAAGAGCTGATGAAGCGGAACCAAATAATTAAAAAATACCTGAATAAAAACCAAACTATTTTATCAAAAGCTCCGTCGGGACAAATAAATTGCTAACACAAAGTACGAAAAGTGGGAGAAACAAAAAAAGATTCTAAACTCATAATATGGAAAAACACTCAAAAATTTTTAGTAGTATCAGAATATCAAAGATTGTAACAATTCTCTCAAGAATTTACTATACAAGAACACTACTCGGTATATATCACCACTACAACCCAAACACTTTATTTTTGCACTCGACGCGCGTTTCATCGCTCCTGATGAAGCTAACCATGGTTAGCGAAACGCGCGTCGAGTGCAAAACATAAAGTGTTTGGTGTAGTGGTGATATATACTGAGTAGTATCATTGTGCCAAAGATTCCACATTCCCAACTTAGTATACAAGAACAGTTAAAATACTAAAAACTTCTTACTGAAGAGATTTACCACTATACAGGAACAATAGAATTAATACACCTTTGCCGAGGTCGAATTTAATTTCTGTCAAAAGGTCATGCAAAAGCAAGACCTTATTTAAGTATGTATCTATAATCATTACCCATTCTTTTTCAATTTATTATGTCTTACATTGAACATTATTTTTAAACAAAAGAGACGCTCGAAAAAGTCAAGGGCTATGCAAAGATTAGTTGCTGATATATTCTGTTACCTTTCAGCAAAGCAAGAACAAAATAGAGAAAATATAATGTTACGTATGTCGATTCTCAAAAGCACTTGATTTTAAGTCAGTTTTCTTTCTACGTGGTACAATGAATTTTTGAAGAGTTAACCACTATCTTACTTACCAAAATAAAGTTATATTTAACAACATAAAACGACATTATGATTTACAGAGCGACTAGCGACTTATGGTTTATGCTGGCACTAAATCCCTTAAGAACCCCTACTAAATAATTTCAAAATATGCACTCAGGATATTTCGCGAGTTGTCCTTTCAAAGAGGAAAAAGGGTAAGTAGTCTCAAGGGATCACCACTTGACAACCTTCAACGATGGAGATATTTTGTTATTGTGAATTTATATTCTAACTTTCCTGTCAAATCAATTTGTTTCTATATCCTAGATGTAACTCTGTTTTTTATTCCTTATATCTACTTGTCTATAGCACGCCAATAATATAGTAAATTTTATTTCATATATATTTCTGTTGTCTTAGTCATTATAGTGAAGTTAGACTATTTCTTTTGCGAGGTAGATTCAATTTTATGTGTATCTTTAAGAAAATGATTTCAAACGAAATTGACAAATCAGCTTCGGATAATAATGTCATGAAAGAGTAATACACCGAATTCCCTTGCTGCAATACAATACTCCAATAATGTAACAAGTAGGCTAAAAAGTTATTAGTCTAACAACTGAAAATACTTCTTTTTTGCAAAAATTCGACTTTATTCATCAATATAGTCTCCTTCAAGAGCGATATAATCAGTCCAACACTTTTCTAACATTTCTATATCTTTCTTGTAGAAGGACTTGTCTTTAGGCCTCAGTTTCGGCGATAGTTTTCTACATTGGTACCAAATCTTTTTTCCGCGAGAATTTTTTTGAGGTCTACGAATAGATAATAGTCGCTGGGGGCTAAATTGGAGAATACGACGGATAAGAAGCAACTAAACCATTGACTTGTGACACGGAGTATTGAGAGCACTTTTTTCTTGTTCATTTGAAGACGTTTCTTTGCGATTTCTGCCTTCAAATGCACCAAAAACTTTATATTAAACATTCGTTATTGAGAGTTTCTTCCTTCTCAAGCATAGTAGATGAAAATTATTCTATGCGCATTCCAAAATACAACGGCCAAAAGCTTCCCAGCCGACTGTTCACCGGCTGCTGTCCACCCAGCTGATCGTCGATTTGATTCCGGTGTGTAGTAGTTTGTTTGTTTCAAGGTTTCATCCATTGTCACATATCGCATGAAAAGAGTCCCCTTTTATTGCGCTTAAACAGGTCCAAACAGCGCTCAGAATCAACATGTAGTTGTTTTTGGTACACTGTGAGCAAAACGCGGTATCTATTTCGAATAGAGCTTTCTCATTCCCAATGTTCAAACAAAATATGACCAATACGTTCTTTTCATATCTTAGGGGTGTGTCAGCTATCTCACGCAATTTCACTTTACGACCATCTAAAAAATTTTTGTGGATTTTTTTTTTTTTTTTTTTAATGTTGTCCGGCGTAACACCACATTTGGGCGTCCAGAGCGTTCAGCATCATTTGTATCTGTGCGACCGCGTTTTAAATTCAGTTTACCAGTAAATGATGAGTGATTTTGTCAGGGGCCAGAGTCCTCGTAACACTTATCAAACCATTGCTTTGCTTTGAACGGTATTTTTGCCCTTCAAAAAAAACAATGTTTAATCAACACACGAAATTCTATTTTTTCATTTTCTTGAAAATATCAAAGTCACTAAAACCACGGTAACTTGTAAACCAATCGTCTAAATGTCATGAAATTTTGACACGTGGCGTTTGAAAGTTGGTACTTCCTAAAAATCTAATGTATTTTTTGAAAAGGGCGACGTCTATGTGTCAAACCAGAAACATTTCAGCCAATATATTGTATATAAAAAGTTAAGATTCCAAGAATGTGTAAGGTATTTTTTTAAGTTTTGACTAAACTGATTATCCCTCGGCTCAGCCAGAGTTTCTTCAGCTAGAACTGATCTTCAATTAAACAATTTACAGTACCGAGACACAAAACGCTATGTTTGAAAACATACATCTCCACAGATGGTTTCCGACTACTAAAAGGCAAGCAGAGCAATCTTGTGGGATTTTAGTCTTTCTATCATTATAAATATTATTAATCGCATTTGAAACATTCTACGGAAACATAAAAATCACAACACGATTCTGTAGGTGTTTTTTTTTATGGGTCTAGCACACGTGCTGCGGGGAAATCCCTAAAGCGCTGCAGGAGCGACATGTGTGCGGAAAAAGCGATTCACGTTGACTTGAATCGCTATATATTGTACTCGATGGGAACACAATCCTGGGCAAATTATTCCAAAGGGATTATGTTCTCCATATAAAAAACTGAACCTCATACGGATGTGAAGTATTAGCGCGACGTGTGTTTCTAACATGCACCACTCTGGGAGAAATTAAGGGGGCCACATCCTTCGAACACTTTCCATGAAAAAATATTTGTAGAATAGACTCAAATCGCCAACCGTTCTTTGATGTTCCAACGAATTAAGGCCACCGGTCAGTTCCGGGTCTCCAATCAGACGAACAGCCCTTCTCTGAATAGAATCCAACAAATGCAGTACATATTTGGGAGTGGAGCACCAAACATGGGAGCAGTATTCCATAGTTGGTCGAATTTGAGCGTGTTATAAACTCTAGCAACAGCTTAGAACTGTAAAAGGCTGGATTGCCCTTGAAAATCCAGAAGTCTACAGTAAACTATGGTAAAACCTATGTCGATGATGAAACAAGCTGAAAATATACGTGTATACTAGAATTAATATATATATATATATATATATATATATATATATATATATATATATATATACATATATACTATATATATAGATATATATATATATATATATATATATATATATATATATATTATATATATATATATATATATATATACTATATATATATACTATATATATATATATAATATATATATATATATATATATATATATATATATATATATATATATATATATATATATAAGAAATAGTTTTAAAGTTTTATCTTTTTATTTTCGGGAAATCGGTCAATAAGAGGAAACTCATTTGTTGTTAAATTCTATATTTCGTTGGTAATTTCCAACTTCATTAGGAATGTAAAAACTGAAAGTAGAAGAAAAAAAAAACTGTATGTACTAAACAAGAATAAACAAAGGAGACTCACTAACACAGAGTATTACAAATCAAAGGTGATGTTAACATTCGCCACACACTACTAATAATTAAAAACACAAACAACATGACAAGGAAACAATATAAAACCTTCTGTCCCGATCACTATAATTTAACTGATAATTTTGAAGGTAATTTGTTTGAACAGTGCTTTGACTGTGTTGAGTAGTAGTATCCCATGCCCAATTCTTAATAGCCTATCAGATTATACTGTAAATCTACAAACTTAAAATGTTACAATAGATATTGCTTATGTTATTAATATCCGTTTTATAATTAATTGTCTTATCATCCCTAATAATATGGCATATCTCGAGGAATAATCGTTTATTATATACGTTCTCAACTTAAAGTATCTTAGTATTCGCATAGTCAAAAAACATGTCCCGTATTCAAAGGGTGACACGCCACAGCACACGAGTTTTTCCCAATCACGTAATCACTCCTGTGCTGTGTCAGCCGATTTTTCAACCATTGAGAGGTCTGTCCTATATAAATACCTTCACAACCCAGACATGGCAGTCTATAAACAACACTACTATCGAACATCAGAGGGGTTCTTTGTTTGGTCTTGGTAAACAACTTGCCATTACATAAATAATTGGTCTTAACTATCTTCAAATTTGAAAACTTGTTGAAAATCTTGACTATCCTATCAGTTAGGTTCGGAACAGATTGCAACCTAACATACTTCACTTCAAGATTGCGTTAGCTCTAAATTCTGTTCCCAATATTATAGAATTTGTAACTTGCTGATTTTAATGTCCAACAGATTTTTCATATGTAGACATTATTTACATGAAGAAAAGTGAATAGGCCTCTACTTTTGTGTCTTCTTACAGATTTAAATCGGTTTGAATATTTTATTTTTATGGGCACATAATCAGAATCTACTCAGTATATCACCACTACACCAAACACTTTATTTTTGCACTGGACGAGAGTTTCGCTAACCATGTCAGCTTCATCAGGAGCGATGATTGACAGTCAATCATCGCTCCTTGGTTAGCGAAACGCGCGTCGAGCGCAAAAATAAAGTGTTTGGTGTAGCAATGATATATACTGAGTAGTGTCATTGTGCCAAAGATTCCACATTTCGAACATAGATAAAATCAGAATAAGAGGGATTAAATATTATATGTTAAGAGGTAATTTGTAAGAATGTTGATAGAAAGTGAAGGTAAAAATATTTGCCTCTTCGGAGGCTAAATTTTTACCTGTGTTGAGTTGAATGGTGATTAAGTATTACCGTGATACTAGCAAAAATTAAGTTGAAAGACAACGTTTCACAAAGTAACTTGAACCCTAAGTATTCATCTACTGACAGTGACTGACATTATAAGCGTGAGGCTTATTAATAGATGCGATTATACAGTGACCTCAAAAAAAAATATATATTATGTATATATATATATATATATATATATATATATATATATATATATATATATATCTATATATATATATATATATATATATAACTATATATATATATATATATATATATATAGATATATATCTATATATATATATATATATATATATATATATATACATAATAATTATATTTTTTTTTGAGGTCATAATCGCATCTATAATAAGCCTCACGCTTATAATGTCAGTCAAGTAGATATAACTATATAGATATAGATACATATTTTACAATGGAAATAATAAGTAAATAAAAATAAAAGTCAAGTTGGGTTCTCGAGGAGGAATTTTCTTATAAATTAGTTTGAAATCATAAACTGACCTGCTTTGAATAGCATGCGGTACTAAATTGTAAACACTCACTGCGGCACAGCTGAAACATCTTTCAAAGATCGCCTTTCTGTGCTTTAGTGAATATTTCTAATATTTAAACCATGCACATCTACCCGATGCCTCAATTTCTGTATAAGATAGAGAGGACAACCCGTTGCCAAAACTCTATGAACAAACCCACAATGTTCAATTTTCGTCCACTAAACATATTGAGCCAGCCCAGCCCCACCAATTAGGGAGAAACATGATCTCTCTTCCGCAATCCACAAATAAACCTAACACAAGATTTCTGAATCTTTTGTAGTCTGGAACTGGAACGAACATAGAGACATGGCCCGAAAACCAGATCCGCATAGTTAGCATGATTCAAGCCTAGTGTTTCGCAGAGCCTCTTCCTTACATCTCTGGTCAAAATATTTCTATTCTGATATAAGCTCCTTAAAGCTGTGTATGCCTTCTGCATTATAAGCTTAACATGACCCCTAAGGCGCATGTTCTTGTCAATCACAAGTCCAAGACTTTTTAAAGTTTCCCTCAGTTGGACAGGAACACCACCCAAGTCAAGTCCCGCCAGCGCATTACCACTGATTTAGATGGATTCAGCTTAAGACTCTGCCTCGCCGAATATGACTGAATATTCTTGAGTGTGACATTCAAGTAATGGAAAACTTGCTCAGCATTATCTCTATTATAACTAGCATACATCTGTGTATCATCAGTAAACTGATGGATTAAGCAATAATCATTAACTGATTCAACAAGATCCACGATATAAATCATAAAAAAACTAATGGTCCCAGAATAGAACTCTGTGGTATACCACAGGTCATGACCTCAAGCTGGGAAATCTTGTCATCCATCTTAACAACCGGGCTCCTATTCACCAAATAGCGCCGGAGAAGCTCTACCAAACAGCTCATCAGAGAAGCAGTAATAATGAAGCTTTGCACAGAGGAGACTATGGTCTATAGTATCAAATGCTTTACTGTAATCCGAAAGGCGTACAGTTGATGATTCACCATGATCAGTAGCCTGAAGTATATCATCCATTATGGCTGCGGGAACGGTGGTTGCCCTGTGCCGTCTACGAAACCCTGACTGAAATTTAGGGAAGAGATTGCTATTGGACAAGAACTGCACCAGTCTATCATATATTATTTTCTCAAAAATCTTTGATAATACTGGCAGTAGACTAATAGGCCGGAGGTCTGATAGCTTGCTAGGGCTTATTGCTTTCGGCAAGAGTCTCACCACTAATAAGTAAATAATTTTACTATTTTTTAAATATATGATTCGTTGTCGTAAACGCTTGGCCACAGGAAAGAAATTTTATTAATTGTATGATTTATAAATCCGGTCGAAATTAACATAATATAAAGGAATACGATCCGCAAACTTTTCGATTAACAAGATTATTAAATATTAAATTACTCATTTTACTAAATTTGTATCATTTTATTTACTTTTAGTGAGACAGACTAATAAGTTTATTTGAATTTATTAATAATATCAAAGCAAATGAGCTGTAATTTATTAAAATATGTTCAAGTAATACCAAAGTAATGTACCAGTTCTAGCTTAAGACTACCACTTTAAGCTTTTTGTGCTCCTTAGTAAATAGCAATTGGGCCTATTAAATGAGATTTGCTATAAATGGCAAGGATTAATTCAAATAAGGAGAATATGTTTTAGGCAAATGATCTAGGTAAAGGTGTTATTTTATTTATAATAAAACACAGTTCAGTCACAAGGAAAAACTATATAATCAAATTATATTCTGGTTAGTTCAGATTTTAGGATTTATTCATTTATATATATATATATATATATATATATATATATATATATATATATATATATATATTATATATATTTATATATATATATGTATATATATATATATGTATATATATATATATATATATATATATATATATATATATATATATATATATATATATATATATTGGTTTAAGGATGTGTTAGAAAAAATGAAAATAGAGCGAAATAGACTTTTAACTAGATATAAGCGTTCAAAGAAATATGATGACTGGGTAGCTTATAAAAGAATGGGAAACTTTGTCACATCTGCGGTAAATACCGCGAAGAATGCTTATTTATGCCAAGTCCAGGCAACTAGAAACACTAAAGAGACATGGAGAGCCTTAAGGAATCTAAATGTTTTTTCAGCAAAGGCATATCTTGTTCCTGAGTCTCTGCGCAGGCCGGATGACATTAATACTTATTCTCTGGAGTCTGTAGAGTCTTTGGATTATCATGTGGATCCCGATGCTGTGCAGTACTATCTGGTGTAGCAGAGCTGCTGAGAACATTGACTTGTTTGGGACTGGAGTTGTTCAATTGGATGACGTGCGCGGCGCCATTAGTTCGATGATATCTAATACTGCTGGCTCCGATGGAATTAGTTTGCAAATGTTGGGGCTGTGTGGTGATTATATCGTACCTTATATCGCACATATATATAATACATGTATTACGGAAAATCATTTTCTTGACTTTTGGAAAAGTTGCGTGGTGAGACTCTTGCCGAAAGCAATAAGCCCTAGCAAGCTATCAGACCTCCGGCCTATTAGTCTACTGCCAGTATTATCAAAGATTTTTGAGAAAATAATATATGATAGACTGGTGCAGTTCTTGTCCAATAGCAATCTCTTCCCTAAATTTCAGTCAGAGTTTCGTAGAGGGCACAGGACAACCACCGTTCCCGCAGTCGGATGGTATACTTCAGGGTGCTGATCATGGTGAATCATCAACTGTACGCCTTTTGGATTACAGTAAAGCATTTGATTACTATAGACCATAGTCTCCTCTGTGCAAAGCTTCATTATTACTGCTTCTCTGATGAGCTATTTGGTAGAGCTTCTCCGGCGCTATTTGGTGAATAGGAGCCCGGTTGTTAAGATGGATGACAAGATTTCCCAGCTTGAGGTCATGAACTGTGGTTGTACCACAGAGTTCTATTCTGGGACCATTAGTTTTTATGATTTATATCGTGGATCTTGTTGAATCAGTTAATGATTATTGCTTAATCCATCAGTTTACTGGTGATACACAGATGTATGCTAGTTATAATAGAGATAATGCTGAGCAAGTTTTCCATTACTTGAATGTCACACTCAAGAATATTCAGTCATATTCGGCGAGGCAGAGTCTTAAGCTGAATCCATCTAAATCAGTGGTAATGCGCTGGCGGGACTTGACTTGGGTGGTGTTCCTGTCCAACTGAGGGAAACTTTAAAAAGTCTTGGACTTGGGATTGACAAGAACATGCGCCTTAGGGGTCATGTTAAGCTTATAATGCAGAAGGTATACACAGCTTTAAGGAGCTTATATCAGAATAGAAATATTTTAACCAGAGATGTAAGGAAGAGGCTCTGCGAAACACTAGGCTTGAATCATGCTAATTATGCGGATGTGGTTTTCGGGCCATGTCTCTATGTTCGTTCCAGTTCCAGACTACAAAAGATTCAGAAATCTTGTGTTAGGTTTATTTGTGGATTGCGGAAGAGACATCATGTTTCTCCCTAATTGGTGGGGCTGGGCTGGCTCAATATGTTTAGTAGACGAAAATTGAACATGGTGGGGTTTGTTCATAGAGTTTTGGTAACGGATTGTCCTCTCTATCTTATTCAGAAATTGAGGCATCGGGTAGATGTGCATGGTTTAAATATTAGAAATATTCACTAAAGCACAGAAAGGCGATCTTTGAAAGATGTTTCAGCTGTGCCGCAGTGAGTGTTTACAATTGAGTACCGCATGCTATTCAAAGCAGGTCAGTTTATGATTTCAAACTGATTTATAAGCAATTTCTCCTGGGGAACCCAACTTGACTTTTATTTTTATTTCTATTAGTCCTATCTTTTGGCGATGGATTGCCGTTGTCTTCTCTTCACTTATGTTATATTTGCTGTTGCGCTGATTGATTATTGTATGTTTTATTTTTTCTTTTTTTCTTCCCGTACTGTGTCACCTTCTTCTTCCTTTTTATATTTTTTGTTTTATACTATTATTTTTTTTCTCTATAATGATGTAATGTTATTGTATGTTATATATTTTTATCTAGTATTTACTCAGTACTTGAATTTTGTATTAATGAATTTGTATTTTTATATTTGTTTTTTTTTTTTACTTTTTGTATCTTGTATGCTTAGCTACTAGCTCGATTGAGATGAGCAGTTCATAACTGGACTCCGCCATATTAAAAATAAAGACCTTTTATTATTATATATATATATATATATATATATATATATATATATATATATATATACATATATATGCATATATATATATATATATATATATATATATATATATATATATATATATATTATATATATATATATATATATATATATATATATATATATATATATATATATATATATATATATATATATATATATATATATATATATATATATATATATATATATATACATATAAATATATATATATATACATATATATATACATATATATATATATATATATATATATATATATATATATATATATATATATATATATATATATATATATATATGTAGGGTGTCCCATTATTCCGTGGACATAGAACTACAACGTATTTTTGGAATGAAAATAAGTCGATTGGACATAATTTACCTCTATACAAAAGTGCTTCGTTTGTCCGTTAGAGGGCATCAAAGTAAAAAAAAAAATAAACACATTTTTTAAGATATTTTAAGAACCGATATTCCGATTTGAATGAGATTTAGGGTGCCCATGTTTTGCTAGCCGCTCTAATATTTGACTTTCACAAAAAAACCGAAAGGGTTCGAGAAGGGTGAAAACTACCCTCACCCGAACATAAATTCTAGTAGAAATGTTTTGCAACTTTAACGACTCTGAATTTTTTTTTCATGAAAAAGTCCTTTTATTTACTTCATTTTTTGTCTCATGTAAAAAAACGCTACCTCGCATAGTTCTTGAGAAAAAAAATGTTTTTCCGATGCTGACCTACAAATCAATTTTCTTGTCATATCAACCGTTAAAATCTGGTAGGCGATAATAATCTAGTCGGCGAAAATGTGGAATGTTATGTCAGTGTCACAAATGATTTTTGACAATAAGCTTCATAAATTTTAAATTAATTAACGTTTGGGTTTATTTTTGATTGATAAATTGTTGTTGTTGTTGCTTGTTTTCCCTGTGAATATGGAATATTCTTTTGATGAACAGACTGATATGTTGCTAGTACTTGGTTTTTGCGAAGGTAATTGTAGGAAAAGTGTTTGAGTGTATCAAGAGAGATATCCGAATCGACAAATTCCAAATCGCCAGACTTTTGCCAGCATAGAACGTCGACTCTGAGAAATTGGACGATTCCAACCCTTGAGAGTCAATGCTGGAAAACTGCGGCAAGCCCAAACACCTCTAGTGGAAGAAGCTGTTCTTGAAGTAGTCGAAGCAAGTCCAGGTATCAGTACTCGCAGGTTAGAACTTGAACAAAGAGTTAAAAAAAAAGCACTGTTAACTGGATTTTAAATGAACAACTCATTGTTCATTTCACGTTCAGCCCGTCCAAGAATTGTTGCCCATTGATCATCACTCACGTCTGAGATTTGTACGAAATGTTTTAGAATGCAGAGCAATAAATAGGCTACTTTACAAAAAAATCTTGTTTACGGAGTCATGTTTTACCCGTCGTGGTATGATAATACACATGTTTACGCCGAAAAAAAATCCACATGCAGTTACAGAAAGACAATTTGAACGAGAATTTAAAATAACGTTTGGATGGGGATTGTTGGTAACTTTTTAGTTGGCACATATAGATTGCCTGATAACCTAATCGGAGATAGCTATCTACATTTTCTACAGTATTCTTTACCTGAATTATTAGAAGAACTGCCTCTGAATGTAAGAAGAGACATGTTTTTTATGCACGATAGGAGCTCCACCCCACTTTGAGCGTACTGTAAGAAATTGTCTGAACGAGAATTTTTGTGGCAGATGGATTGGTAGGGGTCAAGAAGTTCCAATTCAATGGCCACCTCGTTCCCCGGACCTTAATCCTTGCGATTTTTTAATATGGGGAGCGTTGAAAACAAAGGTATACGAGGTCCAGATAAACAACGCCGATCAACTATGGAATAGGATTTAAAATGCTGGGAATACATTAAATAATAATGATATTTTAGAGAGAGTTAGTTTCAATTTTTTGCGCCGTATTGTTATGTACAGGAACGAAGGTGGTGGTCATATTGAACAACTTTTGTAAAAAAAATACTATTACCTGTGTTAAATAAAACTCGTAATAATAATTAATATCATACTTAGTTGTTTAATTTCACCAACTAATTTTAATTGTAAGTAAAATGCTTGTTAGTCTTTTTATTTTTGCGTAAATCATTAGCCAGAATAATTTTGTACAAGAGACAAAAAAATGAAGTAAATAGAAGGACCTTTTTATGAAAAAAAATTCAGAGTCGTCGTTAAAGTTGCAAAACATTTCTACTAGAATTTATGTAGGGGTGAGGGTAGTTTTCACCCTTCTCGAACCCTTTCGGGTTTTTTGTGAAAGTCAAATAGTAGAGCGCCTAGCAAAACATGGGCACCCTAAATCTCATTCAAATCGGAATATCGGTTCTTAAAATATCTCAAAAAATGTGTTTATTTTTTTTACTTTGATGCCCTCTAACGGACAAACGAAGCACTTTTGTATAGAAGTAAATTATGTCCAATCGACTTATTTTCATTCCAAAAATACGTGGTAGTTCTATGTCCACGAAATAATGGGACACCCTGTATGTATACATATATATATATATATATATATATATATATATATATATATATATATATATATATATATATATATATATATATATATATATATATATATATATATATATATATATATATATATATATATATATATATATATATATATATATATATATATATATATATATATATATATATATATATATATATATATATATATATATATATATATATATATATATATATATATATATATATATATATATATATATATATATATATATATATATATATATATATATATATATATATATATTTATATATATATTATATGAACATGTCTCAAATAAATTTTCTCAATATCAGGCAACTAAAACTGAATATAGACTATAAAAAATCTGGTAAATACAACGGAACTTCAAAAAACAAACTTAAGATATTTCAATTTTTTTTTTATAAGGAGCGACGCATGTGCGGAAAAAGCTATTCGTCTTTTTCTTGAATCGCTACAAATTGTACTTATGGGAAACATATTTCTGGGCAATTTGTTCCATATAAAAATTTCTTTAAAAGGGTGGTATAAGAAGTAACAAGCTGTATCTCATACGGATATGATCTACTAGCATCCTGGCATGCATCACTCTTGGAGCAAATAAGAGGCCTACATCCATCGAACAGTTTTTCTGAAGATATTTACAGAATAAATTCAAGTCGCCAACCTTTTTTTGAAGTTCCGGATTTAGGATTGCTGGTGAGTTCTCTCTCTTTTTTCAATAGCAATAAGCAATGTATAATTGGTGGCAGAGCCATAAACATAAGAGTAGTACTCAATTTGTGGTCGAATTTTTGGTGTGTACGGGGTCAGAAGTTGCTGTCCATGCAATATATTTATGCCAAGACATATTTTATCTCGCATGAACACCCAGAAAGTTGAGTAACGATGCTAGCGGAATGAAGTATACCGACATCACCTTATTACGATCTGCAACGTTAACTTTTTCAGAGAGAAGCCTTAAGTTCTACTGGGTTACTGTCACCCAAGATATTTGCATGGGTAACGTTTGAGCGTTCATAGTAAATTAAGAAACAAGCGCACTGTAATCGGTAAAGTTGTGGATTGAATTTCTGGTCATTGCCAGTAGATCGTTAATGCAAAGGAAAAAGAGACTAGTACATAGTATACTCCATTATCGACAGCAAAACTGATTTGGGCCACTCGGATGGGTCGCTGAATACGAAACAACTTTCTAATAAAGATAAATAAATAGAGAAAGTTCGAAAATATTCCATGAGTTCTTCCTATTTAGCAAATATGTAGTTGTGCCAAATTTTACGCCATTTAGGCGTCTTTCTACAACTGATTGGTGGAACATTCGATGTCGAAACCAGTTAATGGTTGGAAGAATCTAACAATTGATTAGTGTAAAGTGTATTCTCCTTAATCACGTCACAGTCAAAAATCCGTGTTAATTCATTGATAATCTCCGAAACTACCAATCCGATTTAAAAAAATTACTGGTATATAGTATAGTGGATTTTTCGGGTGAACATATGCTACATTTTATAATGTTGTAACAAAAGGAAGCTGTCGCGGTGGTGTGGTGGGAGAAGGCGTCGCGCTCTGGGCGATCGCACTCGCAGTTCCAATCTATTATTTGATTTTCTCCAAGTTTCGTGACATGATAACTTGATGTTACATTTTTGAAAACAAAAAAACTTGTTTTGTTATTCGAAGTTTTAAGATTCCTTCATTATTTTTGTAGGTACTTTGTTGATGTCAATAGGTTCTAAATAACAATAAAAACATTTATTTACATTTTTTTCCTTTATTAATTTAGGTATACTTACCTACTTCATTTAGTTTAGAGTTCTCTGCTATCTACTAAAAATTGTGAGCAATTGTTTAATTATTATTAAACAGTTTTTTAGTGCACCATAAAAGACACTTATGAGATCACTTCGGTGTCCGTCCGCCCGTCTGTCACATTCGAAATATTTGACATAGAAAGTTGAAATTTGGCACAAATATAGAAATTAATGGCCTAATCAGAACCTTGTAGTTCTGAATGTTAAATTTTGACTTATGGAGTTAGTTTTAGGGGATAAAATAGAAAATGCAAAAAAAATACCAGGTTATCGAATGGAGTGTCAAATGAAAGTTTGTGTTTCAAAAATATATATGATGTAATATTTGCTCACATTTTTCTTTGCATAATTAAAAAAAAATGACCAAAAATCGTTATCCCTCCACCCTATCTCGAAAAATACTGATCAAAAATTTTGAAAAAATTCTGAAATAGTCTTCATAAAGTGTAGATTGAGCGAAAATTATCACGACAACTTTACGCTTAATAATTTATCTGGTATAAAAAAGCTATATTGCATGACAGTATGGTGGAAATTAGATTGATTTATTTGCTATTAGGTAGCTAAGATGCTATAACTATTATGTATTATTGACTAAGAAAAAACGTGAAAAATACATATTGGATCTTAAGATAAGACCAGCATGATCAACTATCTTTATCCTGGGTACGACTTCTGTTCCCGATTTAGGCGTAACTTTGGAATCTGTCTTTTTGTCAGAAGCGACCTCTCTTGTCAACGAGAAGAAGCTCTGGAGCCCCCAAACTTTGATGTTATGTGGTTAAAAATAACGACTCAACAAACCACAAGGTTCATCTGTATCCTGTATCGACCACCAATTAATACCAATTTTCGAACACTTTTCGCTTCTCTTGCAGACACCATCGATCATTTACAAATTAACTATCCAAGTGCCGAAATTGCCATCCTGGGCGACTTTAATGTCCACAATATTAACTGGCTTAAATATTCAAATACTACCGACGAACAAGGTCGTGAAGCTGAATCATTCTCAATCAGTTATGGCTTAACTCAGCTTATTGACGAACCAACACGGATCCCTGATCGAGACGAGGAATTCGCCAGTCTTCTTGATCTGTTTTTAACCACCAATCCGGAGATTTACACGGTCACCGTAAATCCGCCGTTAGGTTCTTCCGACCATAAACTGCTGTCGACATCGAGTATCCTGCCAATCAGTGACCGAGAGGCGCCTAGGTCGCGCAAAATTTGGCACTACAAATCTGCTAAATGGAAAGATCTCATGGAATACTTTCGAACTTTCCCTTGGATGGACGTTTGTTTTCGATCCGATAACCCATCTGACTGCGCCAGGGAGGCCTCCGATGTTATTTTGGCTGGTATGGAAGCTTACATCCCTTTTTCGAAGAAATGCTCCTCCAACGGCAACTGTGCAAGGGAACTAACACCAGTTTTCTGTAGACTTTTTAACCTATCCTACAGAAAGGGAATATTTCCGTCCTGCTGGAAATGTGCCACGGTTCAGCCGATACCTAAAATAGGCAAGAAGACCTTGCCAAATAACTACCGACCAGTTGCACTGCTTTCAATAATATCGAAAGTCATTGAAAAGGTTATCAATGAGCATATTCTAAAATATCTTGAACGATTCAATATTATTAGCGATCACCAATATGGTTTTCGTAAACATAGATCAACAGGAGATCTTCTGACTTATGTAACACATGTTTGGAACAACGCAATAGAACACTTTGGGGAATCTTGAGCGGTTGCTCTTGACGACCGTGTTTGGCACGATGGACTGTTGGCTAAGTTACCCTCTTATGGTATGTCTGAAAGGTTCTGTTTGTGGCTCTCATGTTTCCTCAGAGAGCGTTCTTTACGGGTGGCGGTCGATGGATTTCTTTCTAACACCCTCACTATCAACGCCGGTGTGCCCCAGGGCTCCATAATGTCTCCTACTCTCTTTCTCATTTACATTAACGATCTGCTGGAAAAGACCGGGAATCCAATCTACAGCTTTGCAGATGACAGTACGCTTGTCTCTTCATTCACCTTGAACGCTCGGACATCGGCTGCTCAGGCGAATATCCGCAGACAGCAGGAGGTCGTCCAACTTAACAAAGACCTGGAAGAAATTCTATCTTGGGGTGACAGTAACCATGTGGAATTTAACGCTACAAAAACCCAGGCGGCAGTTTTTTCTAAAAAAATTAACGTTGCTGAACCCGACATAGTTATGTCGGAGCACTCCATTCCCCTAGCATCGTCGCTCAATTTGTTGGGCGTTAGTTTGGGAGCAAATATGTCTTGGCATGAACATGTTGCAGGCATAGCAAGGAAAGCTTCTCAAAAGTTGGGAATATTATTTAGAACCAGAAAGCTCTACACCCCACAACAACTGTTAATTCTTTACAAAGCCCAAATTCGATCAACTATGGAATATTGCTCCCACGTTTGGGGCTCCGCTCCCAAACATACACTGCATTTGTTGGATTCTGTTCAGAGAAGAGCGGTCCGTCTGATTGGGGACCCGGAATTGACCGGCGGCCTTGATTCGCTGGAACATCGAAGAACGGTTGGCGACTTGAGTCTGTTCTACAAGTATTTTCATGGAAAGTGTTCGAAGGATGTAGCCAGCTTAATTCCTCCCAAAGCGATGCATGTTAGAAATACAGGTCGTGCTAGTACTTCACATCCGTATGAGGTTCAGCTTGTTACTCCTCGTACAACGCTTTTCAAGCAATCTTTTATATGGAGAACGTCATCCCTTTGGAATGGTTTGCCCAGCGCTGTGTTTCCCACCGAGTACAATTTACAGCGATTCAAGAACAACGTGAATCGTTTTTTTCCGCACTCATGCCGCTCCTGGAGCGCTTTAGGGACTTCCCTGCAGCACGTGTGCTAGACCCATAATATATATATATATATATATATATATATATATATATATATATATATATATATATATATATATACATGTCAGATATGTTGAGAATGTGGAATCTTTGGCACAATGATACTACCGATTCATTTCAAGTGGTTGCAGTCTCCGGTGAAAGAATCGGTTGCTCTAACAATAAACATGTCCCAAGGACAAACTTTCAAGCTCATGCGAATCGACTTGAGATAGGATGTTTTTCTCATAACCAATTGTATGTCGGGTTATCAAGAGTCAGAAATCCAGAAAACCAATGTAGCTGCTACAGAAAATAATAAAGCATTAAACATAATATACAGAGAAGCTCTAGCCAATTAACATAGGTGCCTAAATTAAAAATAAAAAAGTTTGAAGAAATAACGCTTCCACGCGAACGAAATCGCGGGCGGTTGCTAGTATTTCAATAAAATACAATTTTTAAAATGCTATTCTTAAAATTTCTTAGAATTCTGAGGTAAAAGATAGTGGACTAGGCAAATGATGCACAAAACCTCCAATTTTTTTTATGTCACTAATAAATCAATCCACACGTCACGTTTTATTGACCAGAATACTGTTAATTCCAGCTTGGAAGTTAAAATTCTTCGGCGGCTGCTCTGAATAAACAATTTCTTTCTTTTACCACAGTAAATGCCGAAGTTTACTTTCATTGTTTTATTAAATTATGTTCTTATTTAATAAACAACGTCAAGGTAGGGTTCTAAAAAAAGCTTCGACCTATTTTATTCTCTAAATAATTCAAAGCCTTGGTTAAAGCAAAACCCAGATCGTAAAAGTTCCCGGAATGTGACATTTTTTGTGTTTTTTATGCAACTTTTTCATTCGGTAAAAGGTATTTTTTTAGATTAAGATTTAAAATTCAGGATGTATTGTGCTTTACTTCAGTAGTATAATAAAGGAAATTTGAATGTATACTTAATGTTTCCCGTTGACAACTTGATATTTAGAGTAATAAAATATGGTTATTTTTAGTATTTCTTACGGAACACTTATGGGATCACTTTGGTGTCTCTCCATCTATCTGACCATCCGTCTGTCACAACCGATTTTCTACGAAACTATTTGACATAGAAAGTTGAAATTTGGCACAAATATAGAAGCTAATGGTCCAATCTGAGCCGTGTAGTTTCAGAAGTTAAAAAAGGGGCTAGTTTGTGGGGGCTTTTGGGGTCGGAAGTAAAAAAAAAAGTTGTACCGGGTCATCGAGTCGAGTGCCAAATGAAAGCTTATGAAAATACTGGTTAAAAATTATATATGATTTAATAGTTTCGTACACTTTTCTTTGTGTTATTTTAAAAAAATTACCAGAAATCGATGTCATCCAGTTTATCTAGAAAAAAAAATTCTGGAATATTCTCCATAAAGTGCAGATCGAGAAAATTATTCGGAAGTCGTTACGTTTGACAATTTATCTGGTATAAAAAAAATGAAATCTATGTCTCTTTTACTAAGATATAATTTTATTTTATTTTAAAAGCAGTTACCGTATGCAACACTAATTGCGCAAGTCCAAATTGTCTTTGGCCGGTTTTTTATATACAATTGTTATACCAACATAATAATTGTTATAATGTGTTGTGTATGAACAATGACCGATATTACAAACTTCTTTAATTTATCCAATTTATTTTCTTAAAAACATAACACTTTGGAGCAATTAATTATTCTAACAACATAAATATACACAAGACAAATACAGGTTTATTTATAACTTACACTATTCTCTTAAAATCGATGTTTTAAGGTAGAGTTTAAGTTTGACCTCAAAAGTTTTTGTGACTTAAACTATTATTGTACTGATCGTCCCAACTGAGAGTTTAGGTGTTAGAACTGATAATAAAAATTTAAGTTGTTCTTATTACTTACTTCTGAAATATAATACCTTAAAGAGATAGTAAAAGTATTATTAATAAATATCTCTACCATTATATAAAAAAATCGAATGTACATAATAAATTTTCTTAAAAAAAATTTAGCTCGAGAAAATTAATTAAAAAGCATAAAGTTAAATCATTAATAGACGTAGATATTGTTTGAAATAATAGTTAATAGTTACAGTTAGGTTTTATTTAAGTTATATTTTTGATATACTTGTATATTATGGACATAATGCTTCATATACGGTATTCGTATCGTCCATATTTAAATTTTATTTTTTTAAATGTACGCAAGTATCTCCTTTGTAGAGAGTGTATGTTTTGTTCGATGTGATCTTAAAAGAGAGGATTATAGTTTCCCAATCGTAAAAATTTTTTTTAAAACTATTTAAACAAGCTAAGTTTTCAGTTTGTTAATAAATTTGCAATACATTGCCTAACGTATTACAACAGCCATTTTTTATGTATCAAAGTGTATGTTTTTAACTTCCATTAATATTTCGTTATTCATTTAGAAATAAAACGATACATTCAAAAAATTGTTTTCTTATAATGATGAATTATGTAAGGGCATAAGCATGAATTTTGAGTCCAACATAAATACATATATATATATATATATATATATATATATATATATATATATATATATATATATATATATATATATATATATATATATATATATATATATATATATATATATATATATATATATATATATATATATATATATATATATATATATATATATATATATATATACATATATATATATATATATATATATATATATATATATAATATATATATATACATATATATATATATATATATATATATATACATATATATATATATATATATATATATATATATATATATATATATATATATATATATATATAGGGTGTCACAAAAATCGACTTATTCCCTTCGAGAGCTGACAAGCCAGCTCATAACTCAACCCGGAATATTTAAAAATATGATCTTATGAATTTCGTGAAAATTTTCACTTTAGTTCACTTTATTGAGCGCCACAACCACAAATTATGCTATTGATACAGCTCAAAATAAATTAAATTGTGATAAGCGTCTGGGCAATAAAGACATTTTTGCAAGTATAATAAGTACAAATAGTTTAATTAGCTAACTTTGACTTTTCATACTCTGAAATAAATATGTCAAGCTAACCTGGCCAGTATATATATATATATATATATATATATATATATATATATATATATATATATATATATATGTATATATAAGTATAATATATATATGTATATATATATATATATATATATATATATATATATATATATATATATATATATATATATATATATATATAATACCAGGTATAAATATATTTTTCTATAAAATATATAAATACCAGGTATGAAATGCGGATATGGTCCATCGCTTATTATACATTTTTCCCATCTTTCAGGCAATTTGTAAATACCACGCCAGTAAAAATTTTCCCCTTTTGCTGCTAACTACTCACCGAGCCATTTTTTCACAACTTCGTACGAACCAAAGCACTGCTCAGCAAGTGCGTGACCCATCGATGCAAACAAGTGGTAATCGGAAGGAGCCAAGTCTGGTGAGTTAGGCGCATGGGTTAGAAATTCCCAGTTGAGTGCTTCCAACGGGTCGCGAACTGGTTTTGCCGTATGTGATGGAGCATTGTCATGAAGAAAAATGACTTTGTGTTGCCTCTTTTCGTATTCTGGCCTTCTTTCAAGCAGCGAACGGTTCAAATCGGTCAGTTGTTGTTGGTAACGTTTAGTATTAACCGTTTCCTCAGGTTTTAACAGCTCATAATAGACCCTCCGGTCCCACCAAACACAGAGCATCGTCTTTCTGCCAAAGCGATTCGGTCTTGTGGTTGATGTGGATAGTGCGCCTGAGTCTAACCAAGATTTTTTGCGCTTGGGATTCTCAAAATAAATCCACTTTTCATCCTTTGTAACTATACGATGCAAAAACAATTTCCTTTTGTACCCAGCGAGCTAAATGTCACACGTGTTCTTGCGCTTTTCCATTTGCCTGCCGTTCAACTCATGTGGTACCGGTCTAGCGGTCTTCTGAATCTTTTCCATCTCTCGTAGCCGATTGGAAACAGCTTGTTGACTAACGCCCAAATGCTCGGCGAGTTGTTTTTGTGTTTGCGAATCATCTTCGTCCAACAATGCTTGCAATTCCACATCTTCGTATTTTTTTGGCGGTTTTCCACGTTCTTTGTCTGCAACATCGCAGTCACCACTTTTGAAACGCCGAAACCATCGTTCACACGTATCTTACGATGGAGCATGTTCACCATAAGCAAAAGGCTTGCTTTATTAAATTTCCCCATATTGGTACGTTTTGAAGCGTACGGGCCACTTGAAACCATCGTAAAACTGCATTTTGGTCTTTCACTACATAGAGAGTCGACTATATATATATATATATATATATATATATATATATACATATATATATATATATATATATATATATATATATATATATATATATATATATATATATATATATATATATATATATATATATTTATATTAAAAATACAATCTTAGTTGGGGAAGTCGGCAAATTTGGGCGTGATAAGAGATCACACAATTTTCATTAAGCCAATATTTCGGTCCTGGATTGGGACCTTCTTCAGGGCAGAACTGAAAAGAAGAATAGAGCGTATTTACTGATCGTGTTTGGGACAACTTTAAATTAATGATGTTATCATTAGGTTGTTATAATACATAAAATTAGTGTAGAACAAGAATAAGATATTAGTCATAATAAGTTAAAAAACTCACATGAGAAGTGCAAAGATTTCGTTAGCCTGAATGGCCGTAGGTTATACATACAATGTTATGTGATGTTATGTGGTTAAAAATAACGACTCAACAAACCACAAGGTTCATCTGTATCCTGTATCGACCACCAAGTGATACCAATTTTCGAACACTTTTCGCTTCTCTTGCAGACACCATCGATCATTTACAAAGTAACCATCCAAGTGCCGAAATTGCCATCCTGGGCGACTTTAATGTCCACAATATCAACTGGCTCAAATATTCAAATACTACCGACGAACAAGGTCGTGAAGCTGAATCATTCTCAATCAGTTATGGCTTAACTCAGCTTATTGACGAACCAACACGGATCCCTGATCGAGACGGGGAGTTCGTCAGTCTTCTTGATCTGTTTTTAACCACCAATCCGGAGATTTACACGGTCACCGTAAATCCGCCGTTAGGTTCTTCCGACCATAAACTGCTTTCGACATCGAGTATCCTGCCAATCAGTTACAGAGAGGTGCCTGGGCCGCGCAAGATTTGGCACTACAAATCTGCTAAATGGGAAGATCTCATGGAATACTTTCGAACTTTCCCTTGGATGGACGTTTGTTTTCGATCCGATAACCCATCTGACTGCGCCAGGGAGGTCTCCGATGGCTGGTATGGAAGCTTACATCCCTTTTTCGAAGAAATGCTCCTCCAACGGCAAGGCTTGGTTCAACCGAAAATGCAAAGAAGCTGTTGCTTCTAAACATATTGCCTACCGACAATGGCGTGAAAATCCTAACACCTTAAATCGAAACATCTTTGTTCATGCCCGGAACAGATGCAAGGGAATTATCGACGAAACCAAGGAGGCACATAATCAACGAATTAGAAACAAACTTCTCGCTTGTCCCAATAATTCCAGGTCCTTTTGGCAGTCGCTAAGGCAGTTAGTCAAAACTTTACCAAATCCACGATACCACCACTCACACGGCCAGATAATTCCATTGCAACCACACCTGTTGAGAGAGCGAACTTGTTGGCTGAACTCTTTGCTTCACATTCTATGTTACTGTCGATTTCCAAGGAAAAACACCACCTACTATTCCCATATTGCAGTCAAGGATGCCCGATGTTGTCTTCAGACAGCGCATCATAAAGCGTATTTTAATGAAGCTAGACACCAAGAAGGCTTCTGGCGCTGACGGAATACCTGCCATAGTTCTCAAAAATTGTGCAAGGGAACTAACACCAGTTTTCTGTAGACTTTTTAACCTATCCTACAGAAAGGGAATATTTCCGTCCTGCTGGAAATGTGCCACGGTTCAGCCGATACCTAAAAAAGGTAAGAAGACCTTGCCAAATAACTACCGACCAGTTGCACTGCTTTCAATAATATCGAAAGTCATGGAAAAGGTTATCAATGAGCATCTTCTAAAATATCTTGCACGATTCAATATTATTAGCGATTACCAATATGGTTTTCGTAAACATAGATCAACAGGAGATCTTCTGACTTATGTAACACATGTTTGGAACAACGCAATTGAACACTTCGGAGAATCTCGAGCGGTTGCTCTTGACATATCCAAGGCATTCGACCGTGTTTGGCACGATGGACTGTTGGCTAAGTTGCGCTCTTATGGTATGTCTGAAAGGTTCTGTTTGTGGCTCTCATGTTTCCTCAGAGAGTGTTCTTTACGAGTGGCGGTCGACGGATTTCTTTCTAACACCCTCACTATCAACGCCGGTGTGCCCCAGGGCTCCATACTGTCTCCTACTCTCTTTCTCATTTACATTAACGATCTGCTGGAAAAGACCGGGAATCCAATCTATAGCTTTGCAGATGACAGTACGCTTGTCTCTTCATTCACCTTGAACGCTCGGACATCGGCTTCTCAGGCGAATATCCGCAGACAGCAGGAGGTCGTTCAACTTAACAAAGACCTGGAAGAAATTCTATCTTGGGGTGACAGTAACCAAGTGGAATTTAACGCTACAAAAACCCAAGCGGCAGTTTTTTCTAAAAAGGTTAACGTTGCTGAACCCGACATAGTTATGTCGGGGCACTCCATTCCAGGAGAGCTTCTCAAAAATTGGGAATATTATTTAGAACCAGAAAGCTTTACACCCCACAGCAACTGTTAATTCTTTACAAAGCCCAAATTCGACCAACTATGGAATACTGCTCCCACGTTTGGGGCTCCGCTGCCAAACATACACTGCATTTGTTGGATTCTGTTCAGAGAAGAGTGGTCCGTCTGATTGGGGACCTGGAATTGACCGGCGGCCTTGATTCGCTGGAACATCGAAGAACGGTTGGCGACTTGAGTCTGTTCTACAAGTATTTTCATGGAAAGTGTTCTAAGGATGTAGCCCGCTTAATTCCTCCCAAAGCGGTGCATGTTAGAAATACACGTCGCGCTGGTGCTTCGCATCCGTATGAGGTTCAGCTTGTTACTCCGCGTACGACGCTTTTCAAGCAATCTTTTATATGGAGAACGTCATCCCTTTGGAATAATTTGCCCAGCGCTGTGTTTCCCATCGAGTACAATTTACAGCGATTCAAGAACAACGTGAATCGCTTTTTCCGCACTCGTGCCGTTCCTGGAGCGCTTTAGGGACTTCCCTGCAGCACGTATGCTAGACCAATAAAAAAAAAAAAAAAAAAAAAAAAAAAAACAAAAGTTGTTACATATAAAAGTTGGTTAATCCATAAAATATATAAAATACACATTAAAACACTGTAGACAAAATTCTAAAAAACAAATTTAAAACATGGATGTAATTGGGAACCTTGGATGTTGAGAACATCGTTAATTATTTCACTTGTGACCACCACATATGGCCACCGCCATTTAGGAAAAAATGACAAGGACGACAGGAGACAGCTGCCCGACAGAGATAAGGGGTTTAGTCAAGAAAACTCAATTAACCAGAATGCGGGGTCGACACCTGGAAGGAACCGATAGAAAAGGAAGTGCAAATATTGGACCCTAAGTAAGAGAGAGATAGCCAATTGAGCGACCAAAAAACCCGGTATGTGATAGCGGAGGGATAAATCATAACCTAATTATAAGTAAATGGTGAGCGAGGGAGCGAGAGATAGAGGGACAATAATGGGAGCAACGAAGAAGAAGATTATCTAATGAAATAATTATTAATTTGTTAATTTCTTGTTGGAATCTGATTTATATAATACATATGGAGCGGAAACTACTAACCTTTTCCGCAACTGGGCCAAATACAATACCAAGTTAGCTAGGATGACCTGTAGAAGGAATTTTCTATT
This sequence comes from Pachyrhynchus sulphureomaculatus, assembly GCA_019049505.1. NCBI lineage: Eukaryota > Metazoa > Arthropoda > Insecta > Coleoptera > Curculionidae > Pachyrhynchus > Pachyrhynchus sulphureomaculatus. The sequence goes on along the minus strand of CM032453.1, from coordinate 98,606,540 downwards.
GAAATGTCGCTCAACGGGACTTGTCCCTAACCATATTGTTAAGAACTTTGGATGTATGAACAATCTGATGTCCGACAGACCCAATGACAACAACAGGATACAGCGCTTCCAGAGTAAGGTATCTGTCAGAATTCTTTCCTATGAAATTTCTTTCACCTTCAAAGAGATTAATAACCTCAAAACTCTGATAAAACCGTGTTGCTCATTTGCAGGAAATAGAGTTCCAGCACATATTGTGCACCGTTTTCGTGTTACTCAAGAAAGATCCTTCCAAACCACCACTAGATCCCTTTCTAATACTCTCTTCAATAAATTCAATAACTTGATTAGGTCAAAAACTGATAAACTAAAAATCTGTCCCCAATGGTTTACCAATTTAACTACAGTTGAGTTTCCTGCTGAGGTTCATAAAATTCTTGCTTTGGGTCCAAAATTTGTTTATGATTCCATTCCAGGTACTGATATCCCCGTAAAAAACAATCCTTTCTGACATTGAATCCTTCATTAAGCTTGCACCAGCCTCCAGTCAAGATATTCTCAGGGCCAAATGCACCAATGCAGTTACTAACGCTGTTTTACAAAACCGTAATACTTCTTTTGAGAAGACTTTGTTCATCAAGACACACAAATTTCTCAAACAACATAATGAGATCTTAATTACTTCTTCAGACAAAGGCTCGGTTACAGTAGCCTTAGAGAGACTACATTATGAAACTAAGATGTTAGAACTTATTGATGATGAACAAGTTTTCAAGAAGCTCTCTCATGATCCCACTACTCAATATCAAAACAAGAGTAATAGTTTTATCAAGCAGTTAAAGACCAAAAAAATGGATCGACGATATAACAGCCAAACAACTTTACTTCTACAAGACGATTCCACCAAGGATTTATGGTTTGCCCAAGATACACAAAGAAGGGGTACCGCTCAGACCTATCGTCTCCACCACCTGCTCTCCTACTTCAAAACTGAGTAAATTTTGTGCTAATCTTCTTGAAAAGTCCTTCCTCAATTATCATACATTTGCTATTAAAGACTCTTTTGCGTTTAGTGCAATGGTCAATAATTTCCAATTACCAGAAAACCATGTTATCATATCACTTGATGTAGTCAGTCTTTTCACGAATATTTCATGGCAGTTAACCCGCCAAATAATTGACTCTGAATGGGCATTAATCTCACCCAACACCAAAATCAGCAAATCCTTCTTATCAATAATAGAATTTCTTTTCCAGTCAACCTTCTTCAAATTTAAAGACTCTTTCTACTCTCAAATTTTTGGATGCCCTATGGGCAGTAACCTCAGTCCTGTTCTTGCTTCAATCGTTATGTCATATGCTTTAAAAAGCTGCACTCAAAGATTATCCTTCCGACTTCCATTCCTATATCAATACGTAGACGATTTAATTCTATCCATACCAGCTGATGGCAAAGAAGAAGTTCTTCATGTTTTCAACTCATTCGACCCACACCTGCAATTCACTATGGAAGAAGAAACCAACAATGCTGTTCCATTTCTGGACACAAGAGTCGTTAGAGACTCCCATAACATCATCAAACTTGATTGTATAGAAAACCTACTTCTTCTGGGAGATATATCCATGCAAACTCTGGCCATGATTGGAAGGTGAAAGTCAACGTCATCAAAGGCCTATATAGAAGACTGAAGATAAGAGTCCATCCTGATTTCTTACTCCAGTCACAAGAAACACTTACAAACCTTTTCATAAATAATGGATACAATCGAAAACTCTTACTAAGAACCAAAGATGAAGTCAACAAGCTTACTCATATCCATCAAATTCCCCCAGAACCCCTCCCCTCCACCTACCGCATATCTCCCCCCCCCTTTAACTCCTCCAGTCGAAATAAATTGGTCGCTGCTTTCTTTACCATTCATTCCTGGCCTTACAAACAAATTGGTCCACATATTGCGTGTCATTCCCAACATTAAAATCGCTAAATATTACTTCTTCAAAAACAGACGTGTCTTTAGCAAGCTGAAGGCCCCCGCTGCCAGTTCTTTCCATATCAGACTTGGTTTACTCAATTTCCTGCCTCAATTATCCATCAATCTACATTGGCCAAACTTCTCAATCCTTGAATCGTCGTATTGCACTCCATAAAAGTGACACTAGATGCCATCCACACCGATGTGCCTTGGCGACCCATTCTGTTGACAATGGTCATTCTTTTAATTTCAGGGAACCCAAAATTCTTCATTTCTCTAACAATCTTTCCAAGAGAGAATTCCTTGAGATGTGTTACATCCAGGAGAATCACCTTAATATCAATAAAAGAACCGACCTGGATGGTCTTAGTAACATATATAGTTTCCTCCTATCCTGTGATAAATCAACTTCACACAATAATTCCCTGTCTTCAAGTGTTTTATGATCCATCTGAACCGCGTTGGTCGTCTCTTTTTTAGCTCCGTAATTTCCAGGGTTTCTCTCCTCCTTCCTCTCTTTATTTACGGTTCTCTTTGATTCTGGGCTCCACATATTCCTTCCATTTTATCTGGGCCATTTTTTGCACCTAGCGATTACTGTCTTCCTTCCATTGACAGTACCTTGCGTCACCCCTCTAACACCTCCTGGTGCCTCCAGTCTTCATTGGTTTTTGCCAACAATCTCTTCCTTCAATCAGATTCCAACAAGAAATTAATAAATTAATAATTATTTCATTAGATAATCTTCTTCTTCGTTGCTCCCATTATTGTCACTCTCTCTCTCGCTTCCTCGCTCACCATTTACTTATAATTAGGTTATGATTTATCCTTCGCTCAATTGGCTATCTCTCTCTTACTTAGGGTCCAATATTTGCACTTCCTTTTCTATCGGTTCCTTCCAGGTGTCGACCCCGCATTCTGGTTAATTGAGTTTTCTTGACTAAACCCCTTATCTCTGTCGGGCAGCTGTCTCCTGTCGTCCTTGTCATTTTTTCCTAAATGGCAGTGGCCATATGTGGTGGTCACAAGTGAAATAATTAACGATGTTCTCAACATCCAAGGTTCCCAATTACATCCATGTTTTAAATTTGTTTTTTAGAATTTTGTCTACAGTGTTTTAATGTGTATTTTATATATTTTATGGATTAACCAACTTTTATATGTAACAACTTTTGTATGTATAACCTACGGCCATTCAGGCTAACGAAATCTTTGCACTTCTCATGTGAGTTTTTTAACTTATTATGACTAATATCTTATTCTTGTTCTACACTAATTTTATGTATTATAACAACCTAATGATAACATCATTAATTTAAAGTTGTCCCAAACACGATCAGTGAATACGCTCTGTTCTTCTTTTCAGTTCTGCCCTGAAGAAGGTCCCAATCCACGACCGAAATATTGGCTTAATGAAAATTGTGTGATCTCTTATCACGCCCAAATTTGCTGACTTCCCCAACTAAGATTGTATTTTTAATAATTTTGGTAGATACGGCAATTTTTTGCTTGCTTTCTTTCTTTATTCTATATATATTTATATATATATATATATATATATATATATATATATATATATATGTGTATATATATATATATATATATATATATATATATATATATATATATATATATATATATATATATATATATATATATATATATATATATATATATATATATATATATATATATATATATATATATATATATATATATATATATATTATATATATATATATATATATGTATTTTTTCATTTAATGGGAATACAATTTGCTTTTTACCAGTTTGTTTCGGATAAACCGGATACATATATATATATATACATATATATATATATATATATATATATATATATATATATATATATATATATATATATATATATATATATATATATATATATATATATATATATATATATATATATATATATATAGTATATATGTGTATATATATATATATATATATATATAATGTATATATATATATATATATATATATATATATATATATATATATATATATATATTATATATATATATACATATATATATATATATATATATATATATATATATATATATATATATATATATATATATATATATATATATATATATATATATATATATATATATATATATATATATATATATATATATATATGTATATATATATATATATATATATATATATATATATATATATATATATATATATATATATATATATATGTATATATATATATATATATATATATATATATATATATATAATATATTATGTATATATATATATATATATATATATATATATATATATATATATATATATATATATATATATATATATATATATATATATATATATATATATATATATATATATATATATATATACATACAGTACAATCCCCATTATCTGAAATCCGGTTTATCCGAAACAAACTGTCAAAAAGCAAATTGTATTCCCATTAAACGAAAAAATCCCCATTATTCGAAACAGACAATGAGTGGTTTCCTTAACGCGTCGGGGACTCCCGGACGTCTAGAATTTCACCGCTGTCCTGGTTTTGCTTAGTCGACGAGTGTTATAAGTTACTCATTACGTCTATTATTATCGCTGAAGTAATAGTTTCGTTTTAATAGATACTCGTATTTTACAAAATGGAGCGTGTTGTTATTACCTTAAATGAGAAACTTGAAGCAATTAGTTTAGATAATGGTAAACTTCTTAAAAATATGGCGCAGGATTTAGGTTTAGCCGTGAGTACTGTTTCAGAGTGGAGAAAAAATCGCGAAAAATTTGAAAAATGGCATAGTGTTTTGTCATCGCCCACATAGGCACGAAAAACTAGAAAAGCGATGAATACCAAAAAGTGGATGATTATTTATTTTTATGGTTTACACAGAATCAAGAACGTGGAATATCAATTTCAGGAACAATTTTAAAACATAAGGCAGTGAGCTTACGCGAATAGTTGCCGGTTATTGAAGCGCCTGTAAATTTTTCTGCAAGTGATGGCTGGCTAGAGAGGTAGAAAAAAAAGACATGGTGTACGTCAACTGAAAGTTTGTGGAGAAAGATTATCGGCTAATGTATCTGCTGCAAAAAAAATTGCAGAGAATTTTGAGCAGCTAATGAAAGAACATGGTTTACAATCAGACCAAATCTATAATTGTGATGAATCAGGCTTGAACTACAAAATGTTGCCGACAAAAACTGAAGCTGGAGCACCTGGTTACAAACGTAGCAAAGAACGTATTATTGTTCTTGTACGCAGTAATGCTTCTGGAAGAGACAGACTCCCATTATTATGTATTGGTAAGTCAGCAAATCCACGAACCTTTAATATTCGTCGCAATGCGACGTTTTGTATAAAAATTACAACAATGCCTGGATAAACGCGACTCTATTTAAAGACTGTTTTTTTGGAGATTTTGTTTCCAAAGTGCAACTTTTTTTAAAAGAACATGGATATCCTAGAAAATGTATTCTGTTACTAGATAACGCCCCCACTTACCCAAGTGCGGAGCAACTTGAAAGTGGGGAAATAAAAGCAATGTTTTTCCTTCCTGCTGTAACTTCTCTCATTCAGCCTATGGAACAGGGTGTACTGGTAAATTAAAACTCAATTACAGGCGTTTGTATCTTACTGATTGTCTAAAAAAGATAAATTTGAAAAATGTTATATATTGGATAGCTTCAATCTGGAATCAAGTAAAGAGTAGTACTCTGAAAAAATCTTGGTCAAAATTGATTCCACAAGAGGAGAGATATTACTCAGAGGCAGAAATGAAAAATCAGAAGATAACGAAAGTTTACATCAAATTATTACAAGAATATCAGGATATGAAAGTTTACCGAAACCGATGTTTTTGAATGGTTATACAGTAATAGTATGGAAGATGAAATGACTAACCAAGAATTAATTAAATGTGTATGCAAAAATGCTAATAAAATAGACAGTGATGACGATGATCATAACGAAGTAGAAGCCACTGACAATATTCCAGTAAAAATGTCACATTCAGAAGGACTAGAGGCCCTAGAAAAAGCGTTAACTTATGTAGAACAACAAGAAAATGCAACCGCCGCGGACGGTTTGCTTATCAAACGTTGGAGAGACATTGTAACCAAAAACAGAACTAACGCAAAACGAGTGCAGTTAAAAATTACCTCATTTTTAAGACATTAAAGTTAAAAATGAAACTGTTTTATTTTCGATTTTCCGTACATATACTATATATAAAATAAGTAAACTAATTGTTCTATTCTTTGTTTTAATAAACACCTATGTACGTAATAGAATGTCTTATAATGCTTTTAAGTCAATCTAAAATTCTAAACTTATATTTTATAAAAAAATTCGGATTAACCGAAATTTCGATTATCTGAAATCACTTTGGTCCATATTATTTCGAATAATCGGATAATATATATATATATATATATATATATATATATATATATATATATATATATATATATATATATATATATATATATATATATATATATATATATATATATATATATATATATATATATATATTATATATACACTGGGTGACACAGCCAACATGTAACACCCCGTAATTTTTTTATTTTGAAAGTTACAAATTAGCATTTTTAGATACCTGATTGGGACCTTATTAGGCTTTTTCTACACTTAAGCAATATTTTTTAACTACTTCTGGTTTGACCGGAAACTTTCTTATTTTTAATGGAACCCTGTATATTTTTTTATCAATTTTAATTTACTTTGAAATTCTCTTTCTAACGAGGTATCACAAGTTGACATTTGTTTTACAGGTGACCGGCAAAAACTGATTTAAACTCTTAGACGTAGGCGGCCATGGCGGATATACTAGCAATTGTTTTTGTTCGTTTTATCTCACTTTGGAAAGATTTTAAGACTATCCGTTTATCGTGTCATTTTCACGAGTCTAAGTTGCTCCTACAAAGTTTTATGCTTTACATTCAGTTACAGAATTTTTTCTTTGAGTAATGATCAATATCACGAAAATTAAGATAGGAACACATATTTTTTTATTTAATCTAGTTACACATTATAGGTTTTTTGCCAACATACACCTAACAGAACTGTCTAACGTCAGTTGGATTTATTATTATTTTCATAAAATAGGAAACCTATTTATTAAATAAATATTTAAATGCAACTAATAAAACCAAAACATTTAATAATAGGATTAACACAACAAAATAATATTTTAACTAAATAACACAATAAAAATAAATAAGTAACACTATTTTATACTAGATGTAAATTTGGTAGGTATTTATTCCAAATGTTCAAAATGTTGTCCTTTGTTAATCCTACACAATCTTTTTCTCACCGTGGCTCTCATAACGTCCTCCAACTGAAATTCAGTAATTTGATTTACTGCTCTTCTTAAGCGCATTTTCGAATTATTTCTGTCTATTGGTGGATTTTTGTAAACTTTTTCTTTTAGATGGTTCCATATAACAAAATCAAGAGGCGTAAGATCTGGCGATCTTGCAGGACACTTATTAGGTCCATTGGTATCTAACTAATTTGCACAAAATCTTTAATTCAAGTAGTTTACTACATTTCTACTATAAATAAAATAAATGCCTCCATGATTTAAAGGTAAAGTTTCTAAAAAACCTTCAGCATCATTTTGAATGAACTCCAAATATCTTTCTCCTTTTAACGCACCATCAAATATAATAGGACCAATAATTCTTGTGCCAAGGATACCCAACCACACGTTAAAGCCGAATCTTTCTTGATACACTCTTTCTCGCATAATTCTCGGATTTTCCTGAGCCCAATATCGATTATTGTTACGATTAAATAGACACAAATTGGTAAATCTGGATTCATCCGAAAATAGAATGTTGTAATGAAATTGGTTATCAAGGTGGTATCTTTGCAAAAACCAATTACAATAATCCATTCTTCTTTGGTAATCTGTTTGAAATAAATGTTGATTTATTTGATATTTGTAGGACCTGAATTTATATTTTCTTAAAATGCGGTGAGCGGTTTCACAATTTATACCGGTTTGTTCTTCCACATATCTTATAGAAATTGTAGGTGCAACCTGAACAATGAACAATACATTGATGTCTGACTCTTCGTCACCAATAAATACATCAGCAGGTTCAATCAGTTGCCTTCTAAACTGCTGCTCTACACTTAAAAAATAGTTGTTGAGTGGGTGCCTCCTATAGGGATATTTTGCCAAGTACAACTCAGCGGCTTGTCGGCTATTCTTTCTGCGCTCTCAATAAATTAATAACATGTCTACTTTTTCATTCGTTGAATACATTTTTGTTATCGAAAATTATTTTTGACGTAAAGTAAACAATAATAATGGCCATTTTGGTAACACGCAGCAACCATGACTTTCGGTTCGTCTGTTTTATCACAGACTACTAAGTCCGTAATGGAACTTGTTGATATCACATTATTGCATAATAAAACGGTTAATTTTCTGAAAATAATATTAAATCCAGTTGGAGTTAGATAGTTCTGTTAGATATATGTTGGCAAAAAACCTGTAATGTGTAACTGGGTTAAATAAAATATGAGTTCTTATCTTAATTTCGGTGATATTGATAGTTATTTAAAGAGAAAGTTCTGTAACTGAATCTAAAGCATAAAATTTTGTAGGAGCCATTTAGACTCGCGATAATGGCACGATAAATGAATAGTCTTAAATTCTTTCCAAAGTGAGATAAAACGAACAATATATATATATATATATATATATATATATATATATATATATATATATATATATATATATATATACATATATATATATATATATATATATATATATATATATATATATATATATATATATATATATATACAATATAGTCTTCACAAATGATTTCTTAAACATTAGCAATAATTTCAGGCGTAGTTACTATGGAAGATCCTAAGAAAGGTTCGTCTTTCTCCAAGCATGGCCGGTCTTAAATCGTGAGAACCACTCAGAAATTTGCGTACGGCTCAGGACTACACATACACTACTCTTTTTACATATCCATTGTAAAAATAGCAGACAGACGCAATTAGGCACTTACGCGAACGTGCATACGGAACAAATTAATAAGCTAGCAAGATTCAGCTTATGATGTTTAGTTTTAGTGTGTTAGAGCTGTACCTACTACCACTTATCGGGGTGAGGCAAACCTATTTCACTTTCTTGCTATATTACCTTCGTTCAAAAACTTTTTGATCGCACCTTGTATTTCGGTAACTCTGGTATATTTTAAACTTTAGTTATCATTGTTGTTACCAAATTGAGTTTTTTGTGAAAAAAATAAAAATATGGAAGTTTGTTGACTTTCTTGTGTATTATTTTTAGAAAATATTTTTGGAATATTTTTGCCGATATTTAACAAGGTACAAAGTAAAGGAGGATGTTAATCTGTGCATCATATCAAAATTTTCTGTTTTGTATGCTTGTATATATATATATATATATATATATATATATATATATATATATATATATATATATATATATATATATATCCAAAATAGTCAACTTTTTTAAAAGAATATGGTTTTATGTCTCTAAGTAAATTAATATTTTTTCATAGAGACAAGAACATCTACACTCTCTCGCTCCATGAAACACTAACTCGACATAAAATATAAATCCTTGGTGACATATATTCATAGACTCTAAATGTTCGAAGATTGTTTAACGTTTAAGGTCCAGAACGTGCTATTTTATACGACGTTAGAAGCTTACCAGTCGTTCTTTAACTCAACACCTTTCGAAATATATGACGCTTAAAAATTTACATAAAAACTAGCAAATTGAAACCCAAAGATTAGAAGCAATTTCAAGAACTACTAATTCAATATATTAAACTTCGACAGAACAAAAAAAAATTAGCAAAGAGATTTATCCAGTATTTCCCTTGTTAACACGTAGTTCTTTAATAAGCACTGAATTTGACTATCTCAAAGTACAATATATATATATATATATATATATATATATATATATATATATATATATATATATATATATATATATACATATATATATATATATATATATATATATATATATATATATATATTATATATATATACACATATATATAATATATATATATATATATATATATATATATATATATATATATATATATACTTATGTAGTGCTATAAATAAATATAATTATATTAAATGTACTGTTCAGACAAAATCTTATTTTAGACATTTTTATCTTTTAAAGATCTAAAATGAAATTCTAGGTAAAAAAGTTGTCTATTTGGAAGAATAGGGTGCTTAGAGGGTAGTTGGTACGGTATACTAATGTTTCATATTAGATAAACCGTTTTCTTTATACTCGTAGAATTTATTTAGCATGAATACTCCGCTTAATCATTTATAATAATGATAACAATGTCATTTCCCAGGGAGACAAATCGTTCAAAAACAGATGGCACAAAATGCATTACATAAATATAAATAAAAGCGTTGAAGCTTTAACGGAAATTTTATTTATGCTTTGCAGCGTCGCCACTTTTCCTCATAGCATATTTATATCGTCCATGAAATAATTAAATAAAAATGTATATGTTTACAGCTAAAAATTTAAGGTATCTTGTTGCACAGGAGATCCAACGAGTAGGACAGAGATTCAAACAAATTTTATTTATACTTTGCATCGTCGCCACTTTTCCTCATAGCACATTTATATTGTCTATAAAATAATTAAATAAAAATGTGTACGTTTATAGCCAAAAATTTAAGATATCTTGTTGCACATGAGATTCAAACAAACTTTTATAGGACAATGGATCAAGAAATGTAATTAATCTTGGGTGTAGGTTCATTTAATTAAAAACTTGAGTTTTTTTTTCTCTTATTTTTTTTTTGACGTTTCGCCCCTAGTTTTAAGCCTTTTCAAAATGTCTTTGGTGTAATTTTCATTTCTGGAAATAAAATTAAAGATGCAGCCACAGTTTCAATTACACACACAACACATACAACGTAATTTAGGTCAGTCAAAATATGTAAACTTATACATTTCAAATTTTATCTTTTATATGAGAACAATTGGTTCAAAATTAGCAATAGTAATTGGCTGAATAACAATAGTAATAATTGATCGTACTAATTAACATATTTTATATTATTCGTACCTTGAAAATGACGAAAAACACATGTGTAGGTTGCGGAACAAAACATTTTTTGTACGTTTTTATTTTTAGTGGTTTTTATGCTAATTCATTCATTCTTTTTAATAATAATTTTTGGTTTTAAGTAATTATGCATTCATTGCGTTTTTTTCTTTTCTTATTTCTATCTTTTCCTTAATTATTAATTTACAGTAGTTGTCGTCTTTGTTTAAGATTTTAATTTTTTTGTAATTAAATGTGTGATTTGTTTCGTTTTCATGTTTGTTAAGTGCAGTTGTGGCATTTTTTGTGTATTTGTGGCCGTTCAATCTATTCTTTAGTAGTTGGCTAGTAATAATTATGTATTTTTTTGAGAAATTTTCACATGAGATAGAGTATATTACGTTAGAGCTTTTTGTTATGAAAGTTTTACTTTTAAGTTTCGTGAACAGGTAATTTGAGTTGTTATAAGATTTGTGGCACACAGTTATGTCATACTTGTTGAATGTGTATTTTGGTTTTTCACATATGTCTTTTATATACGGCAATGCCATATATTTTTTTTCTGGCTTGGTTGTTTGGGTTCGGTTTTGTGTTATTGTTTTTTTGTATTGTTATAGGGTCGTATGTGCGTTTTTTTGTTATTTGAATTATGTCATTCATTTTAAAACCGTTTGATGACAGAAAGTATTTTACTTTTTTGAGAACAATAGACCTAAATTGTGGAGAAATTAATCATCGCTCAAACCTATGATTACACTTATTTTCCAGGATTTTCAATGTTTTGAGCGGTAGTTCAGGTATCTACCTGACCACATTGGTTTAGTGTACCATTTTGTTAGGATTTTGTCATTTTTCTTTCCCCGCAAAATGGTAATTTCTAAAAAATACATTTCTTCGTTTTCTTCTTTTTCTATTGTGAACTAGATTATGTGGTAGAATTCGTTGAACCTTTTATGAACTTCGTCGATTCTATCTCTCGGTGCTGCCATAATGCAATCGTTGACAAAGCGTTTGAAGAATACAACTTCGAAATTTAGTTTTTCTATCACTCTTTCTTCTAATTATTTCATGGTGAGTTGCGCAATGGTAGCAGATTTAGGTGATCTGCTACCATTGGTGCCAAGGTAGAGCATAAGAGTTGTATTAACTGCTTCTGTGAAACTTTTTTTCTATAAAGTTGTTTGCCCTTTGATAAGGTTCCCTCCTTTGTTTAGAATTTTAATTACCAGATCTTTAGGAATATTTGTATAAAGCTACACAACGTCGAGGGATAGAAGGATATAGTTCTGTGGTAAGGTTTACAATGTCAATGAATTTTTTTAATGTGAAGGGGTTTTTGACAAAAAAATCATTTTTTCTCTGTTATATTGGAGATACAGATTGACAAATATTTTAACAGATTGTAGAATGGAGATTAAATATATGAGACAATAGATGTTAGCGGAATGTCTTGTTTGTGGATTTTAGGTAGTCTGTAAATTTTTGGAGCAATAGCATTATGCAATATTAAGTCTTTTCTAGTTTTTCATCTATTTTTTGTTTAAAATTTTTTTTGATGAGTTTATTATTTTTCTTTTCATATTTTTATATTTTTGTAGGTATTGATGTCTGTTAATGGGTTGTTCATTTTTGAGTCATAATCTGTTTTGCTTATTATGACTGTTTTGTTATTTTTGTCAGGTCTTAATACTATGATTTGGGGGTTTTCTCTAATGAATTAATTAACTTGCATTAAGTTACATTTTACCTTGAGAAAGTCAAATTCAGTGCTTATTATAGAACTCTGTATTTGCAAGGAAGTATTGGATAACTCTGTTTACTAATTTTTTTGTCCTGTCGTAGTTTAATATCCAAAATTAATACTTCCTGGCATTGTTTCTAATATCTGGGTTTTAATTTATTTTTTTTTAGTGTTTAGTACGAACACTTATAAGAACACTTCGGTGTCTGTTTTTCTGTCCGTCTGTCACACCCGATTTGCTACTAATATAGGAATTGATGGCCTCATCAGAGCTGGGTGGTTTTGAAAGTTAAATTTTGATTTAAGGGGTTAGTTTTGGTGGGAAAATCGGAAATGAAAAAAATTTACTAGGTCATCGAGTGGGGTGTCAAATGAAAGCTTGTAAAAGCACAAGTTTAAAAATATATATAAAGCAATACTTGCGCACACTTTTCTTTATAATATTTTTATAAAATTGCAAAAAATCGCTTATCTCGGAAAGTACTGATCATAAAATTTTGGAAAAAATTCTGGAATTTTCTCCACAGGGTGTAGATTAGACAAAAAAAATTATCACGAGTGAATAAAATTTTAAGATCATCAGTTTTCAGTAAAGATTGGAAAAAACGTTGATAAAAACTTATTTGGGGTGTTTTGTGAAGCCATTTATTATTTTATACCTAACCTAACATTTTTATTTTAAGTGGTTACATACACCTGGGCACTGCAAAATTATATATGTAAAAAAAAATATATTTTAAAGGTTATTAAGTGAATAATGCAAAAGAATGGCTATTATATATTTGCATTGGACTTTAAATTATAATATATTTTTTTTTAAAATATGTTTTAAATGTTAACATTTTTTTTGGGTTAAATGTACCACTGATGAAAACTATGACGCCTCCTTGTTTGCAAGATAACTTTATTAAAAAATAATCCAATCTGCAAAAATAAAAATTAATCTTATAAAATATTGTAGTAATTAAAAATTTTCGAAGGTTTTTTTTTTTTAAATAAAAAATTAACGCTGTTTCAAACTTTAGTATGCAATTTTCGACCAAAAAAATTATGTTAATTTATTTATAAATTTTGTCTATTAGAAAGAGTGAAAGGGTAATTATTAAGATTTAAAAAAAAGTTATATTATAATTATTAAAAACTGACTGAGTAATATTGTAGACAGTGCATTGAGACAGGTAGCGGTCCCAATCCGATGTCAGGTCACAGTTAATGCTATAACTTTCTAATTTAATGGAATTATCTTAACCTTTTTTTAAATAATTCTTAAAAGTATCGAATTTTTGAAAATTTCAAGCAGTAAATCTACGGAACACTAACTGCGCAAGTCCGACTTGCACTTGGCCGGTTATTTCTTATATATGTATATAAACTTTTACGCGTCATATATTTGGAAAGATGTTGGGTTAAAGAATGACTGGTAAGATTTTAACGTTTTATAAAATAGCACTTTCTGGACTTTAAACGATAAAACAATCTTCCAATATTCAGAGAATATATATATTTGATAAAGAATTTTTACTTTATATCGAGTTACGAGTGTTTCATGGAGCGAGGAAGTATAGGAGATATTCTTTTAGAAAATGTCACTATTATGGATATGTATATACAAGCCTACGAAACAGAAAATTTTGATATGATGAAAAAATTGCATTTGCTCCTTTACTTTGTTGTTGCTTCCTTGTTAGATATCGGCAAAAATATTTTCTAAAAATAATACACCAGGAAGTCAATAAAGCATATTTTTATTTTTACTACAAAAAACTCTGTTCTGTGTCTCTTTGTATATATATATATATATATATATATATATATATATATATATATATATATATATATAAACATATATATATATATATAAAGAGCAGTGTATGTGTAAGTGTGTGAAATATTAAACAGTAAGCAAATTTTTGAGTGTTTCTCGCAATTTAAATCAGGCTATACTTTGATGAAAAACGATGAGCCTTTCTTAAGGCATTCAAGAAGACAGTCTTCGGACAATTCTGAGCATCTCTGATGAATTTTCTACATGTCAGAACATGACGGAGGAACGAGAAGAGTCTCCACCTGCATCACGACAAAACGCCGGTCCACGGTTCGATATTTACGTAAGAGTTTTTTCCGAAGAATTCCGTGGATGCCACCCTCCACTCCCTTATTTGTCCGATCTGGCACCCTCTGAATTTGAGCTGTTATCCCATATAAGATGAAGAGGGCCACCCGTAGAGGCCATACAAAGCGAATCGCAGGCAGCACTGAAGGCAGTAAGAGACTCGACCTTCCAAAAACTATTCAACGGGAGCAAAACTGATGGAACCGATGCATTCGAGTACAAGGGGACTATTTCAAATTTTATGGCGATAGTCGGCTACCAGTCATATTTATTATATGTCTGAGTCATATTTATTTCGGACTCTTCTCATAATAACTCAATAGCAGTTAATAAATAAAAACACATAAACAAACCAAAGAATGACTTTCGTTCCCTATACAAATCTAAAGTTATTTTAAAAAATGTGACCGTCTTAGTAATACCTATTAAAGAATGTTTCAACCCACACATGTAAGTTTTTATATATATTTTTGTGTGTATTTTTATTATTTTCACCTTCTACATTGTATTATAAGTTTAAGAGTTTTATATATTCATAATTAAAACATTTGCGCATCCTATTGAATATCCAAAACAGAAAATTTCAATTTTAGATGAACTGAAGAAGCCTACAAATTAGACATAACGTTTTCCATAAACTTCTAACTAGAACGTGATGTAATTTCTCTATCCTTAAAACAAAAGAGCCATAAAGCCCAAGAAATTGAAATATATACGAGTATATATATATATATATATATATATATATATATATATATATATATATATATATATATATATATATATGTATATGTTGCAAAAGAGCTTGTACAGAGTCGAGGATGAAAAGTGGGATCACCTAAGAGAATACACTTCCAATATAGTTTCATGTTAGAAGATTATTTTATTGAAGCTCTTAGCCTTTCAGTTAATACAAATTATTTCGAATAAAAAATCCAGTTTTTTTTAGACAAATTAATGATCCGCCAAAGGTTACCTCATTTGATCTCTTATTGCTCAATTAATTATGGAATTTGTTAAGGAAAATTTATTCAGGGATTAGTTATTGATATCTTGTATGTCAAAAGAGTCGTTACTGATTTGTCGAACAGGCGTTATTTAAATTTTTGTCCAAACTATGTCAACTTCCAAAAAACAGCGTTATCTTTGGTTGAACGGAGGAAGCTGCCGTCTCCTGATTTAAGAGCTAAGGAGTTAAAACAAAATAGGACGGATTGGTGGTTTTACTACAGAATGAATTTAAAAGAAAATGATATAAATCAAACAGTAAAAAAAAAAACAGTTTTACAATAACTCGACAAACCGTACTAAACACAATAAAGAAAACAAAGATAAATTCGTGTCACTCCTAGAACTTTGAGAAAACATAAAAAGTACTTAAAAAAGTGGTTTTCAATAAACATAAAATAAACTAAAAAACCTTAAAATCCAAACACCTACTAAGAATGAATCCAATATAGTGTATTCAATATTTTACGCGAATTGTCAAAGAAATACATCGGAATGACAAGACAATTTTTTAAAGAACAGATTAAATATGATGAACCTACAGCACGAAAAAAAAACATACAACGGATCTAAAACACGGCTTCAGTTATAATGAAACTTAAACTATACATAAATATTGAAATTAGTCCAAGCTGTCTAAAAGAAATTATCAAAAGTAAAAAGAATTAATGTGGTGAACTACAGGACTGACATAAGAGAAATCATCATATATACATGGTCGTCCATAAGACCATCAGTCAAAATTTCAATAATTCCACTATACCATCACTCACATGGCTAGATAATACTATTGCAACAACACCTGTAGAGAAGTTGTTAGTTAAACTATTTGGTTTACTAAGTTGGGAATGTGGAATCTTTGACACAATGATACTACTCAGTATATATCACCACTACACCAAACACTTTATTTTTGCACTCGACGCGCGTTTTGCTAACCATGTTAATTTCATTAGGAGCGATGATTGACTAGTAGTAGTAGTTAATCATCGCTCCTGATGAAGCTAACATGGTTAGAGAAACGCGCGTCGAGGGCAAAAATAAAGTGTTTGGTGTAGTGGTGATATATACTGAGTAGTATTTGGTTTACATTCTACTATCGATTTGGTGGCGACTGATAAAACACCTGCTATAGTACTACTACTCAAAAAAATGGGCGAGCTTCCTGCTAGAAAGCCCAAAAAAGAAAACAAGAAGATTGTGTCAAACAGCTACCGAACAGTCGCGCTGCTTTCAATATTGTCGAAATGTTAAGTTATCAATCAGCATCTTCTAAAATAACTAGAAGGATTCAATATTATTAATTTCCATCAGTATGGCTTTCGTAAGCAAAAATCAATAAGAGATCTTCTAACTTAGATAATACATATTTGGAACAACGTAACGCAATTGAACATATTGGAGAATATCGAGTTACTGTACTTGATATATCCAAGGCATTTGATCGTGTTTGAAATGACGGAGTTTTGGCTAATCTAAGCTCTTATGGTATGTCTGAACAGTTTTATTTATAGATCTCGTGTTTCTTCAAAGAACGTTCTCGACAAGTGGCAGTTGACGAGTTTGTTTCTAATACTTTTACTATCAACGCCAGTGTGCCTCACGCCTCCATACTGTATTCTACTCTCCTTTTCTTTTCCATAAACGATTTCCTGAATAGGATTAAGACTCCAATCTACAGTTTTTCAGATGAAAATATGCTTATTTGCATGCCCTAATATGCAAATATCCGTAGACAGCAGGAAGTCGTTCAGCTTCACAAAGATCTGAAAGAAATTTTATCTTGGAATGACAGTAACCAAGTAGAATTTAATGCTACGAAAACCCGGGCGACAGTTTTTTCGAAAAAAGTTAACGTTGCATAACCCGGCATTGTTATGTCGATACACTCCATTCCTCTGGCCTCATCATTCAGTTTTCTGAGCTTAACATGTTGCATGGCATAACAAAGAGAGTTTCTCAAAGGTTGGGAATATTATTTATAACTAGACAGCTTTACACTCCACAGTAAATTTAATTCTGTACAAAGCTGAAATTCGATCGATGATGGATTACTTCTTCCAGCCATACATTGTATTTGTTGGATTTTATTCAGCCTGACTGGAGACCCAAAATTCACCATCCAAGAACAGTTGGCGACTGGAGCATTTTCTACAAATGCTTTTATTGAAAGTGCTCAATGGATGTAACCCGCTTAATTCCTCCCAGAGGTGCGTGCCCGGGAAATAAGTGGTGCTAATACATCAAATCCATATGAAGTTTAGCTTGTCACTCCTCCTATAACCCTCTTCAAAGCAACCTTTATATGAAGAACCTCATTCCTTTGGAATGATTTTCCCAGGACAATTTTTCCCACCGAGTAAAATTTACAGTAATTCAAGACTAACGTGAATTCATTTTTTTTCGCACACGCGTCGCTCCTGTAGAGCTTTAGGAATTTTCTTGTGTGCTATGCCCGTAAAAAAAGTCAATAAATCTGTTATCCTCCTAAGACCTAATTATGCAATAAAGAAATCAACAATAATAATAAAACAATTAAAGCTAAGAAACCTTTCCGATTTTAGAAGGAAATAACATCATATATTAAGCAATCTTGGAATTCTCAAGATACATATTATTTTGAAAAATTACTGACAGTCTTGTTA
Organism: Pachyrhynchus sulphureomaculatus; assembly: GCA_019049505.1. Taxonomy (NCBI): domain Eukaryota; kingdom Metazoa; phylum Arthropoda; class Insecta; order Coleoptera; family Curculionidae; genus Pachyrhynchus; species Pachyrhynchus sulphureomaculatus. The sequence goes on along the minus strand of CM032453.1, from coordinate 98,587,925 downwards.
AGTTTTAAATATATTGTTGACGTTGACATACTGAAAGTTATAATTGTTTCATAGAGGCGGCCATAGCGTAGAGGTTATCGTATCTGCTGCCTTCTACACCAGCGAGTTCGATTCTTGGCTCGGGAAATAAAATAAAAAAGGAAAAAAATAAAATTACAACTTTCGGAAAAGCGATTATAAAACACTTGTAGTATCATGCCTAGTAAAGCACTCTCACTTTGGTCGTTTGAAACCGGCAATAAACTGTGGTACTCTCTATCTGTGAGATACTTAAAAGAAGGCACGAACCACAAGCAAAGACGAGAGGGTTGCCTACGTCTTTATCGGATACACGTATGGCACTTCGAGAAGAAGAATTGTTTCATAGTTTTAATTTAAATTAATAACCTCGTAAAATAGTTATGTATCGTTTTTTAGGGTTGAGAGAGATTGAGTATGATGATATAGAATCAAATTTGAATATATATATATATATATATATATATATATATATATATATATATATATATATATATAATAAGTGTTTCGGTTAATAATGTCGATTTTGCTAAGAGATGGCGTTACTAATACACTTGTTGGTATAGACTAGTGACATCTATGGCGTTTTGTAAGGTCAACTTACGCCATCAAAAACCAGTTAGTTATTAATGGTCATTGTGCCAAAAATATAGTTCTCCATAGCTTTGAATATGTCGTTTTTCGTATTAAAAAAAGTCGTTTTGCGGGGAAGTTTAGTAACCTTCTTTCATTTGAAGAAAATGGCTGCTGAAAGTTATCGATTGTAGGTTGAAGCTTATGGTGAACATGCGCCAACCTAAAAAACTTGGGTAGACCCTGGCCAACTTTCAACATTACAACCAGTGCCCAATATACAGGGAAAGAAAGCTTTGGAGTGTATTTGGTGGAATAGTAGAGGAGATGTGTATTACGGACTGCTGAAACCTGGTGAAACGATTTCTGGCGATCGATACCGATAACAATTAATCGAGTATTGAAGGAGAAACGACCAGAATACGTCCAAAGACACGATAAAGTCATTTTTCAACATGACAATTCTCGGCTTCATATTGCAAAATGTGTTAAAAACTATTTGGAAAACATCAAATAGGACGTTCTACCCCACCCGCCGTATTCATTGGACTTAGCCCTTCAGACTAATACTTATTTCGGTCGATGAGGCACGGACTTTCAGAACAACGCTTACATTCTTATTCTTCATTCTTATAAAGAAGTGAAAATTTGGGTTGATGAATGGTTGGTCTCAAAAGATGGTGCGGAAACCATTCTTTGACAGAAAAATGGGAAAAAGACATAGCTAGCGATGGCTAATACTTTGATTATTAAGGTGTGATTGTGATTGTGATGGAAATAAACGCATAAATGTAGCGAAAAACTCGACATTATTAACCGAAACACCTATTATATAATTTTAATATTTCTATCAACTGTAAGTCGATAGAAATATTACACAGATTTTGTTAATTCGATTAAATAAAAACCATGAAATGCCGGAAAGCGATGCTAACTCTATTTACAAAATTTAATTAAAAATCCAGCTGTAACGAACAAATTAGAGATTTATAAAGTTTTTGGTTCCAGTAGTTTTGTAAAAAGTTTTAATTGCACATCAATTTGCTTCAGTTGTTATCCTTAGTTAAAAGAACAATTAAGCTTTCATCAAAATCACGGGAATTTTATCTGAAGTAATTTGAGCCAGAATGGAGATTTTACTTCTTTGGCTATTAACACCAATTTATTTAAATTTATACCACCGTCAGCAGTGATATTTTAGTCGTAAAACGCTGAAGGGATGTAAAGAAATACTTACCTTCTAATAAAATCGAATCTCTAAAAAGTATGTTAATAACTTGGTACGGCATCGGTAACATAACGGGCTAATAACTTGCTTAAAAACCGAATAGCCGTCGCTTTGGCTCGATTCTGGCTAACCGCTGGGTGTTGTAGCTGTATGGATTTACGCAATAATTAATTTAAAAACACAGTAAGTGCCGTGGGGGGCCGAGGGTAATAAGGTACATATATATATATATATATATATATATATATATATATATATATATATATATATATATATACATATACATATATATATATATATATATATATATATATATATATATATATATATATATATATATATAGGTAAAAGCAATACACATAAAAGGGGGTTTGCTTAAAAAAAAAACTATAGGCCAATACTGCTGCTCTCAAACGTAGGTAAAATATTTGAAAAAGTTATAAACAATAGGCTAAGCGATTTTTTTGAACGCTACTCTTTATCTTCCAAGGGATGATAAGGTACATATATATATATATATATATATATATATATATATATATATTTATATATATATATACATATATATATATATATATATATATATATATATATATATATATATATATATATATATATATATATATATTCTACTATCGATTTGGGGGGGGGGGGGGGGGGGGCGACCACCCGTGGGGGGGCGGGATAGAATATCTCCCCCGGTATGTTCTGCCTGTCGTAGGAGGCGACTTAAAGAACAATCTAGATGGTAGATGCCCAGATCCCACCAGCATCGCCCGGTGTGATACCATCGCATCGGCTTAGGCTGCGTGAAGTTGCTTAACGTTTCGTGGCTGTGCCGATGTCCCGGACTGTGGGACCAAATAGCATGATGAGGCACCTGGATACAAAAAATTCCGGAGGTAAAATAGCCCCCCGTTCGGATCTCCGGGAGGGGGCTGGTTCAGGGGCGTCGACATGCAGAGAACAGAATTTCAAAATGGACTTTTGCAACATACGAGGTTTAAATTCGAACATAAATTCAGTGCACCAACACCTGCAATCAAATAAACCTCATGTACTCGCTCTCTGTGAAACTAAGGCCAGTTCATCGACCAGCACAGTAAACTATCTTTATTCTGGGTACGATTTCTATTCCCGATTTAGGCATAACTTTGGAATCTGTCTTTATGTCAGAAGCGACCTCTCTTGCCAACGAGAAGAGGCTCTGGAGCCCCCAAACTTTGATGTTATGTGGTTAAAAATAGCGACTCAACCAACCACAAGGTTCGTCTGTATCCTCTATCGACCACCAAGTGATACAAACTTTAGAACACTTTTCGCTTCTCTTGCAGACACCATAGATCATTTACAAATTAACTATCCAAATGCCGAAATTGCCATCCTGGGCGACTTTAATGTCCACAACATCAACTGGCTTAAATATTCAAATACTACCGACGAACAAGGTCGTGAAGCCGAATCATTTTCAATCAGTTGTGGCTTGACTCAGCTTATTGATGAACCAACACGGATTCCTGATCGAGACGGAGAGTTCGCCAGTCTTCTTGATCTGTTTTTAACCACCAATCCGGAGATTTACACGGTCAGCTTAAATCCGCCGTTAGGTTCTTCCGACCATAAACTACTTTCGACATCGAGTATTCTACCAATCAGTGACAGAGAGGCGCCCAAACCGCGCAAGTTTTGGCACTACAAATCTGCTAAATGGGAAGATCTCATGGAATATTTTCGAACTTTCCCTTGGTTGGACGTTTGTTTTCGATCCGACGACCCATCTGACTGCGCCAGGGAGGTTTCCGATGTTATTTTGGCCGGTATGGAGGCTTACATCCCTTTTTCGAAGAAATGCCCTTCCAACGGCAAGCCTTGGTTTGACCTAAAATGCAAAGAAGCTGTTGCTTCTATACATCTTGCATACCGACAGTGGCGTGAAGATCCTAACACCATAAATCGTAATATCTTTGTTCGTGCCAGGAACAGATGCAAAGAAATTATCGACGAAACCAAGGAGGTACACAATCAACGGATTAGAAACAAACTTCTCGCTTGTCCCGGCAATTCCAGGTCCTTTTGGTCAGTCGCTAAGGCAGTTAGTCAGAATTTCACCAAATCCACCATACCACCACTCACACGGCCAGATAATTCTATTGCAACGACAACTGTTGAGAAAGCGAACTTGTTGGCTGAACTCTTTGCTTCACATTCTACTGTCGATTTCCAAGGAAAAACACCACCTACTATTCCCATAGTGCAGTCAAGGATGCCCGATATTGTCTTCAGACAGCGTATCATAAAACGTATTTTGATGAAGCTAGACACCAAAAAGGCTTCAGGCGCTGACGGAATACCTGCCATAGTTCTCAAGAACTGTGCAAGGGAACTAACACCAGTTTTCTGTAGACTTTTCAACCTATCCTACAGAAAGGGAATATTTCCTTCCTGCTGGAAATGTGCCACAGTTCAGCCGATACCTAAAAAAGGCAAGAAGACCTTGCCAAATAACTACCGACCAATCGCACTACTCTCAATAATATCGAAAGTCATGGAAAAGGCTATCAATCAGCATCTTATAAAATATCTTGAAGGATTCAACATTATTAGTGATCACCAATATGGCTTTCGTAAAAATAGATCAACAGGAGATCTTCTGACTTATGTAACACATGTTTGGAACAACGCAAATGAACACTTTGGAGAATCTCGAGCGGTTGCTCTTGACATATCCAAGGCATTTGACCGTGTTTGGCACGATGGGCTGTTGGCTAAGCTACGTTCTTATGGTATGTCTGAAAAGTTCTGTTTGTGGCTCTCATGTTTCCTCAGAGAGCGTTCTTTACGGGTGGCAGTTGACGGATTTCTTTCTAACACCTTCACTATCAACGCCGGTGTGCCCCAAGGTTCCATACTGTCTCCTACTCTCTTCCTCATTTATATTAATGATCTGCTGGAAAAGACCGAGAATCCAATCTACAGCTTTGCAGATGACAGTACACTTATCTCTTCATTCACCTTGAACGCTCGGACATCGACTACTCAGACGAATATCCGCAGACAGCAGGAAGTCATTCAACTTAACAAAGACCTGGAAGAAATTCTATCTTGGGGTGACAGTAACCAAGTGGAATTTAAACGCTAGAAAAACCCAGGCGGCAGTTTTTTCTAAAAAAGTTAACGTTGCAGAACCCGACATAGTTATGTCGGGGCACTCCATCCCTCTAACATCGTCACTCAATCTGTTAGGCGTTAATTTGGGAATAAATATGTCCTGGCATGAACATATTGCAGGCATAGCAAGGAGAGCTTCTCAAAAGTTGGGAATATTGTTTCGAACCAGAAAGCTTTACACTCCACAACAACTGTTAATTCTTTACAAAGCTCAAATTCGACCAACCATGGAATACTGCTCCCATGTTTGGAGCTCCGCTCCCAAACATACACTGCATTTGTTGGATTATATCCAGAGAAGAGCTATTCGTCTGATTGGACACCCGGAACTGACCGACGGCCTTGATTCGGTGGAACATCGAAGAACGGTTGGCGACTTGAGCCTATTCTACAAGTACTTTCATGGAAAGTGTTCGAAGGATGTGGCCCGTTTAATTCCTCCCAGAGCGGTGCATATTAGAAGTACACGTCGCGCTGATACTTCACATCCGTATGAGGTTCAGCTTGTTACTCCTCGTACAACGCTTTTCAAGCAGTCTTTTATATGGAGAACATCATACCTTTGGAATAGTTTGCCCAGGAGTGTTTCCCATCGAGTACAATCTACAGCGATTCAAGAACAACGTGAATCGCTTTCTCCGCACACGTGTCGCTCCTGTAGCGCTTTAGGGACTTCCCTGTAGCACGTGTGCTAGACCCATAAAAAAAAAAAAAAAAAAAAAAAAAATATATATATATATATATATATATATATATATATATATATATATATATATATATATATATATATATGTTATATATAAGTAAAAGCATTACACAAAAAAGGGGGTTTGCATGAAGAAAAAATCTATAGGCCAATATTGCTGCTCTCAAACATGGGTAAAATATTTGAAAAAATTATAAACAATAGGCTAATCGATTTTTTTGAACGCAACTCTTTATTTTCCAACAACCAAAATGGAAGTCTACAGTTAGAGCGGTTTATCAAGCATTAACTCACATATTAAGTTCTCTAAATAATAAGAAGCTCACAATGGCAATGTGCATTGACCTGTCAAAGGCGTTTTATAGTGTCATACCCTATGTTCCAAACTGGAATCGTATGGTGTTCGGAGAAATGCGTTGAATTCATTAGCATCCTACCTGGAAAATCGAACACAACAGGTTATGGAAAATGATGATTTTGGTAGGCCTATAATTTCCTACAAGATCGGGGTGTCGAGGGGTGTTCCTCAGGAGCAATAGTTATTAGGACCTCTCTTATACATTATATAAGTAGAATATTCGGTGAATTTACTATACTTTACGCAGATGACACTACATTTATCTTGCTGACCAGTGTGCAAGGGGCGTGCGAACCTCTTGATGGATATTTTTCGGCTCATGACTTATTAATAAACGTTCAAAAAACACAATGCCTATTCTTCGATAATAGAATAGAAAACATTTTAACTTTTATATATCGAAATATTAATATCCAATCGTCCGAACGTGTTTCCTTCTTGGAAGTGGAAATAGATCAGAGACTGGACTGGAGAGCGCATGTTGAGAATCTGGCGTTAAATGTTTCAAGGTATTGCTATGATTTAAGAATTATTTCTGAAAATGTTGGAGTCGATGCTGCTCTGTCAGTTTATCATACAGTCAAGAATAAGATACGGTCTTATCTTTTGGGGTAATTCAGGGGAAATTGAAAGAGTTGTAATTCTTCAGAAAAAATGTTTAAGAGGTATATTTGGAATGAAGCCGCGTGATAACTGTAGGAATGTGTTTAGAGACAGAAAGATCTTAACCATTATTTCTGTGTACATCTTGGACAGTTTTATGTTTGTTTACACCAACAGCGATATTTTTGAGACTTACAACTACAACAGGTATGCTGCTAGACATAAATTGAATCTGCTTTCTGAAAAGTATAATTACAGCTACATACAGAAAAATATTAATTATGTCATATTAAAGATACATAATAGTTTCCCAGAGGGTGTACGTGCGTTATGTAAAACGGAAGTAAAGATACTTTTAAATGTCTTACTCATTAAATGAATTTTTCTTAAGTCCAGTTGAAATTAGCACAGGGATTTGATAGCTCTGTCAGCAGAGGTGGTTTCTTGTCTTTTCCGTTATGCCTCTTATTTCATTGTGTCTTTGTTACTATACTGCAATTTTGCTCTTAAAGTGTTTTTTACTTATTTACTATTTTTTCTTTTATTTAATTATAGGTTATTGTAATTTTAGTTCAGGTTATTTAATGCCTATTGGCTTATAAGTGTAACCTATTGTTACATGCAAACAAATAAATTATTATCTATCTATCTATCTATAAATATATATATATATATATATATATATATATATATATATATATATATATATATATATATATATATAGGGTGTCATACGGCGTAACGTTGACAATAAAATGTTTTGAACCGTCAGTCCAAAGAAATTACGTCATCTTAAATATTTTTAAATAGAAAGCCCTGCATATTATTTTATTTTTGAATCCTATTAAAAATTCTAGATATTATTTGTCTCTAATATCATATGTCTAAATTTAATTGTTTTGGAATTATTGATATTTGAAATTAAGGTCAAATAAAAAAAAAATTAAGCTGGCTGGTGTCAAACATTTACTGTGAGGTAACGACTTAAAGCATCAAAACATTTATTGACGAAAACGTTTATTGCTGCATTTTGTGAAACTGCAATTGAGCGTAATATCATAATGGTACATTTAACAGAAACTGAAAGAATCACTTTGTTAAAGATAGTTGGTTACGGAGATCGTAGGAGAACACACAGGAGGTGTGTGATCTTTTTAACCAATCCGTAGTTAGCAAAACATTAAAACGATTTAGACAATCAGGTCTAAAAACCGAAAAAGTGTTAGGTTTTCAAAATAGTTCCTTTCCCTGTCAAGTAACTGTCTTTTGTCATTGGTATGCCAATCTTTTTGGGCATGGCGCCGGCCACAGGTGGTTCGTTCGGGTGAATTAATTAATAATTAAAAATGTTTTCAGCATCCAGGGTTTTTGAAACGTATCCCTGTTATAAATTTGATATTTTTAATTTTGTGTATTAGTGTATAGTGTTTATTTTAATGGATTGTTAGTCGCTCCTGTGTTACAAGCTAATAATGGCCATTTATGTTAACTCTGCATTTTACTATTCATGTGAGTCTTTTCTTTTTATTTTTATGACATCTTATACTTCATTGTACTTTTACATTGGTTTATTAAAAATAATAATAGTAATAAATTGAATAATTTAATTTTTCTGCCCAAGCTTTCTCAGTTAGTAGACTGATTCTCCTTTTCAGTTCTTGCCCTGAAGAAGGTCCCAACCTAGGACCGAAATATTGGCTGAATGAACATTGTGTGAAATTTTTCACGCCGAGCAGCAGGTGGAGATGGCATAGTTGTCGAAATGTTGCAACAGTGCGAAGAGCCATTATTATGAATGTTACATATATTGTATAATAAGTGTCTCGATATGTGCGATGTACCTCGAAACTGGGATAATGCTATATTGGTCCTGTTCTTTAACAAAGGAAATAAGTCTAAATTAACCAACTATAGACCAGTCAGCCTACTATCCATAATGTACGAGTTATTTATGAAAATAATAACTCCCGAGACGAAGAAACTGGACGTTTACCAACGCAGAGAACAAGCCGGATTTAGAATAGGCTTTAGTATACTGGACCACCTTCAAGTATTAAGAATCTTAATAGAAAAATCAAACAACCCTAATTTTAAATTTGGGTGGCCTTTGTGAATTACGAGAAAGCGTCTAATTTCCTTGAAATTTGGGCAACATTAAATAATCTAAGTAGTTACTCTATTGAAAGAAAACACCAACAAGATAGAAATGAAAAGAGGTGTACGTTAAGGGGATACCATCTCGCTGAAATTGGAGCTTGAAGTTTTTTTTAAACAACTTCCATGGACAATTAAGTGTAAGGTAGAAGGAAAGCAACTCAATCATTTGTGATTCGAGGATGATATTGTGCTTATATCTGACAATAAAGAAGAATTGGAAGAATCCTGAACGCACTTAACGATAAGTCCAGAGAGATTGGTCTGCAGATAAACATCGCTACAACCATGTTTATGACAAATGACGACTGTGATAAAGACGCAGTACTGAACATTGAAAACGAGAAAATTACAAGAGCGGATTCATACGTATATCTTGGACAAAAAATAGTAATATCCAAAGAAAACTTGAAAGTGGATTTATCAAAGAGAATATCATTAGCTTCGTCGGTGTTTAGCAGACTGCAGGATATCTTTCTTTTCATTGTCCCAAATACACAAAAAGCGAACACATTTGAACAATGCGCGTTGCCAGTATTGACACACGGAAAGGAAACGTGGGCTCTGAATCAAGAAAGTATAAATCGCCTACAAGTAGCTCAACGAGCGATGGAAAGGAGGATGTTGGGAATATCGTTGTAGGATACGCAGAAATTCGAGGAAGGTCCAAGATAACTGATATAGCTAAGAGGGTAAACAAGTTGAAATCGAGATGTACGATTGGCTCTCTAACTCGATGGTATGACGACATCAAAGATAACTCGATAAACAAGGCCCAAAATCAAGGACATACTTAGGGGAGGCTTATGTCCGACGATGGACTGCATAGCTGATAATGATGCTGTATATGTGTTTCGAACTTTTTGGGCCTAGTCATTAGCAGGCACCAAGCTATAAGAGAGCGTTAGGAAACAGAAAGAGTTTACAAAGTAGGGCCAATAAATACATTTGTATTTAAATTAGAATACTATCTATTTTGCTGGCGTCAACCGATATATCAATGGAGGTCACAATAGCGCCTACGTGAGACTCTAACTAATGAAAATTATTAATTAAATAAAAAAGATAATGCCATATGTAATAATAAAGCCGAAGTAGACTATTGAAATGCTGTCCAAAGTAATAGCAATGTGTTTCGAACTTTTCGGCCCTCGTCAGTAGCCTACACTGAGCTGTTTTGGGAGTTAGTACGTATAACTAATTGTCACCTATGCAAATAAATAGACCTGTCTTTTCTTGAATTTCTCTGAAATTAAGGTAAATTAATATAATAATATAGTTGTATATTACCTTAAAAAACACATTATGACATTAGTTTGGTACGTAAAAATTTATAAATGGCGAAGCACAAATTTGAACTTAACAAGAACAACTCTCAACTTTCCTTTGCCTTATCAGTTTCAGCTATCAGATTATTGAAATATGCGAAAGTTCGCGTCAAGCAGGTAGCAAAGACCAACTACTACTTATGATGATCATCTTTCTTATAATTAAAAAAAATATATTTTTGCCTAAATAAATAGCCCAAGACAAAATTTAATGGCGACTAAGCATAAAAATAGATCACCATAAGAATTTTTATTTATCTTAACATTAGTAATATAATACGTAGGATGAAAAGTTTTTGGTCTAACACATAGATGTCGCCCTGTTCAAAAAATCTATTTTATTTTCAGGAAGTACCAACCTTCAAACGATACGTGGCAAAATTTCATGACATTTCGACTATTAATTTACAAGCTACAGTGGTTGGTATGCTGAATTTAAACGCAGTCGTACAGATAGAAATGGTGCTGAACACTCTGGACGCACAAATGAGGTCTTTACACTGCAAAACATAAAAAAAAATCCACAAAATTGTTTCGTATGACCGTGAAGTGAAATTGCGTGAGATAGCTGACATCCTAAAGATATCAAAAAAACGTGTTGGTCAGATTTTACATGAACATTTGGGCATGAGAAGGCTCTGTTCGAAATGCGTATCGCGTTTGCTCACAGTGGACCAAAAACAACAACGTGTTTAAGATTCTGAGCGCTGTTTGGACCTGGTTAAGCACGATAAAAAGGATTTTTTCATGCGATATGTGACAATGGATGAAATATAGATCCACCACTATACACCGGAATCATATCGGCAATCAGTTGACTGGACAGCAGTTGGTGAAAGCCGCCCGAAGCGACCAAAAATCCAACAGTCGGCTGGAAAGGTTTTGACTTCTGTATTTGGGATGTGGATGGAATAATCGACTATGCTGAGAAGGGAAAAAAAAAAACCATCATTAGTGAATATTATATAAAGTTATTGGTGCGTTTGAAGGCAGAGATCGCAAAGAAACCGCCCCAAATGAACAAGAAAAAAGTACTCTATAATCAAGACAATGCACCGTGTCACAAATCAATGATTAAGATGGCAAAATTGCATCAATTGAAGTTCGAATTACTTCCTCATCCACCGTGTTCTCCAGATTTGGCTCCCAGCGACTATTATCTCTTCACAGACCACAAAGAAATTCTCGCGGGAAAGAGATTTGGCTCCAATGAAGAAGTTATCGCCGAAACCGAGGCCTATTTTTAAGGCAAAGACAAATCCTTCTAGAAGAAAGGTATAGAAATGTTAGAAAAGCGTTGGACTGATTGTATCGCTCTTGAAGCAGACTACAAAGTCGAATTTTGCAAAAAAAAAATGTAGCTAGACCAAAAACTTTTCAGCCTACGTGTTAGGCACGATGGAAACAACTGATGCAAACAGATAACTTTAGGGCTTTGAAAGTCAACTTAATAGCGCGCTTGCGTTGTCACAGTATACATATCACGTGATAACAGTAGCATTGCATTTGTAAATATAAAAATGAATTATTCGATATAATTACGACCTGAAAATAACAGAACTAGATGTAACTTAGGATTAAGGCAGATTATTAGGTTATGAAAAATAGTTGGATCTATTATGTTTTGTTGGATTGATAAATTATTTTAACATCTCATATATTAAAATAAATAATTTAATTACGAACAAACTAACTATAGAATACCATATATATTTCTCTTTTTCATCCTAAACCAGACGTATATATATATATATATATATATATATATATATATATATATATATATATATATATATATATATATTAAATGCTTAGTAAGTAGCTCATGTAAGTTACGCTATCAAAAAAATGTAATAAATTTTATTTGTTTCACACTGTATCATAAATCTTCATTAGCGTTATTAATTCCAGTCCAACGACAATATTATTTCAGTTTGGAAGCCGATGAAAGGTTGCCAGAATATTTAATTTAAATTATTACATTACGAGTACAATAATCAAAAAAATTTAAAAAACTGATCCAGTTTAAGTCGGACTTGCGCTATTAGTGTTCCGTATGGTGACTACTACGGAGGTACAAAATGATCATTGACTTCACAAAACACACCCCAAATGAATTTTCAACAAAGTTTGTTTCCTATCTTTGTTGAAAACTAATTCCCTTAATTTTTTTTTATATATCAGGTAAATTATCAAAGTGCGATTGTGATAATTTTCGTTCCTTATGGAAAATTACAAGATTTTTTCAAAATTTTTTAACCGGTATTTTTCGCGTTAGAGTGGGTGGACAGGGTTTGTTGACCATTTTTAAAAATAACACTAAGAAAAATGTGCGCAGGTATTAGATCATATATGCTTTTGATCTTTCGACACTCGACTTGATGACCTGGTAAAATTTGTTTTCACTTCTGATTTCACTCGCCAAAACTAACCCCTTAAGTCAGAACTTAACTTCCAAAACTATACGGTTCTGATTGGGTCATCAATTTCTATATTTGTGCCAAGTTTTTAATTGTCTCTGTCAAATACCATAGTATCGGAGAAAATCGGGTGTGACAGACG
>CM032453.1:98547727-98572727 GCA_019049505.1 Pachyrhynchus sulphureomaculatus | reverse complement strand
ATTCATTACATAACTATATACAAAAGCTTTAATGCCTTAACGACAAAGAATCATTTTATTTCTGTTTGGCATTGTCGCCATTTTTCTTATTGCATATTTCTATCCACAGATTAATTAAATCAACCTTTGAATGTTCACAGGTAGAAATTTAAGATATTTTGTTGCCCATGAGCAAGAGAGAGATTCAAATAAAGTTTTATAGATTATTTTTAGATTTCTTTTTCGGATATTTTAAAACTGGGCTCCTTATTTATAATTTTTCGGAATTTTACTTTCAGTGTAAATTGAAGCATATAATAAAGTTTTTTAATTTGAAGCCAATCCTATTTTTTTTAAATTTTAATCAATTTGATATAAAATTAAAAGTTTGTGAAAATCCAGAATTTTTATTATTATATATATATATATATATATATATATATATATATATATATATATATATATATATATATATATATATATATACATATATATATATATATATATATATATATATATATATATATATTTATATATATATATATATATATATATATATATATATATATATATATATATATATATATATATATATATACGAGGCTGGTTTGAAAAGTCGGTGCAAAAATAAAAACTACTTATGTGTTTAGGGTAAACCTTTTTTATTTTTCGACATAGTCTCCTTTTAGGCTTATACACTTCGTCCAACGATGTTCTAGTTTGTTGATCCCTTCCGAATAATAGGATTTGTCCAAATCTGCAAAATATCCATTAGTGTCTGCAATCACCTCCTCGTTTGAATAAAATCTTTGTCCTGCCAGCCATTTCTTCAAATTGGGGAACAAATAGTAGTCCGAGGGAGCCAAGTCTGGAGAATAGAGGGGATGTGAAACGAGTTGGAATCCTATTTCCATTAATTTTGCGACCACAACTGCTGAGGTGTGTGCTGGTGCGTTGTCGTGATGGAAAAGCACTTTCTTGTGAGCCAATCGCGGGCGTTTTTCTTGCAGCTCGGTTTTCAAACGGTCCAATAACGATGAATAATATTCACCTGTAATAGTTTTACCCTTTTCCAGATAGTCGATGAGGATTATCTCTTGCGAATCCCAAAAGACAGTCGCCATAACCTTTCCGGCCGAAGGAACGGTCTTCGCCTTTTTTGGTGCAGATTCCCCCTTGGTAACCCATTGTTTAGATTGTTGTTTGGTCTCAGGAGTATAGTAATGTATCCATGTTTCATCCACAGTGACGAAACGACGCTTAAAGTCCTCCGGATTCTTCTGGAACAGCTGCAAACCATCCTTGCAACACTTCACACCATTCCGTTTTTGGTCAAGCGTGAGCAATCGCGGCACCCATCTTGCGGATAGCTTTCTCATGTCCAAATGTTTATGCACAATATTATGTACCCGTTCAGTCGAGATGCTCACAGCACTAGCAATCTCACGCACCTTAACTCTTCTGTCATCCATCACCATATCATGGATTTGATCAATGATTTCTGGAGTCGTAACCTCCACAGGCCATCCAGAACGTTCAGCGTCACTTGTGCCCAGTCCGAAAATTTTGAAACCACTTATAAACTGTTCTAATCGAAGGTGCAGAGTCACCATAATGTTTATCAAGCTTCTCTTTAGTCTCCTGAGGCGTTTTGCCTTTCATAAAGTAATGTTTAATCACCACACGAAATTCTTTTTCGTCCATTTCTTGAAAATCACTCGACTTCCTTGATTCACACGAATGCCAAACACAAAGAAATAGACCAATATGGCTGAAACTTGGTGTGCGTTCATTCAAGAGATGCTACTAACTAAACATGACCTCGATACGCGCCCGGTGGTGCCATCTCTCGGACTTTGCACGGACTTTTCAAACCAGCCTCTTATATATATCGGGCATTCTTTTCGATGGGAGATTCCATGTTTTCCAAAATTGGTTTGATCTAAAAAAATCAACCGGAGATGCAAATGAAATCTTAAAGCCTCAACTTTTGATTGCCGTGCGGCACTTTTTGAAAATGGACTCAATATGGCGGCCTAAACTGACAGAATGTCAGAGAGATTATCGTTCCAGGGTGGTTTTATTTCTCTAAGTCACTCTAAATGTATTTTGCAATTTTTACTATTTTCTTCTACCGATAAAGGAGTGAAAGTAATTTAGAGCATCCTGCAGTGGCCAATTTTCTTACTACGAAAGAAAATGGACCAAAAGTTATTCATACAAGAATATGCGGCAATAACGGCCCATCCTATTTCAAGTAAATTTTGGTTGATAGTCAAACTAAATTGAAGATGACCCCAGATCAAGAAGAAGAAATTGAGGCAAGAAGTGAAAAAAACCATCAGGCTTATTTAGGACTTTGGTCAAATCGACAAATGAGAGATTTACAAAAGGATGATCCAAAATATGAATAATGGCATTAAAGGAAAACCTTGAAATTCACGGCGAACCAAAATATCACAATTTTTACATGATAACTGCTATGGATTCAGCAATAAAACAGGGAGGACAACAAATTAACATATCAAAATTCTGAAAATGTTATGTAATAAATGCATCCTGGATGGGATAACTTAATGGCATAATACAATTATTGTCATCATGCATAAAAGAAGAGATACTTTAGACCTTACTAACTATCGACCCATCAGCCTCCTGATGACTAAAATACTTACCAATCGTCTAACAAATAAATTTGAGTTTTTCTTTTCAAAGGAGCAGGCTGGTTTTCGTACAAGGTATGAAAACAAACGACCATCTGCTTACAGTTAAAACCCTCATCGAAAAATATATAGAATATAATAAACATCTGGTGCTCATATTCGTGGACTTCGAAAAGGCTTTTGATTCTGTGAACCAACAGAGACTTTTGGAAGCGCTTGCTAATGTCATATTGCTTATCTCTACCCCAGTGTTCTTAAATACATAAAAGGAAACGCCACCGCTAAATGTCAAAATCAGCAAATTTTAAATTGAAAGAGGAGGGCGCCAGGGTCATAAGCTGGCTCCCAAGCTTTTCGCAATACTTCTAGAAATTATGCTACAATCAATAAACTGGGAAAAAAGAGGGTTTAACATTGATGATGAAAAGGTCAAACACCTTGTTTTGCCCACGACATTGTTTTAATAACAGGCAATGTACAAAAAGCACAAAATATACTGCATATGCTTCAAGAAGCATCAGGAAGGGTTGATTTGAAAGCCAATCTATCTAAGATCAAGTTTATGACAAATCTTGTATTAAACGATACCATAAACGAAATAGTGTGGGGTTCGAGCAAGTACACCGATATAAATAACTAGGACAAGTCTCTCCTGGGAGGCATATGGCAAACTGGACTATATATTTTAAATCTAATCTTCTGATGTGTTTAAAAAGAAAAGTTTTCGACAGATGCGTACTACCTATTCTGGCGTATGGAGCATATACTCTCATACTGACGAAAAAAAAATATTAACAAAATATGTGTCATGCAAAGAAAAATAGAGAGGTCAATGTTAGGCGTTACTCTTAGAGATTACATCCCAAATCACATTTTCAGGACACACAAGACGTAGCCAAATTTATTCTACATCTGTAATGGAACTGGACTGGGCATGATGTTGTTTAAGGATGGCCGATAGAAAAGAAATAGAGTGGCGACCAAGAACCAAAGCCTATCAGAGTAGAGATAAACTATCAAGTCACTGGACTGATGATTTACAGAGAGTGGCTGGAAATTGGGTACAAGTAACCCAGAACAAAAAAAGGTGGCAAGACTTGAGGGAGGCTTTCGTTCAGCAGTAGATAGTATAAGCTGATGACATATATATATATATATATATATATATATATATATATATATATATATATATATATATATATATATATATTAGGTTGATCGCAAAAAATCGATGTCGGAATTTTGTTCGTCTGGACCCCACAAAACGATTCCCCTTTCCAGATATTGAGATAGCTGAAATTTGAGCTCGATTAAACGACGTTAACCCGTGCCGCTCGTCGCTCAAAGTTTGCAAAAATCCAAATTTTTGGCCAAAAAGCTGACATATGGAGCCATAACTCCAGAACGGTAAATAATAGAAACACGCTTAATATCTCAAAAGAAAGCTAATGTTGTTCTTCAAAATTTATATTCTATACATAATTGTTGTTATTTTAAGTCAAACCGAGTTACAACAGCCTTTAGCCCCAAAAACGTGACCTGGTACCAGTAGGAGCCAATTTGGGAGTATTTTACGGGTTTTTATATAATGTGTCTCGGAACTAACATTTTTTTGTTAAAAACTATTTTAGAACTCAATTTTCAAACATAAAGAGCCTTTTGTTCAAATTTAATCTTTTATTATATGGGGATTACCTGACTAGTTTACCAAAGAAAGACCCGTTTGACAGGTAAAAAGGAGGGTGAATCTAATTTCTATTTTAGGGATGGTGATTTTACTTCAGCGTACAACCGACCTTTTATTTATTCAGTTTAGTTTCTAAAGTGCATTTGAGCTGGTTAGATCGAACAATTATCTAGTGAAGATATTTTAACGTTTTTTTTTTTTAAATTTTCCAAGTAGTGTATATTATTGTTTTTATAACTATTATAGTATTATTTTAAAAGACATTTGAAAACATTTTATTGAAATTAAAGTTTGCAATATATTTTGTTTCATTTTCCAAGTTAACTGTTATTTACCTATTGGCCTCTGAAATGGCATCCACATCAGGTGTACAAAGCCGGACCAAGGATAAAATATTTCTTGTGGGCTATCCCATTCACCAGATCACCGGTTGTAAACTACCCTCAAATCGTCAAGTTTTGTGTGCTTTATTTTATAATTTACGTACTGTGAAATTAACTGTAAGAGAATCAGCAAAACTTACAATACGAGAAGTGCTCATTTTTTGGGAGAAAGCTCGAATCCCGACTAAACATGAGCAAGATGCAATTACTAAGCTGGAAAAACTTCACGCCGAGTGGAGAACTCTTCAAAAAGACCGGAAGAAAACATCGAAAACGGCCAAGAACAAATTTAAACAGTTTGTTGAAAAGTTGAATGATCTCTTTGATATTGCTCAACAAGATGCCTTGGCTCTGATGAAATTGGAAGAAGATAAGGCGTTTCTCGTGAAACAGAGGCAGAAGAGCCGCCCAGGTTCCATGACTGGAGTGGATCTCAAGTTGTCTCGAGCTAAAGAAATCAAGGTGCAAAAGGAACTTGCAAAAATGAACCGACAAATCCAAGAAGCAACTTTTGATATTGGTGAGTTTTTTTTTTTATTATTAGTATTCTAAAAAATAGATAAACAAATAAGTAAATAGTTTCATTATAATTGAAAGAAAATTGTACATGAGAGCATGATTTGGCATCTTTATGATTGAGTTTATATTTTTTAAATAATACCTTTTGATAATTAGAAGTAGGTATTTTAGTACCTATGTATTATTACTATTCTGCTAAAACGACAAGTTTTTATAGTCTTTTTTTTTCTCTTTCTTTTGTTGCTTCTTAGAGAGGGATGATGAAGACAAGTTCGAAGAAGGAGAAGAAGACACTAAAGAGGACAGCATCTACCAGGAACTTGAGAGCTTGGAGGAAATGGACATCCCTGAAGAAGCTGCAGAAGATCCAGGACCATCTGAGAGCAAGAGGATGAAAGTTTCATTTGCAAGGGGCGTTAAAGAGATTTTAAACATGAAATTGTCCATTTTATTAGATCGATGTAAGGTATCCGACAGAAATGCCACGAGAATTTTAATAGCTACTCTAGAAATCACTAAACCTTGACCCTCTTGAGTACAAAGTCTCGAAAACTTTATTACATGATAGAAGGCAAATGTTCAGAGAACAATATAATAAAAAAATTTTTGATAAAGTAAACATTCCTGAAAAAGAGCCCGTGGTTGTCCATTGGGACGGTAAACTTTTACCGGGTGTTTTAAAAAATGAACAATGTGAGCGAATAGCTATAGCTATTTCATATGGCGAAAAGGAACACCTGCTGGGAGTTCCTGTAACAGCAAACAGCTCTGGAGAGGAGCAAGCCGTAGCCGTATATGAATGCCTATATGAATGGGGTCTTCTCAACACCGTCAAGGCGATGTGCTTCGACACTACAGCATCCAACACGGGAAGACTCAAAGGAGCATGCGTCATATTGGAGCAAATGTTAGGAAGAGAATTGTTATACCTAGTTTGCCGTCACCATATCTTGGAAATTCTGTTAAGAGGCGTATTCGACACAAAAATGGGATCAACCACTGGACCTCATCCAGACATTTTCAAGAGATTCCTCACTGCGTGGCCCAAGATAGACAAAGGAAAATACGACACAGGTATCAGTGACAATCTAATACAAAGGCAGCTAACTCCAGAAGTAATTGCAAATGTTACTGCTGAATTCGAGACCAAATTAACTGAGAGCCACCCCAGAGATGACTACAAGGAGCTATTGCAGTTGGTTCTCGTATTTGTTGGATCACTAGACGGCAATGTTGTGGGTTTTAGAACTCCAGGAGCCATTCATCACGCTAGGTGGATGGCAAAGGCTATTTACTGCTTAAAAATGTTCATTTTTCGTCGTCAATTTAAGATGTCTAAAGAAGAAGATAGTTCTGTGCGTGCCATTTCTGTTTTCCTAGTTAAAATTTATTGTAAAGCTTGGTTCAATGCTCCAAAAGCTCATCTTGCACCAAAGCAAGATTTAGGTATTTTGCATAGTCTGTTAGACTATAAAGAATGTGACAACGACATTGCAGAAATAGCCCTGACCAAATTTTCGAACCATTTGTGGTATTTGAATGCAAAGTTGGTGGGATTATCGTTTTTTTTTGATCCCACCATTACAGACGATGAAAAGTTGTTAATGGCTAATAAATTGCTCAGTAGCACAGATGAACCATCATAGCACGCTAGGGTTGTAAATCCAAAAGTTAGGAAAGAAAACTTAAAAGAGGTAGTTGATGGAGGATTGGTAAATTTACTTACCAAAGAAACGTTTACATTCTTTGACCAATTTAATATAAAAACAGATTTCCTAAGACAACATCCAAACACCTGGCCTCAAAATAATGACTTCCAAGAAGGATTGAAAATTGTCAAAACACTAAAAGTAGTTAATGATATGGCTGAGCGTGGTGTTAAATTAATAACCGACTTTAACGACCTTCTGACAAAAGATGAAGACCAAAAGCAATATGTCCTGCAAGTTGTAAGTAAATGCCGAGCATTATATCCTGACGTTTCAAAAACTACTTTAACAAAAGCTCTAGAATAGATTAGATAACTATGTAAAATTATCAACTCATATAGTTACTACGTCTGTATCTTTTCTGTGTCTGTTTTGTATGTATTATATACCTAATTTTTATATTTTATAATAAAAAATGTCATTAGACTTATCAGTATTACTTGTTTTTTTATTATATTTCTACTTTAAACTCAAAAATATACAAAAAAAGCAAAATTTATCACTTAATAACAAAATATACTAAGTATGCTCCTAGTGGTACCAGGTCACGTTTTTGGGGCTAAAGGCTGTTGTAACTCGGTTTGACTTAAAATAACAATAATTATGTATAGAATATAAATTTTGAAGAACAACATTAGCTTTCTTTTGAGATATAAAGCGTGTTTCTATTATTTACCGTTCTGGAGTTATGGCTCCATATGTCAGCTTTTTGGCCAAAAATTTGGATTTTTTCAAAATTTGAGCGACGAGCGGCACGGGTTAACGTCGTTTAATCGAGCTCAAATTTCGGCTATCTCAATATCTAGAAAGGGGAATCGTTTTGTGGGGTCCAGACGAACAAGATTCCGACATTTTTTTTCCCCCTCTATGAGATCCGGTCACTCTAATATATATATATATATATATATATATATATATATATATTATATATATATATACATATATATATATATATATATATATATATATATATATATATATATATATATATATATATATATACATATATATATATATATATATATATATATATATATATATATATATATATATATATATATATATATGAGGCATTCTTTCTTGACGGGAGACCTTATGCTCTTCAAAATTGATTTGTTTCAAAAAAATCAACCGGGGGTGCAAATGAAAGCTTGAAGCCTTTAGACTGCCGTGTGGCACTTTTTGAAATTCGCAATAATAGACGCAATATGGCTGCATAAACTGACAAAGTGTCAGAAAAATTATCGTTCCAAGGTAGTTTTCCCTCTCCAAGTCACTCCAAATTCGTTGTAATATTTTGAGAATGTATGATTGAAGGAATCAGGAGTACTCAATAATCGATTTTATTCCAGAATACCAAAATCAAAAATGGCGAATACAATATGGCTGCCGAACAACCTAAACACGTATTGCGCTAGGACGAGATTCTGTGCCTGGGGGTTTTTGGGGTCGCTGATAATAAATCTGAGGTCTGATTCTACTTCGACTCTTCTAGGGGTGAAAAAAGATGGTACGGGAGTTGAATTTTGATTTTCAATCTGACTAGGATAAGATTCTATACCTGGTGGTTTTTGGGGTCATTGATAATGAATGTGAGGTCTTTTTCTACTTCCACCCTTCTAGAAGTGAAAAAAGAGGGTACAGGGGGTTGAATTTTGGTTTTCAATCTAAGTAGGACGAAATCTTGTACCTGGGGTTTTTGGAGTCGCTGATAATGAATCTGATGTCTTTTTCCATTTCAATCGAGTTACGTAAGTGTGGTATTTGGCGACCATATTCGATCCGCCATCTTGAGTTTGAGAGTTTGGATATTGTGGAATTGATTCCTACACAAGTGGTCAATAAAGTCTACAAATTACTTTATCCAAGTTAATCCGATGAGTTTTCAGTGGATTGCAGTACGTGTTTCGCCTCCATATTGTATCCGCCATTTTTAATTTTGGGATTCTGGAATAAAATCAATCATCGTGTAACCCTGACTCCTTCAATCAGACATTCAACATTACAAAGGATTTGGACTGACTTAGAGAAAGAAAACTACCCTGGAACGATAATCTCTCTGACACTCTGTCAGTGAGTCTAATTTCAAAAAGTGCCGCATGGCAATCAAAAGTTGAGGCTTCAAGATTTTATTTGCATCTCCGGCTGATTTTTTTTAGATCAAACCAATTTTGGAAAACATGAAATCTCCCATCCAAAAAGAATGCCCGATATATATATATATATATATATATATATATATATATATGTATATATATATATATATATATATATATATATATATATATATATATATATATATATATATATATATATATATGTATATATATTTTGTCGTGGGCAAAACAAGGTGATTAACCTTTTCATCATCAATGTTAAACCCTATTTTTTTCACAGTTTATTGATTGTAGCATAATTTCTAGAAGTATTGCGAAAAGTTTGGTAGCCAGTGTATGACCCTGGCACACTCCTCTTTCAATTTAAAATTTGCTGGTTTTGACATTAGCGGTGGCATTTCCGTTTATGTATTTAAGAACACTGGGTAGCGATAAGCAATATGACATTAGCAAGCGCTTCCAAAAGTCTCTGTTGGTTCACAGAATCAAAAGCCTTTTCGAAGTCCACGAATATGAGCACCAAATGTTTATTATATTCTATATATTTTTCTATGAGGGCTTTAACTGTACCTTGTACGGAAACCCGCCTGCTCCTTTGAAAGGAAAAACTCAAATTTATTTGTTAGACGTTTGGTAAGTATTTTAGTGAATAATTTGTATATATGACTCAGGAGGCTAATGGGTCGATAGTTAGTAAGGTCTAAAGTATCTCTTTTTTTATGCATGATGACAATAATTGTATTATTCCATTGCGATGAAGTTATCCCATCCAGGATGCATTTATTACATAACATTTTCAGAATTTTGATAATTTGTTGTCCTCCCTATTTTATTGCTGAATCCATAGTAGTTATCATGTAAAAGTTGTGATGTTTTGGTTCGCCGTGAATTTCAAAGTTTTCCTTTAATGCCATTATTCATATTTTGGATCATCCTTTTGTAAATCTCTCCAATAATTGTGGATCATCTTTTTATGTAGTTTATAAGCAAAATTCGTTGCAGTCCTAAAATACGGTCGCCATAAACTTTCCAGAAGACGACTAAATTCTTGCCTCCTTTAGAGGTTCAAAGCCCCTATGAATATTCCGCATCTGTTCTTGTATCACAGGATGATCCAAATAGAACTCTTACCAATCTCTAAAGCAGCCAATTATTTTTAACAAGTTTCTTTTCTCACCAGTTTCTGAATTGGTGTAAGAAGTTTGGTGATCCATCGTACAGAGAGTATTTCCATCAATAAGTCGTCATGCACAATCTTAAAAATTGTAGATTTGTATACTCGAGCTTCTTTAGTAAGCAGTAAGATGTTCATTTGTCGATTTGACAAAAGTCCTAAATAAGCCTGATGGTTTTTTTCACTTCTTGCCTCAATTTCTTCTTCTTGATCTGGGGTCATCTTCAATTCAGTTTGACTATCAACCAAAATTTATTTGAAATAGGATGGGCCGTTATTGCCGCATATTCTTGTATGAATAACTTTTGGTCCATTTTCTTTCGTAGTAAGAAAATTGGTCACTGCAGGATGCTCTAAATTACTTTCACTCATTTATCGGTAGAAGAAAATAGTAAAAATTGCAAAATACAGCAAACTCTTTAAAATACTTAAGACGACTAAGTATGACGCCATTTTCGGAGCTAGCCAGACGACTCAAAAATACTCTAGTAATTTCTGATTCATAGCTTATTATAATAAATCTTGACGATAATGATATTGATACTTTTGACTGTGATTTTGAATAATCAATATGACTGTCGTTTTCAAATTTATAACATAAATGATAAATGTTCCGGTAATATTATTTGTATTTTGTTTAGTACATTTTGGTATATAATATACACATACACGTTTTGAGTGAGGGCAACTTATATATTTTTTTCATTTGTATAAGTTCTATTTACTTTTTATAGTATACCTGTAAGACCATATATTATTATAAAATGGGGTATAAAACTGCAGCAATTTACACCAATATTTATTCATATTTGTATTTTAAATATTTCTTCCATACTGACAGATTGAAATTTTAGCAAATATTTAAAATATCTATGTCAATAAAATAGTATAGTAACTATTTTTTATTTTTATTTATTGCTCAATAAATACTCTTCATTACTAGACATCTAAAATGGGACCAATCATTATCCGCACACCGTTCGAATAAATTAAACTAATATTCTTTTAATGGATCAATATTTTAATGTATTGAATATACATGTGAAATTGTTGTTTTACGTTTCGAATATAAATTATGAATAAAATAACTTTTTATACTAGAACTGTCCAAGTTTTGATTGCTAACTGATATGATATGTTATATATAATACCTAAAATATTCGTATAAATTGTTTTGAGTCATATCAACAGTTTAAAGCAAAATCTCTATAGTTACCCGAAACATTCATCAATTTTCATAAAAATGAATTAAGATTTTTACCTAAATAATAAAAACAAATCTGCTACTAGCACTGCAGGAATTAATTACACTTCAAGTTTTCTATTGTAATAAGTAAAGAAGCGGTACGAAATTATTTTGAAATATTTTATGCAAAGATGAACATTCGTAGGAATACTTCGCTTGCTCTAAACTTTATGACTCAGTTATCCTAGAAGAGTTTATTATTCTAAAAATGACTGTATAACACTATAATTTTTCCAGATTAAATCAGAAAAGACTGCATTACCTAAACGAGTAGAGCAAAATTGTATTTAATAAATATAAGAAAGAATCTTTAATTATGCTGAAAAGTTTAACCTGTCAAATTTTGATTTGGAGTATTGCCTTTGCCGTAATAATCCGGTTGATTTAAGTTAATTTTCTATTTAATGGTACAGGATGATCATTTTTATACTCTCGGGCTTAATTTTGGAAAAATTGTTTGATATTTTTTTTTAATGTAGAATGGTATAGTGTATGTCAAGGAATATACTGACGTATTTGACATTTGGTGGTGAAAAGGACACTGGGCGCTGCGTCGCCAAATATCTTATTTTGCCATCGACATACCTTTTGTAAAACGGCTTTGAAAAGCCCTAATTTTTTCCAACTTTGTTTTCTAATTTGTTTTGCGAAAAAGGTGTGTAGCAAAAATCCTTTAAAATATTATTTTTTGGTCATCGCGGTTACCATGCCACGTTTAGCGGTTTATCTAGTAGGCGGCTGTCATACCTTAATCTGACAGTAATAATAATAATATTAGTAACTATGCTGTTGAGGATTTTTCTTTAACGAAATATGTTTTAACGATAAAAAACAAGAACGTATTATTTTTATTGAAATCACAAAAAAACTACATAACTTTTAATATTACATAACTTATTACATGTTTATAAAATTAAATGTTTTAAATTTAAAAAATAAAAAAAAAACATCAAAAAATTTTTTCTATTCTTTTCACTAACGCTTAATGAGTGGCTTTTTAAATCATTTTTCCAGATATACCATTGTAACTGGTAACTTAGGACCTCATTGAATAACTTGGCTGCGAATTCCCATCCATCTTCGTGAAAACCGTTCATTCAAATACTCTCTAACAGCAGCAGTTTTATGAGTTGCTGCTCCGTCGTGTTGATACCACATATGCTTTCTTAAAATAAGGGGAATATTTTCTAATAAAACTGGTAGAGTATTAACCAATAAATTAAGGTATCTATTTCCAGTTAGTTTTCCCTCAAAAAAGTATGGTCTAACCAAATATCTTCCAATTATCCCACACTATTCATTAACGCCATGATGGCCTTGATTTTGAATTTGATTAACGCTGTATGGATTCTCGTCAGCCCCGTAATGATAATTTTTTCTGTTAGGTTTGCCGTTGCTAACAAAATGACTTTCACTTGTTCATAATTATGATTCAGAAAATAACGTTCTTCGTCATATTTAATCATATTTACTGCTATAAAACTCAGTCGTCGTTCGGAATCAAACTGTGTTAATAAATGAAGATTATGCATTTTATCGTCATGGTATTTGTTAGCTTTAAGAGATTTCTGAATAGCCCCATAAGATACATTTAATTGCCTGCTTGCTTGTCTGATGTCTGTCTATGGGGACGGTTTGAAAATATTGAATAATTTCGGCTACTTTTTCACGTATTAAAACAGCTTTTTGTTTAGAAACACCTTTCTGCCCAGAAAATGCATCCATATTGCTCCTCAAATTTCATTCTAATCGACAAAGCATAGTGTGATCCGGGATGTACCTGTCGGGGTAACGTTCTCGATACAGTCTAACGGCTTTCCGAGAATTTCTTCTTGCTTCTTCATAAATGAGAAACATATCTACTTTTTCAGCATGGGAAACCACTTCAACCAGAAGCTATTAACACACTGTTTACTTAGTTTAACTCTATTG
The DNA here is from genome assembly GCA_019049505.1 of Pachyrhynchus sulphureomaculatus. NCBI lineage: Eukaryota > Metazoa > Arthropoda > Insecta > Coleoptera > Curculionidae > Pachyrhynchus > Pachyrhynchus sulphureomaculatus. The sequence continues at coordinate 98,559,318 of CM032453.1, read as the reverse complement.
AATTGAATAGGTGTACAAACAAGAACTGTCAGATTAAAATATGATACCCGACCACTAGATATACTGTTAGAAAACCGCCAAACATGGCATAAGATCCATGGCAACAGCGATGATCAAAAGATATTATATTAGAAGGCTTTTGCTGCATAACTTTTTAAAAAACAAATTAGAAAAAAAACTGTTTAAGGAAGAAATGTTGAAAAAAAATTAGGGCTTTTCAATGCCGTTTTACAAAAGGTATGTCGTTGGAAAAAAAAATTGTTCGTCGTCGAGGCGCCTACCGTTGTTTTCACCACCAAATGTCAAATACGTCAGTATACTCCTTGACATTCACTATACCATTCTACATTTTAAAAAAATAAATATCAAATAATTTTCCATAAATCGGGGCCGGACGTTTAAAAATGACCACACTGTACTGATCTATTAATAAGCCCCATAACAATAATTTTTGCGGTAAAATGACAGTAATACTTCAGATTTTAATTTGTTGATTAAATGCTTTTTGATGGCGACATAGATAAACATTTTATATATCATTGTACTATTTAAGTAATTTAACAGCTCAAATTCTAATCACACCAAACATCGAATTTAGAGATCATTTGACGTCAAAGTTTTAGGTGATGCCCATTCAAAAACAAAAAAAATTATTAAAGACTCGAAAATTTCGGAAAATACAGCATTACTGTCCTAATAATATTTTTTATTAAAAATTAACAAAAGTACCGAAAATGTTTCAATTAGAAATTCGGTGTGCGTGCCTTTGATGTTTTTTGTTCATTCAAAACAAAATGTTGGAGTGGTAAACTAGCGGTTGAATTAATATATATTTGATTTTACTTTACGACGAACTAGTTATATTTAATCTGTATCTGTGATCTTTCCTCTTTGATGCGGTACAAAAGCGTAAAGTAATCCGGATCGACCTAATTTGTGTCAATTGAAAACAGCCAAAATAGCCCGTGCTAGTGGATATCTTGAATAATAAATGTTTTAACGAAATTTTGATCTCGGTAGTTTTGAGTAGACTACCTAAATAAAAATTTGTCACAATATTATCGAAATTATCAATATTTTTTAAATTATCAATATATATCGATCTAGGTCCAAGGGCGATTTAATTTGCGCCCCGCCTTCCCAAATAAAATGCAATCTGGATATTTCAACTTTACCAACTTCAAGAATCTGAGGGTAGATTTCCATAAAAAATAAATCAGTTTTGTACTAAAATTTTACTCTTCGCAAAGTAATAACCGTAAGGGGAGGAGAAATTTGTACCAAAACCTTCTCAAACTGATCACTGATAATATAAATTTCTAAATGAAATGAAACCAATAATTTTATTATTTGTCACTTATTTTTTTATTTATCTACTACTGCAGTTTTGTAGGTTTTCTACATTTTCAAGAATAATTCTACAAACTAAGGTGGTTTATTTACGATTGATAACAAATTTTGGAATTACCCATCATTAAATTTCCTTGAACATAAATTAAAATTATTTTATTACAAAGGGTTAAATTCATTATTGTTTGCAAAACAGGTATTTTCTGTTAACAGAAAAAATTTTGTTAATGTTTTTTTGGACGTATTTACAGGTCTTAACAGAAGTTAGCTTCCAAATTTCAAGAAACATTTTTCAATATATTCTTAAAACATTTTATAAAATTCATTCTTCAAAAATATATCTAAAAAAACACTTCTAAAATACGTCAAACAGGGTGGAATTCTGAACATCTGTTTGATTATTTAAGAGGGTTGTATCCTTATTTTTATTGTGTTTTTAGATCTTTATAGCGTCGAACGTATATAATTTTCTTCCTTTTTGTGCTTTATGTAATATTTGTAGATTATTTATATCTGGAAAAATAGTATTTGCTTGATGGAAGAAGTTAATAAAGTTGAAGTCTTCTTTGTTTAATCTAAAAGATGTTTGGTGTTCTTTAAATGTACTACCGAAATTTCTCTCTGTTTGGCCTATGTAACAGCTATTACATTCATTAAATCACAGTTTGTAAAACTCCAGAGTCTTGTCTTTTACATTGAAAAAGAAGGAGGAAAGATTTTGGGGTGATTTAAAAGCGATATTTATATTATCTTTTGCAAGTATATATGCCATTTTATTAGAAATTGGTCCGAAATAGGAGGAAAAATTTTGTTTTTTATCGTTTTTAACGTATAGATAAATATGTCGTAAATTTAGTTGTTTTTGTTTATTTTTAATTAGGTTAGCTACGGTTTTTTTTCTGAAATCTGTTGTTATGGAGGGTATTCTTCATTATATCTAATTTTTTCTTTAAATTATTTTGTTTAAAGGGATGGAGAATGCTCTGTGAATCATTGATCTATAGGCTACGAGTTTATGTGACTTTGGTTGGCATGAATTATTGGGAATAGTGGTGGTTGCAAAAGTGAACTTTCTAAAAATATCGAAGGAGAGTTTATTGTTATGTTTGGTGATGGAGAGGTCTAGCAAGTTTATTTTGTTATTCATTTATTTTTCTAATGTGAATTTTATATTCGGATGTATTCCATTCAAGGAATTTAGGGTGGATTGGAGACTCAAATTATACAACTAATGATATATCTATAATTTTTGGGGTTGATATATCGATAACATTTCTAGCAATAACATGGTTTAGCACATGCCTATGTCAGATATAGGCATGGTCTAACAAAAATAATGCTGTTAAAATATTTGAAATTAAACTTGTACAGCAAACTTATAGAATGAGTTGAATTTATATTTGGTTGAAGTAATAAATTTATGCAAGTGACAAAATGTTTATTAAAATAATTAAAATAATACGCCTCGGCTAACGAAGGTTGCACCTAATCTTATTTGTTTGGCCTTTAGAGTCCTATTTAGTTAATTGGTGGATGCTATGCCGTGTATGTTGATAAATTGAATGAGTCTATACATGATAATCCGCGGAAGTTTTGGTCTTTTGTTAATGGCAAATGTACGATTAACGGGTTTCCACGCTGTATGATCCTGGATGGCACTGAGGGTAGCTACGCGTTGGTGAGGTCTGTTCTGGAGTGTTCAGCGATTGTCTGGTCGCCAATATTTGAAGTATATAAGTACAATCTCGAAAAAATCAGAACAAGTTTCTACGACTGTGTGCTTATAAGTGTGATATGGCAATAGTTGGCCATGATTATACGATTATTAGGGGCCATATGAACTTGACTCTGTTAGCTCATAGACGTTTGGGGAGTGATCAGTATTTATAAGGTAATTAACGGGTTAATACTACTACCTTATTATCATTCGTAAAATTTAATGTACCTTAATTTAAGACAAACTGAATTGTTCTTTACTGGCTTCCACAGAACTGATTATGATTATCATTCACCACTGTTGAGGGCTATGAGATTCATGAACCAGTGCCGGGAGAATTTTTTCAGGTTCCCCCTCTTCCTTCAGAAGGGATGCTCTGGCGTTGATTGTTTCACGGTAGGAGTGTAAACCGTTGTGTTTCATTCCACATTTTTCGGCCGTTCTGTTATTGATATGGTTATATTGTAAAGTATTATAAATACATTGTAAAAAGGGGTGTACCCGTATATTCTCAAAAAAATAAATAAAAAAATAAATAAATTTTTGTGTCATAAACACTAGTTTTAAATAATGCACAAATGACTACCATGAGTTTTAAACGAAGTGTTGGACACAACGGAGAATATTTAAAAACAAAAGAGGACCACTTTAAGGTAAGAACTGATTTAATATGATTTGATTTTTGGTTTGCGTATGTAAAAACAAATTTAAATTAACTATAAACCTAACTAGGGATTGGTTACTAATAATGAACCAAATTAGTAACAAAAATATTGTGGGAAAATTTCAGACTAAAACATTAAAGACTTTTATATCATTTTATGATACTAAAAGTAAATCAAAATCTTTGAATTAAGATTTATATATACATACATTCATACATATATATATATATATATATATATATATATATATATATATATATATATATATATATATATATATATATGCAAAAAACGCGCTGATACCCAGTAAGTTTATGTTATTATATTTATATTGTACATAACCAGAATTTTTTCTTATAAAATGTTTATATTATAGCAGGAGTTGAAGTAGAATAATTCTACAAACTAAGGTGGTTTATTTACGATTGATAACAAATTTTGGAATTACCCATCATTAAATTTCCTTGAACATAAATTAAAATTATTTTATTACAAAGGGTTAAATTCATTATTGTTTGCAAAACAGGTATTTTCTGTTAACAGAAAAAATTTTGTTAATGTTTTTTTGGACGTATTTACAGGTCTTAACAGAAGTTAGCTTCCAAATTTCAAGAAACATTTTTCAATATATTCTTAAAACATTTTATAAAATTCATTCTTCAAAAATATATCTAAAAAAACACTTCTAAAATACGTCAAACAGGGTGGAATTCTGAACATCTGTTTGATTATTTAAGAGGGTTGTATCCTTATTTTTATTGTGTTTTTAGATCTTTATAGCGTCGAACGTATATAATTTTCTTCCTTTTTGTGCTTTATGTAATATTTGTAGATTATTTATATCTGGAAAAATAGTATTTGCTTGATGGAAGAAGTTAATAAAGTTGAAGTCTTCTTTGTTTAATCTAAAAGATGTTTGGTGTTCTTTAAATGTACTACCGAAATTTCTCTCTGTTTGGCCTATGTAACAGCTATTACATTCATTAAATCACAGTTTGTAAACTCCAGAGTCTTGTCTTTTACATTGAAAAAGAAGGAGGAAAGATTTTGGGGTGATTTAAAAGCGATATTTATATTATCTTTTGCAAGTATATATGCCATTTTATTAGAAATTGGTCCGAAATAGGAGGAAAAATTTTGTTTTTTATCGTTTTTAACGTATAGATAAATATGTCGTAAATTTAGTTGTTTTTGTTTATTTTTAATTAGGTTAGCTACGGTTTTTTTTCTGAAATCTGTTGTTATGGAGGGTATTCTTCATTATATCTAATTTTTTCTTTAAATTATTTTGTTTAAAGGGATGGAGAATGCTCTGTGAATCATTGATCTATAGGCTACGAGTTTATGTGACTTTGGTTGGCATGAATTATTGGGAATAGTGGTGGTTGCAAAAGTGAACTTTCTAAAAATATCGAAGGAGAGTTTATTGTTATGTTTGGTGATGGAGAGGTCTAGCAAGTTTATTTTGTTATTCATTTATTTTTCTAATGTGAATTTTATATTCGGATGTATTCCATTCAAGGAATTTAGGGTGGATTGGAGACTCAAATTATACAACTAATGATATATCTATAATTTTTGGGGTTGATATATCGATAACATTTCTAGCAATAACATGGTTTAGCACATGCCTATGTCAGATATAGGCATGGTCTAACAAAAATAATGCTGTTAAAATATTTGAAATTAAACTTGTACAGCAAACTTATAGAATGAGTTGAATTTATATTTAGTTGAAGTAATAAATTTATGCAAGTGACAAAATGTTTATTAAAATAATTAAAATAATACGCCTCGGCTAACGAAGGTTGCACCTAATCTTATTTGTTTGGCCTTTAGAGTCCTATTTAGTTAATTGGTGGATGCTATGCCGTGTATGTTGATAAATTGAATGAGTCTATACATGATAATCCGCGGAAGTTTTGGTCTTTTGTTAATGGCAAATGTACGATTAACGGGTTTCCACGCTGTATGATCCTGGATGGCACTGAGGGTAGCTACGCGTTGGTGAGGTCTGTTCTGGAGTGTTCAGCGATTGTCTGGTCGCCAATATTTGAAGTATATAAGTACAATCTCGAAAAAATCAGTATTTATAAGGTAATTAACGGGTTAATACTACTACCTTATTATCATTCGTAAAATTTAATGTACCTTAATTTAAGACAAACTGAATTGTTCTTTACTGGCTTCCACAGAACTGATTATGATTATCATTCACCACTGTTGAGGGCTATGAGATTCATGAACCAGTGCCGGGAGAATTTTTTCAGGTTCCCCCTCTTCCTTCAGAAGGGATGCTCTGGCGTTGATTGTTTCACGGTAGGAGTGTAAACCGTTGTGTTTCATTCCACATTTTCGGCCGTTCTGTTATTGATATGGTTATATTGTAAAGTATTATAAATACATTGTAAAAAGGGGTGTACCCGTATATTCTCAAAAAAATAAATAAAAAAATAAATAAATTTTTGTGTCATAAACACTAGTTTTAAATAATGCACAAATGACTACCATGAGTTTTAAACGAAGTGTTGGACACAACGGAGAATATTTAAAAACAAAAGAGGACCACTTTAAGGTAAGAACTGATTTAATATGATTTGATTTTTGGTTTGCGTATGTAAAAACAAATTTAAATTAACTATAAATCTAACTAGGGATTGGTTACTAATAATGAACCAAATTAGTAACAAAAATATTGTGGGAAAATTTCAGACTAAAACATTAAAGACTTTTATATCATTTTATGATACTAAAAGTAAATCAAAATCTTTGAATTAAGATTTATATATACATACATTCATACATATATATATATATATATATATATATATATATATATATATATATATATATATATATATATATATATATATATATATATATGCAAAAAAACGCGCTGATACCCAGTAAGTTTATGTTATTATATTTATATTGTACATAACCAGAATTTTTTCTTATAAAATGTTTATATTATAGCAGGAGTTGAAGTAAAATAATAATTTTCATTAAATATTGATATCAGCTTCAAAATTTTTACAGAATTTAGTAATTTTCTTCAGAAAAATAAGGTCCTCGGCAATTGCATTAAAGGCGCGGTTTAAAATGTCAGATTTGAAATTAAAAAGAATAAGTGGTTGTCCTGGTATGCTACTCTTTGGTAAATATTTTTTACACATGGCTTCTAAAACGACTTAACAAAACTTTTATTTTATTTAGTGAGATTTACATAAATGTTATTTCACTTGGAAGTTATATATATATATATATATATATATATATATATATATATATATATATATATATATATATATATATATATATATATATATAACTTCCAAGTGAAATAACATTTATGTAAATCTCACTAAATAAAATAAAAGTTTTGTTAAGTCGTTTTAGAAGCCATGTGTAAAAAATATTTACCAAAGAGTAGCATACCAGGACAACCACTTATTCTTTTTAATTTCAAATCTGACATTTTAAACCGCGCCTTTAATGCAATTGCCGAGGACCTTATTTTTCTGAAGAAAATTACTAAATTCTGTAAAAATTTTGAAGCTGATATCAATATTTAATGAAAATTATTATTTTACTTCAACTCCTGCTATAATATAAACATTTTATAAGAAAAAATTCTGGTTATGTACAATATAAATATAATAACATAAACTTACTGGGTATCAGCGCGTTTTTTGCATATATATATATATATATATATATATATATATATATATATATATATATATATATATATATATATATATGTATGAATGTATGTATATATAAATCTTAATTCAAAGATTTTGATTTACTTTTAGTATCATAAAATGATATAAAAGTCTTTAATGTTTTAGTCTGAAATTTTCCCAAAATATTTTTGTTACTAATTTGGTTCATTATTAGTAACCAATCCCTAGTTAGGTTTATAGTTAATTTAAATTTGTTTTTACATACGCAAACCAAAAATCAAATCATATTAAATCAGTTCTTACCTTAAAGTGGTCCTCTTTTGTTTTTAAATATTCTCCGTTGTGTCCAACACTTCGTTTAAAAACTCATGGTAGTCATTTGTGCATTATTTAAAACTAGTGTTTATGACACAAAAATTTATTTATTTTTTTATTTATTTTTTTGAGAATATACGGGTACACCCCTTTTTACAATGTATTTATAATACTTTACAATATAACCATATCAATAACAGAACGGCCGAAAATGTGGAATGAAACACAACGGTTTACACTCCTACCGTGAAACAATCAACGCCAGAGCATCCCTTCTGAAGGAAGAGGGGGAACCTGAAAAAATTCTCCCGGCACTGGTTCATGAATCTCATAGCCCTCAACAGTCGTGAATGATAATCATAATCAGTTCTGTGGAAGCCAGTAAAGAACAATTCAGTTTGTCTTAAATTAAGGTACATTAAATTTTACGAATGATAATAAAGTAGTAGTATTAACCCGTTAATTACCTTATAAATACTGATCACTCCCCAAACGTCTATGAGCTAACAGAGTCAAGTTCATATGGCCCCTAATAATCGTATAATCATGGCCAACTATTGCCATATCACACTTATAAGCACACAGTCGTAGAAACTTGTTCTGATTTTTTCGAGATTGTACTTATATACTTCAAATATTGGCGACCAGACAATCGCTGAACACTCCAGAACAGACCTCACCAACGCGTAGCTACCCTCAGTGCCATCCAGGATCATACAGCGTGGAAACCCGTTAATCGTACATTTGCCATTAACAAAAGACCAAAACTTCCGCGGATTATCATGTATAGACTCATTCAATTTATCAACATACACGGCATAGCATCCACCAATTAACTAAATAGGACTCTAAAGGCCAAACAAATAAGATTAGGTGCAACCTTCGTTAGCCGAGGCGTATTATTTTAATTATTTTAATAAACATTTTGTCACTTGCATAAATTTATTACTTCAACCAAATATAAATTCAACTCATTCTATAAGTTTGCTGTACAAGTTTAATTTCAAATATTTTAACAGCATTATTTTTGTTAGACCATGCCTATATCTGACATAGGCATGTGCTAAACCATGTTATTGCTAGAAATGTTATCGATATATCAACCCCAAAAATTATAGATATATCATTAGTTGTATAATTTGAGTCTCCAATCCACCCTAAATTCCTTGAATGGAATACATCCGAATATAAAATTCACATTAGAAAAATAAATGAATAACAAAATAAACTTGCTAGACCTCTCCATCACCAAACATAACAATAAACTCTCCTTCGATATTTTTAGAAAGTTCACTTTTGCAACCACCACTATTCCCAATAATTCATGCCAACCAAAGTCACATAAACTCGTAGCCTATAGATCAATGATTCACAGAGCATTCTCCATCCCTTTAAACAAAATAATTTAAAGAAAAAATTAGATATAATGAAGAATACCCTCCATAACAACAGATTTCAGAAAAAAACCGTAGCTAACCTAATTAAAAATAAACAAAAACAACTAAATTTACGACATATTTATCTATACGTTAAAAACGATAAAAAACAAAATTTTTCCTCCTATTTCGGACCAATTTCTAATAAAATGGCATATATACTTGCAAAAGATAATATAAATATCGCTTTTAAATCACCCCAAAATCTTTCCTCCTTCTTTTTCAATGTAAAAGACAAGACTCTGGAGTTTACAAACTGTGATTTAATGAATGTAATAGCTGTTACATAGGCCAAACAGAGAGAAATTTCGGTAGTACATTTAAAGAACACCAAACATCTTTTAGATTAAACAAAGAAGACTTCAACTTTATTAACTTCTTCCATCAAGCAAATACTATTTTTCCAGATATAAATAATCTACAAATATTACATAAAGCACAAAAAGGAAGAAAATTATATACGTTCGACGCTATAAAGATCTAAAAACACAATAAAAATAAGGATACAACCCTCTTAAATAATCAAACAGATGTTCAGAATTCCACCCTGTTTGACGTATTTTAGAAGTGTTTTTTTTAGATATATTTTTGAAGAATGAATTTTATAAAATGTTTTAAGAATATATTGAAAAATGTTTCTTGAAATTTGGAAGCTAACTTCTGTTAAGACCTGTAAATACGTCCAAAAAAACATTAACAAAATTTTTTCTGTTAACAGAAAATACCTGTTTTGCAAACAATAATGAATTTAACCCTTTGTAATAAAATAATTTTAATTTATGTTCAAGGAAATTTAATGATGGGTAATTCCAAAATGTACCGGAAAATTTGTTATCAATCGTAAATAAACCACCTTAGTTTGTAGAATTATTCTTGAAAATGTAGAAAACCTACAAAACTGCAGTAGTAGATAAATAAAAAATAAGTGACAAATAATAAAATTATTGGTTTCATTTCATTTAGAAATTTATATTATCAGTGATCAGTTTGAGAAGGTTTTGGTACAAATTTCTCCTCCCCTTACGGTTATTACTTTGCGAAGAGTAAAATTTTAGTACAAAACTGATTTATTTTTTATGGAAATCTACCCTCAGATTCTTGAAGTTGGTAAAGTTGAAATATCCAGATTGCATTTTATTTGGGGAGGCGGGGCGCAAATTAAATCGCCCTTGGACCTAGATCGATATATATTGATAATTTAAAAAATATTGATAATTTCGATAATATTGTGACAAATTTTTATTTAGGTAGTCTACTCAAAACTACCGAGATCAAAATTTCGTTAAAACATTTATTATTCAAGATATCCACTAGCACGGGCTATTTTTTACACATGGCTTCTAAAACGACTTAACAAAACTTTTATTTTATTTAGTGAGATTTACATAAATGTTATTTCACTTGGAAGTTATATATATATATATATATATATATATATATATATATATATATATATATATATATATATATATATATATGTATATATATATATATATATATATATATATATATATATATATATATATATATATATATATATGTATATATTTATGGGTCTGTTACAGCTAACGCTGTCTCTCTTCTCTCAACCTCGCGTTCCATTCTCTTCGATCTTCCCAGTCTCCTTCCTGTAACGCTCTATTTTCCATTGCCTCATCGACATCATCCCGCCATGAGCGCCTAGGTCTTCCCCTCTTTCTTCTTCCAATTGGACTCCACTCTGTGATTTCCTTAATCCACCTTCTGTCGTCGCTTCTCCTTACGTGACCATACCATTCCAATCGTTTTTCTTCCATGGCATGTACTGCGTCTTTTGTTATTCCTATTCGCGTTCTTCCTTCCTCGTCCCTAATCCTATTAGTCCGGGTTACCCTACAACACCTTTTCCAACATTCCATCTCTACTGCGTTTATTTTTGATTTATATTTCTTGTTAATGGTACATGTTTCTGACCCATATGTCATGATACTTTCAATGATTGTTCTGTATATTCTGACTTTGTTTGCTTTCGTTATGTGCTTATCCCATAATATTGAGTTTAACTGTCTGATGCAGGTTCTGGTTTGTTTCAGTCTCGATTTCATTTCTTCTTCGGATGTTGCTTCTCTTGTTATTGTGGTGCCCAGGTATTTAAATTGATCAGTTCTTTTAATTGTTACGTTCTCTTCAATTTCTAGATTTTCTATTTCTCCTGTTTTAGTTGCTAGGTATTCTGTCTAATTAAAGTTTATGTCTAGCCCAGCTTTGTCATACTCTTCCTTCAGTTTCCTCACCATATAGCTGAGATCTTCGTCCTGTGCCATGACGACTTGGTCATCTGCGAAACTCAAGCTGTATAAGTAGTCATCTCTTACTGGGACTCCCATACCTTGACATTTATTTTTCCAGTTTTTTTTAAAGTCTGTTCCAGGTAGATTTT
>CM032453.1:98495227-98542727 GCA_019049505.1 Pachyrhynchus sulphureomaculatus | reverse complement strand
ATTCAAATTCGAAAATTTAAAAAAAATTAAAAAGGGGGACAACTGGATTTTATTAGCCCAAATTACCCGCTCCTGAAAGACCGTCATTGTACGAACTAGCTTAAGCGCAGGCAAATATACGATTTACTTAAATGACTACAGATTTTGAAATATCAGGTAAAATTAATCAACAACAAACGAAAATAATAACCGAAAACACCAAGTAAAAATAATATTTAACCATAATCTATTATTTGAAAAGAAATAATTTCTTGGTATTTTGTAACTGGATCCTTGCCCCTTCACAGTTGAATTTTATGTTAACAGCTGTTTAGGTTTGTACAAAATATAAACAGAATTTCAAATAGGTTTTTCTCTTAATATTTTCAAGATTAATACGATTTCCTTTTAAGAAATGTAAGATTTATTTAGTGTTAAAGTGAAGTAGGTCTAAAAACATTTTTCTTTATTATTTTTATGTACCTTAAATGTGCAGTCGATCTCCATACAAAATATCCTAGGTTATGCGTGATATGTTTATAATTAAACCAACTATACCAAAAGACACGAACTATTACACATTGCTTCTGCATTCTACTTTCTACAAATCTCTTAATGAACACCACCATATTAGCCTCTTTAAAAAAACCTGTAATAACATGGATCTTTACCTCACTTTACCTACGACATATTGCCAAATTTGTGCACGTTCGCTGTAACTAAACAAACTAAACATGAATTTGACGTTTTGGTAGAGGGCGTGGTCACTTCGTCATCGTTAAACCGAGGAGAGTAGGAAAATTCGTATATTTAACGTTGATGAAAGTGGATTTTCCACCGTTCAGAAAAAAACGAAACCATTTTTAGATTTAAAAAAGAAGAAACAAATCGGCGCAATCACAAGCGAAGAAAGGGGAATTAATACGACAACCTTATGTTATGCCAGTGTGGCTGGATAGTTTTATGCGACCAATGCTTATATTCAAAAGAATAAGATAAAATCCTGAATTGGGGAATGCTACACCTTGTGTGAGAGTTATACTGATTATATTAACTCAAACTTATTTGTAGAATCGATAAATCAGTTTATAAGCGTAGTACAGCGAACCCCAGAAAATTAGGTATTACTTCTGCTTGATGGAAATATAACGCTGTCGAAGAATCTAGGAGCGTTGAACATAGCAAAGGCTAATGGGATAATAATGTTAGAACTGCCAGGCCTGACTACTCACCGGGTATTTTTTGGAGCAGTTATTATATTCAAGCAACAGAAAAATGTTTGAGGGTCGTCAATCAACGTAATATCAAGTTGCAACTTTATGTGTTGAAGCTTACTAAAGAGCTGCTATCATTGGCACCAATGTGAACAGATTTAAAGCTGTTGGAGGCTCGTGGACAAAACCGTCTTTTTTCGAACATTTGTTTAAATATGCTGAAAATATAAATGCTCTCTGTCTAACAAACTCAATTATGAAAGCACATAAATCATGTTTCTATTATTATCAATAATAAAAAAAGCAAATTGCTCAGCAATCAGATCAAATCCAGAAGAAAAATACAACCAAAAGAGGAAAGACATGAATAAACAAAAGGAGGAATCAAAAAAAAGAAAGACGCCAATCACAAAAATAGTACACATCGCCTTCGATATACCCTAGTCTCTCTCGAAGCTTAGGACAAAGGTAACGTTCCTTAACAAATTCTTTGTTGCCGCCGCCGGTTTTAGAATAAAGTAAAACTCAAAAAGGTCAACGACATCGTAACCTACCTCAATAATCTTTTGTGATGCCGTTTTTACAATGAAGCAAATAAAATTTTTGCGAATTACATATGTTAAAATTTTTATTTATTATAATAAAATATTGAAATATAAAACTTGTATAAAAAATTTTTTGGTCCCAGGAAGTAATTATTTGTTGGGAAAAGCCTAGTCAAATCTCGGGACACTGTAGACCTGAGCTTCTGGTTAATGATCTGTCCTGTTATGTAGGTGTATGCTTTACTAGTGTCGCCAATAGTCATGTCATTCTTCCTTCAGGGTCGATTTTTCCTTTAGTACTGAGTTAAAACCGCAATCGGGCATCTTGAGCGTGCAGCAACTGCAGTACTCATATGGCCACGTTTAAATTCATTTATCCAATAATAAATGGTCTTAAGTGCTGCTGGAGAGTCCCCAAGAACATCCTTCAGTTTAGTTTCTACCTGAGCTGTAGTCCACTTATTGAAATATAAATGTTTTATCACTGCATATTCGTTTCTACAAAAAAAAGTAAAAAAACTCTTACAATATCTGGCAACAAACAATTGTGCATTGCATTTGTATGTAACATTGAACACAACAAAAACAATTTTATCGGCGGAAGAAGTGATGATAACTGTTTGTGGGATTCATAGGGTATTATCAAGATTAACTATTTGGAAACAGGTAAAACAATGAGTTGAAGTAGAAGCGACCAAGATTAACGCGCAAAAAATTGCTCTTTTACCTAAAAAATTGGCTTGGGGGAAGAATAGGTTATCTGTATTGTAAACGAGTAAATTAATAAAAATAAAATACCAGAATTATACAAGCCTGCTCTAGTGACATATCACATGTCTACCATCTTGGGAAAAGAATCGTTAGATGAACTTTAATTAAAAATAAAACTGCACCATTCCCAGACGGGAAAAGTAAGCCTCGATAAATAATAGTCCCGAACGAAATACTGGGTTTTTATAGCAGTATAACTTTACTTTTTATTTAATTTTCTGTGTACCTTTAAGGGAAAAAAGAGCATTTTAGAGAGAACTTTACCTAGAATCAAATAGGGACCGGCAAGTGGACCTGCCTAGATTTAAATAATATGCCCGCGCCACAACGAGATGCATTATTTTCATGAACATAGTTTTGAATTTTTATTTCTACTTTATAGATGGAGATTATCCACATAATTTATGTCGAGTATGTTCTTTATATTATACTCGTTCATTTAGAATATCACAATTTTCTAAATAGATCGAAATGTGTTAGTAAAAAAGTATAACAAAAGTAGCTGAAATTATTATCTGACAGTTTTAAAAATATGTCTGGTCCATTAAAATAAATTAAAAGCATTTTGCTGAATTCAGAAGTTTTATTTGATTTCTCTATATCCGAGTCGCTGTTTAATTCAATTTTTACAAGGAAGTGTGGAACAAGTCCCTCATTATAAATACGGAATACATGATACGTAAATATGAGGCAAATTAGGTATTCAACGTAGTTCTAGAGTAAACAGTAAAAAAAATATTTCTATAAATTACAAGCCTATTTAAAGAGGTCGAAAAAAAAAATGTTGTAACTACATTTAATATAGTTTATTATACTTTTTCAAATTACGTTGTATAAAAAAATATAACTCGGCACCTTATCTATTAATCACCAAACTGGCTAGGATAATAGTTCTTGGCATCTGCAACGCAATTACAAGTACAGAAAAGAGTTAGGAATCTCAAACGAAATTAGTAGCTACTAAACCTCAGGATCTTTTGAAAGACAAAGTCCACGGTTAGAAAAAGTTATAACGTGGCTACGCGTAATACTTCCCCTTGATATAACTCTATATAATGCTGTCTGGATTAGCAAAATCGTGAAGATGGTGGGTAAAATATTAATGTTGGGCTCCACACTCGAGTCAGCTCTATAGCTGTTTAAGTTATTCCTTATATTTTTAAAGTTGCCTCTAAACGTTTAATACACTTCGTAGGTCATCGTCCGAAAGCACGAAATATTTTTGGCGTATTTTTTGTTGACGCTTAATACATATTTTGTTTATATCTCGTAGATTGACTCTGAATTTACTGTGTTTCTCTTAAATTTCCCAAAACTCTGCTCAACCACAAGTGATGTCGGCAGAAATATACAGACACAAGGGTAGAAATTGTAAAAATTAGTACACCTAGTAAAAAAAATCTACCAAAATAAAAAGTAAAGTAGATTTGAAGATTTTTAGAGAGAGAGAAGAAATTTTATTATATACATATACATGTCTGATAAATGTCTACTAAATGTCGGGAAATTTTGTTAAACGGTATAAATGTTGGTAAGCGGATTCACAAATTTCTACGAAATGACGGAGAGTTGTTAAATGGGATAGTAAGCGTGATTCTTGTGCCGGTTGTACTCAAAATTTCAAAAATATGCAAGAGGCAGTTGTTTTTTGACAGCTATCGGTATTATACATTTTGTTGAATTAGATAAAGCCGAGAATAGTAAAGTGAAAAAATATTTTTATTTAAAAATGGGGCCTAGCTAGAAACTCAACTGAAAGAAGTTTATGGGGAGTCTACTCCAGCACTCAAGACCGTTTATTACTGGATAAATGAGTTTAATCGTGGTCGTACGAGCACTGTGGCTGTTGTACGTTTAGGAGGTTCGATTAAAATTTCTTCTGACAAAATGGTCGATAAAATTAATGGTATCGTCATGGAAGATCGTTGCATTAATTTTCGTTGAGATAATAGGCATCTCACATGAACGGGTACATAATATCGTGCATGTAGTTCTGCATGTGAAAAAGCTGAGTGCGCGATAGATACAGCGTTTGTGAACTCCAGATCAAAAATGTACGAAGAAGGACGTTTGAAAATCGTGTTTGGAAAAGATGCAGCACAATCCGAGAGGAATCTGGTGTCGTCTTGTACACGAAACGTAGATCAACCATGACACCCCGCAGACAAAACGGCAGTCAAAGCAGTGGGTTGACGAGGTGAAAGTGCACCGAGAACAACAGTTTTATCGGCGGGAAAAGTGATGGCGAATGTTTTTGAGATTAGCGCGCAAAAAACTGCTCCTTCACCAGGACAATGAACCAGCTCATATATCGGCCGCTGCAATGGCAAAAATGCATGAGCTTGGTTTGGAAACAGTTCCCCGCCCACCATATACCGCGAATTTGATCCCAAGTGTTTTTTTTTTTTTAAGTTTCCTAACCTCAAAAGTTAGCTCTGTGGGAGGAAATTTTTGTCAAATGAAGAGGTTATCTGTGTTATAAATGAGTATTATAGAAACACATGATTTTCTCTGAGAGAATTAAAAAATTGGAATCTCGCTGGATCAAATGTATTGAGCTGAATAGAGATTTTGTTGAGAAGTAAATTTTTATTTTTGCAAAAAATATTACTTATCTCGTTTTTTTACTTTTCAATCCACCCTTCTACACTAGCAAATGCCCACAGGTTATCCGGTGTAGACCCAAGATGGTCTGCG
Source organism: Pachyrhynchus sulphureomaculatus (assembly GCA_019049505.1). Lineage (NCBI taxonomy): Eukaryota > Metazoa > Arthropoda > Insecta > Coleoptera > Curculionidae > Pachyrhynchus > Pachyrhynchus sulphureomaculatus. Next base: position 98,537,521 of record CM032453.1, on the reverse strand, counting down.
CGGGACAATATTAACACGTTCATGTTATATCAGGGTGTACATACCCATTTCGTTATTCTGTCAATATCAGAGATTTTGTTTTTTTTTTTTGCTAGGCATTGCTATCACGAAAACAAAAAAATGCTGTTAAACAAATTTGTACTCACAATAATAGTTATTGAGAAATCGCATATTTCTGGTTATTTTCAAAGATGAACTCTTAAGGAATATAAGTAAACGTACTTTTAGAAAACTAATATATCGAATAAATTTTTATTACAATTGATTTGTTACAAGATTTTTTATCTGTTTCTGTTGGCATTATGGCAAAAAAAATACAAACGTAGACATTATTCAGATGTCATTGAATATTATTTTTATTACAGATGAATTTTCGTTATAAATTTTTTATTGCTTTAGATTGACCGATTAATGATGAAAACTTTCATTTAAATACATAAATTTAATTTTAACAGTTTATCGGAGAGATAAATTATTTGATCGTGTTGCGGGGAGCAGAATATTACCAGATGGTAGGTGCCCAGATCATACCAGGCACCGTCCGGTATGGTACCATTGCTTAGGCGTGAGTTCCTTAACGTTTCTTGCTTATACCGATGACCCTGGATTTCATGTGAGAAAAGAATAGCATGATAAACTTCCCAGGATAAAGAAATTCCAAAGGTAAAATAGCCCCCCGTTAGCATTTCCGCGACGTGTACTGGCTCGGGGGAGTCAACGTGCAAAGATAGTAATTTTAAAATAGATTTTGTAATATACGAGGCTTAAATTTGAACATAAATTAAGTGCACCAACACTTGCAATCAAATAAGCTTAATGTACTTGCTCTCAGTGAAACTAAGGTCACTCCATCGATCAGCATAGTCAACTTTCTCTATCGTGGATACGACTTGAATTCTCTGTTTCGGCCTAGCTTTGGAATCTGTCTTTATGTCAGAAATGGTCTCTTTTGTCAACGAAAGGAGGCTCTGGAGCACCGAAACTTTGATCTTATACGATTAAAAATAATGACTCAACACACCAAAGGGTTTAATTGCTGCTTCTGTCGACCACCAAACGATACTAACCTTAGAATACATTTCGTTTCTCTTGCATGCACCATCGATCATTTACAGATTAATTATCCAGGTGCCGCAAGTATCATCCTGGGCGACATTATTCAAAACATTAACTGGCTTAAGTATTCAAATATGATCCACGATCAAGATGTTGCAGTTGAATCATTTTCAATGAGTTGTGGCTTTACTGAGCTTATCAGTGAACCAATATGTATGCCTGATTGTGATAGAGAGTTCGCCAGTCTTATTGTTCCGTTTTAACCACAAATATAGAGATTTACATCGTTGCCGTAAATCCGCTGTTAGGTTCTTTCGACTATAAATTGATTTCCAGTACGTTATTTGTGGAAATGCCTCCTCCTCCTCCTCCCAAGACGTAATCATAGTGCCTTTTCCTCCTCTCAAATTACAATCTAAGTATAATATAGTAGTCAAAAACGAAGAATAAAATCCCAAAAAAAAACACAGAAAAACCTTTATAGAAAAATATACTGTAATTCAGTTTCAGTATCAAAAATGGATTTGCTCATTTTTTTATGGGTCTAGCACACGTGCTGCAGTGAGGTCTCTAAAGCGCTACAGGAGCGACACGTGTGCTGAAAAAGCTCGAGTAAAATATATATTTTGCGACATTCAGAGACACCAAAGAGAGGTCATTCCCCAAATCGCTACATCGTCCAAATAAAGAAATTAACAAAGGTGTCGTTTAATGGCGTTACGCACACAGCGGAGGATTGTGAGGAGTGGAGAAGCATGACAAGCACGATTACATGAGAGGTCACAACGTTCGGAATCGAATTTCGATCAGGAAGGAAGGATGCTTGTGGAACAGGAGCGAAAACCTACTGCGTAAAAAAAAAAATTTACTTAATGAGGCCAAGGGAATTAAATAAAGTAGTATAAATAAATAATTGGATAATATACACTGTAAAGATGTAGTAGAAAATAATTTCAAGATCTTCTGTTCCATGCATGTACTTCGATCTAGACTGCATACCATATACACCAAATTGGTTATTAAGTTAGCTTTATCCTCATGTGATGAAAAAGATTGGAAATTGAAAACAGATTCGATACTCTTATTTAGGGTCACGAGGATATCCCATTTTACTAATAGGTCGACAAGAATGACTAACTTTTTGATCTTTAAAATCTTTTCTCGCTTAACAACTATTCGATATAAGATATTTCAGTGTTCAATTTTATTTTGCATAATGAATTGTCTAAAATTTCTAGAAGTGTGTCTAAAATCTTTTGCCATGGATATTGATAACACTTTATGTTGAACCTATGAACAAAGATTGACTTCTTTTAAAAAATGGAAGGAAAAATTAAATCTTGAAATATTGTCAGCTGCTGGATTTCATTATCCAAGGATAAACGATGTCTGGGTATAGAAGATTATACAATCGATGAACATTATAAACTTCTACTCAGTATATATCACCACTACACCAAACACTTTATTTTTGCACTCGACGCGCGTTTCGCTAACCATGTTAGCTTCATCAGGAGCGATGATTGACTAAAGTTAAACTACCAAAATCTACCCTATTTGTACTTAGCCTAACCCTTGAATTACTCAAGCGGAACTAATGACATAGGCAAGGCTATCAGTTCCGGTCAAGTAACCAGTAGAGGGGACTATAAGGGATAGGCCCTCTGTCTTTGTTTAAACTACTTTTACATTTTATGATTTCCATACTTTCGTATGCGTTCAACAATCTCCTATTAGATACATTTTTTATTAATCTTAGATTATCTAATGTTACAGTATGATCAGCTTCAAGAGCATGTTCGGCAATGCTAGATTTTTCTGTTCTGTTGTATTTTAAGTGTGCTAAATGTTCTTTAAATCGTGTTCTAATTGACCTTTTAGTTTGCCCAACATACTTTTTGTCACAATCATTACAACTAATTTCATAAATTCCACTTTTCTCACAATTAGGAATCTTATCTTTGGGATTTCCTAAAATATTCCTCAGATTGTCTGATGACTTATAGACTAAGGTGAGGCCTACCTTATTAAATACCTTATTGAGTCCCTTGCTATATTTCGGATTATATGGTATGGAGACATACTTGGTGTTATTTTCTTCGCGTGTAAAAAAGGTGGAATTCTGAATATTAAACCTAAACTTATGCCTATTTATTAGCTTATTTACTAAGTCATCGTCATAACCATTAACTCTAGTTATATTTCTAATACGATTCCTTTCTTTATTAAAGTTTACTCTATTCAGAGGGAAAGTGACCAAACGATGAACTAAAAAATGTAATGAGGCTAATTTATGTTGTTTACAATGAAATGAATCATTAGGAATATATCTATCTGTTACTGTGTCCTTCCTATAGATATCAAATTCTAATCTATTATTATTTTTAATAATTAAAATATCTAGAAAAGGCAATTGTCCTTTGTTCTCAACTTCGTAAGTGAATTTAATGGAATCATACTGGCTATTTAATTTGGAAACAAAATCATCAATATTTGCTTTCTTTGTATCAAAAATCGCGAAAATATCATCCACATACCTATACCATACCCTTGGGAAATATTCGAATCCTTGACTGGCTTCGATTTCAAACTTACTCATGAATAAATTGGCTATGAAAGGTGACAAGTAATTACCCATAGCTGTTCCTTCTTTCTGAACATAAAATTGATTGTTATATTGGAAATAATTTTGTTCCATACAGAGTTTAGATAATATCAAGTATTCACGAATAATTTCGTCTTCAAAGTCATTCATTCTAAGTAATCCTTCGAGATATTGTAAAGTTTGTGGAATTGGCACACTTGGGAACAAAGAACTAACATCAAAAGAAATTAAGACTTCACCTTCACTAAGAACTAGATTTTTTGTTTTATTAATGAATTCTAACGAATTTTTCACTGCGAAAGTATTTAATGGTAATTTCTCAAGTTCTTTTGATAACCATTTGGATATTAAATATGTGGGTGATCCGACCGATGAAACAATGGGTCGCATTGCTTTTCCAGGTTTGTGACTTAGAATGAATGACTTTGAAGACGAAATTATTCGTGAATACTTGATATTATCTAAACTCTGTATGGAACAAAATTATTTCCAATATAACATTCAATTTTATGTTCAGAAAGAAGGAACAGCTATGGGTAATTGCTTGTCACCTTTCATAGCCAATTTATTCATGAGTAAGTTTGAAATCGAAGCCAGTCAAGGATTCGAATATTTCCCAAGGGTATGGTATAGGTATGTGGTTGATATTTTCGCGATTTTTGATACAAAGAAAGCAAATATTGATGATTTTTGTTTCCAAATTAAATAGCCAGTATGATTCCATTAAATTCACTTACGAAGTTGAGAACAAAGGACAATTGCCTTTTCTAGATATTTTAATTATTAAAAATAATAATAGATTAGAATTTGATATGTATAGGAAGGACACAGTAACAGATAGATATATTCCTAATGATTCATTTCATTGTAAACAACATAAATTAGCCTCATTACATTTTTTTAGTTCATCGTTTGGTCACTTTCCCTCTGAATAGAGTAAACTTTAATAAAGAAAGGAATCGTATTAGAAATATAACTAGAGTTAATGGTTATGACGATGACTTAGTAAATAAGCTAATAAATAGGCATAAGTTTAGGTTTGATATTCAGAATTCCACCTTTTTTACACGCGAAGAAAATAACACCAAGTATGTCTCCATACCATATAATCCGAAATATAGCAAGGGACTCAATAAGGTATTTAATAAGGTAGGCCTCACCTTAGTCTATAAGTCATCAGACAATCTGAGGAATATTTTAGGAAATCCCAAAGATAAGATTCCTAATTGTGAGAAAAGTGGAATTTATGAAATTAGTTGTAATGATTGTGACAAAAAGTATGTTGGGCAAACTAAAAGGTCAATTAGAACACGATTTAAAGAACATTTAGCACACTTAAAATACAACAGAACAGAAAAAATCTAGCATTGCCGAACATGCTCTTGAAGCTGATCATACTGTAACATTAGATAATCTAAGATTAATAAAAAATGTATCTAATAGGAGATTGTTGAACGCATACGAAAGTATGGAAATCATAAAATGTAAAAGTAGTTTAAACAAAGACAGAGGGCCTATCCCTTATAGTCCCCTCTACTGGTTACTTGACCGGAACTGATAGCCTTGCCTATGTCATTAGTTCCGCTTGAGTAATTCAAGGGTTAGGCTAAGTACAAATAGGGTAGATTTGGTAGTTTAACTTTAGTCAATCATCGCTCCTGATGAAGCTAACATGGTTAGCGAAACGCGCGTCGAGTGCAAAAATAAAGTGTTTGGTGTAGTGGTGATATATACTGAGTAGTATCATTGTGCCAAAGATTCCACATTCCCAACTTAATTATAAACTTCCTAAAACTGTGATTTAGCTGAGTGTTTGCGACAATGTAAAATTAAAGACATAAATTTAGCAATGTTACGAATAAAGGAAAATGATCATTTTTATGTAATACTTTCTTTCTATATTTTTATGATTTTCGCTCAGGTTGTGTTTTTCCTACTAAACATATTTTTTGTGTGATATAACGTTATATATAAATAGTAGTAATAATTGATTTTGACTGGTTTGTTGTAGATGTCATCACGGTAAAATTTTGGTTATTATTGTTGTGGTCTTATTATTAGTTACAAAAATGTTAAGATATTAAAATTGTTTCAAAAATCACTTTTATCGTTCAATACCACATCAAGGATTATACTCGATTTTTTTATAATCCTTGTAGGGTAACCAGTGGTGTGAAGTGAATTTTACATCGGACAAGGAATATTACCAAATGAAACTTGAAAAAATAACCATAACATTACATCTTTATTTTTCTACAAGATGCTTAATATAGAAGAAAATAGTAAATATGTTAAAATTTGATATTATTACTTCAACAACATTTGTTGATAGTTGTGATAGACAATTTTTAAGGGACTCAGGGTGAAATAACTAAAAATGTTAATATATATAATATAAAAGGATAAAAACAATAGCTACTAATTTCACATTGAATTACAAACATCTCGAGAACCATCAAAATTTACACTGTTATTTGGCTTATATTTTTAATGATTTTTTAGTTATATGTGTATCTTTACTATTAATTTCTTTAGGAATTATGTGTTATAAGCAATACAAACATGGAAAAAAGGGTTTGTTTAATTGGTAAGGGATTAGTAGGAGGGGGGGGGGGGGTGATGCTATAATAGGTTGCAATATAGAAGAAGAAAAAAAACTGATGAAGAACCTAGCATGTTAATGTATAATGAAAGGTTTAAATGCCAAAAAACTAAACATATATTTAAATTTTGGCTATTGACTGTTTCTTATTATTATAAACTACATTTAATATGTTACAATACTTTTTCTCGTTCTCATTCAAACCATTTAATGAAAACTTTATTTCCTTTTTTTTGTAATGAAAGACTGATGTTGTCAATTTCTACTTTATTTAGTTTCACAGAAACTGTATGACGCGTTTATACTTTATTGTATCAGACGAAGCTATAGTTAGCGAAACGCATCATACAACACAACAATTCAAAGTTTCCTTTTTTCTTAAAATTCTTTTCACTTGAGACACTTCAGGATGTTTTACTTTTTACAATGTTCATCATGAGAGGTTAGATTCTTTGGTTTGTTAGCCTTATTAAAAAAAAATTCAGTAAACCATTCAGCAGCATCAAATGCTTCTCTTTGCTTAGAAATCCTAATAAAATCGTTTTTCTTAAACCTAATATGTTTTCAATTTTAAATTAATATTCTTCTTAAAACTAAATAGTTTTAATAATATATTTTGTTCATCTATTCTGTTAATTTCACTAGGTTTGTACCCTGTGGCTCTATAAACAGCATTATTATATTTTTCTAAGGTAGTTGGTAATATTACTTATAGCTTCCTTACTTGCTGAAATACTTCTACCTAATGGTTTTTAAAGTTCAGTTAGCCTGCTCCAATTAATTAGGAAAACTACTATAATGATTAATTTTATAATTTTTAATTAATTGTTGAAATTCTCTGGTATAAATTGACCGGCTATATTGCTTCATCTAAAGCTTTCTTCATAGTGAATCTTACATCTTTCCCACTTTTGCTTTACTTTAACATATTTTGTAAATATATTTATTAGCTACTAAAATGTAACCCGGTATAGGGTAGCATTTCAACTAAATCAGCTTGCCATAAAACGTTTAACTCTTTCACAATTGTTCTTCTTGGTTGATAATTTTTTCTAGCTATTTTTTATGTCATTCTTTTACAATTTCATCTACATATTTATTCGTAGATTTTTTCATACGTCATGAATTTTTTAAAAATTTTCAGCTTCTCCTGAAACTCTAATGTTAAGCTTATCTGAAAAAATTTGAAACTTTAACTTATCGATTCTTGTTGTATACTTAGTTATCATTTTCACTTCTGATATTTTATTTTCCATCTCTTTTTCCATAAAATTTAATTCCATATATTTCTGTTTCGTTGTTTGTACATCATCTTCACATTTTATTATTTTTTGAGAAACGCGATAGAATTACTTTTCTTTTTCTTGTTCAACAATCTTTATATTTAATATTATGTCATTTTGTTAAGGAATAATTTTATCTTCGAATAATTTTTTCTTCACAATATTGTTTACATCCCCACTATATCCATTACGTCTCTTGTTGAGATTATTAATGACTATTTTTAAATCGGACTCATAATTTAGAATTATTTTGTTTTCAACATATTTGAAATCATTTTTAAAATTTTTCAAAATTCTATTCCCAGTATTTGAAATTATGGAATTTTCTAAACCGTACTTGTGTAACGTTTTGTTTTGTGGGCACCACCAATAAACGAAGTCTATCAACTAGTTCAGTAACAACATCCCAGTACACGTAGTTTGTATTTTGGTTATTATTTTTTAAGGTAAAATTATTCTCACCCTTTATAGTTGAAGATGTTTTATTAAGCCTGGTCTGTCTCTGACTAATTGACATTATACCGTGAAGCAAATTGTGAACAGGATTAACAGTTTTCGTTTTCGTGATATTTTTCTTTTGCAAATAAGGTCCTATTATTGTCAGATACTTGTACGAACCATTTTCTTGATCTTATTCGTTGGGATCATATTCATATAATTATCAAAATCGTTTTGTTTATATAGCCAAGAGTTTTGTGTTTAAACAACGGCCTTATAAATCTCCTGTACCAGAATATCTCTTATCTGCAACTTTTACTTTTTTGCCAGTAATCTCAATAGGTTGATAATTTTAGATGGGATCTCTCCATTTAATAATTAGAATCAAATTTATTTTCTGTATTTCTTACACCAACATCAATGTACTGACGAGAGAGTACAACAAATTGTTCCAATCAATTATTTTAACCTTTCTTATTAGTAATCTCTTTAACGTTTGTTTCTTCTACTCCAAAATATCAGAAAGATTGTGAGATGTTGACTCTGATGATTGTGAAGAAGCAGTCGTTTCCGCTATAACATTTGTTTGTAATACAGATGGTGTTTGGTGGTAAAATCATTGTTAAGAAATTATGGTATTTCATAGGGAAGATTTGGAGTTCTTCCACTCTTTTTGTGCTTGTGGACTTGGTGTATCAGCGAAAATATCTTTACTTGGTGATAATACTTCAGTAAATAAATTTTTTCGTGGTGTTGAGGTTTCATGAAGGTTTTAAATTGGTATATACTGCTCTTCTTTTAGGTAAGGTGGTTAAATTTTCCCAAATGTCGAAACTAGTTCTTGTGAGGGTTGTTTAATTGCTCTACAGGGTTCTTCTAATTTAGATTGTACGTGAAATTTTACATCTTTTAAACTATAATATTTTTGTTTAACAGCTTTTCTTGATTTAATAGGTTCTTTTGCCTACCGTGCGTCCATAATTAATATGTTGTCCAGATTTTGATTATTTTTATAAGTAAATATATGAATCTAATCCTTGTTAATACCGCCCCAACTTTATATTAGGATTCTTATCTATCATCAATAATCCAAATTTATTTTTCCATCATAATAAACGTAATTCTATAAATTGATTCAATAGTATATCAACGCTAAGATGATGATCATAAATATGTTTTAAACTTGTATTAACTTGTTGGAATATCACAATTTAATTTACATTATCACGACTCCGGTGTTCTGGAATGGATGTGTATATGTGATATAAATAAAACAATTTGAATTCGCATCTCTGCCAAAACAAAAATAATCATTTAGTATGTATTGATTAAAACAGACTATATCATCAAATATTATTAGCGAGTTATTAGTTTTCTTGTTTTCGAAATTATGTTTTCTTCTTTATCTGATTAAAAGAATTGAATTTTGTTAAGTCTTTAAACAGTGTTCCTAAATACTCATATTTAGATTGGTATAAATATTTTGAATGAATATATAAATTTTCAAACTGTAAGCCAATAGGACCTTCAATTAAGCTAATAACAACATTCGTTTTGCAGCATCCTGATGGTCTACTAATTAACCATTTTTTTTTGCTATTTCTATTATTAAACAATTTTCCATGTTTTCTAAAATTTTTTACTGAAATGTCATGCTCCGTAATTGTTAAGGTTACTTTTCGATTCTCATAATGTATAGATATGTAGTTGGGTTCTATAATAACACTAGTCATTTGACATAAATATTCGTAATATATATAATGTTTAAAACATCATGAAATATATGTTTACAAAATATCGAAAAGAGTCAGTGTTCTTTTCAGTACCTTTAATAAAAAAATTATCATTTGAGTTACATGTGCCAGGTTACAATTTTTGTTGACCTGGAACCAAATTAGAAAAAAGCCTTAAAGAAGGTGATAAAGGAATAAGTTTATTGAATGGGGCATGTAAAGCACCCAAGAAAGGTCCTGGCGTTGGTGGAATACCTGTTATAGTACTCAAAAAATCCCCAAGCGAACTAACACCAGTTTTTTATATACTTTTCAACCTATCCTGCAGACAGAAAATATTTTCTTCCTGCTGGAAATGCGCTACAGCTGTCCATCAGCTGCTTTGAATAATGCTGAAAGTTATAGAAAAGGCTATTGATCACCATCTTCCAAAATACCTAGGATTCAATATTATTAGAGTCCATCAATACGACTTTCGTAAGCAAAGATCAACAAATCTTCTAATTGTCACACATGTTTGGAACAATGTAATAGGAAATTTTGGAGAATCTCGAGGTGTTTCACCGGGATTGGTATGACGGATTGTTGGCTAAGCTACACTTTTGTGTTAGGTCTGAATAGTTTTGTTCACTATCATCACTGGTTGGCCCAAGGCTCTATATCCTCCTTTTAATTTACATTAACGATCTGCTGGAAAGGACCAGGAATCCAATATACCGATTTGCAGATGACAGTAAGCTTTTGCTCCATGTTCTTTGAACGCTCAAACGTCGGCTACCTATCTATCTAATAAGCATTCTTCCATCCAGTGCCATCTCCCTTTCATTTTTCCATCCTTCTCGATTCTGCTTCTTTCTTATCCATCCTAAACCAGCCGTTCTCTTCAGGCCATCTTTCCATCTTGTTTGTAGTGCTTGTAGATCTTTGTCCCAACGATGGCCTCCATTCTTAAATTCTTTTATTCCATCTCTCATCTTGTTGTCTCATTGGTGACCTGCCCATCTCCATTTAAAACCTGCTACCTGTTCTCTTACGTCTATCACTTTGGTCTTTTGTCTTATACCTTCGTTTCTGATTCTGTCTCGTAATCTTACATTCAGCATCTGGCGTTCCATTGTTCTTTGTGTTTTACTCAGTTGATCCATCATCTTCCTAGCCAATGTCCGTGTCTGAGCCGCGTAGGTGAGAACCGGTAGCATGCATTGATCGAATACCATCTTTCTTAGTTTCAGAGGAATGCATTTGTTGGTTATTATTTTGCTTTGTTTGCCAAATGCTGCCCATGCCAGTCTGATTCTTCTAGGAATAAAAATTTAAACAAATGTTTAAGATCACCACTTATGTTTATTATTGCTGACAATTGTTTCGGCACACTGTGTCTTCTTCTGGAGCACGATGTAAATTAACTAACAAAGTATGTTTCAGAATACATAGTTTACCTAATTACAAGTACTAAATTCATTAACAATATTTACCTTAATACCTAGAACAAGTTCAATAAAGGAGACCCTCTCCCATCTAATTGATCGTTGAGTAATAGACCTGAGGATTTTTTCTGATTAATTTCTACCTGTTCTCAACAATTCAGTAATTTTCCTTTCTTTCCGTTATGCAAAATTTTGAAATCTTCATTGAATGTATGATTTTCCTCTGTTAAATGTGTGGCGTAATGAGATTTGTTATTTTTCATTCTAAAGCTATGTTTATGTTCGTTTATTCTTTTATAAAAAGGTCTGCCTGTTTGTCCTATATACGTTTTATTGCAAGTGCCACAGCATAATTCGTAAACCCCCGATTTATTTTCTTTTTTGTTTTACTTTTATCATTTTTAATATGTCGAGATAATGTGTTATTTATACATGATTTCTATGGAAAAAATTTTGAATTTTATTAGTTAATTTTCCGGTATAGGTGAGTGTATGAAATTTTTCTTTGTTTATTTGCTTGTACGGGTGTATCAGTCCAATTATTTTTTTAAATTGTTTTTTCATTCAAATATTATCTACGAAATCGCTACTATATCCATTGTTTATACTAATTTGTTTTATAATATGTAAATCTTTCTGAAAATTTTCTTCCGTTAATGGTGTATTTATTAGTATATGGATGAAACTATTATAAGCTGAGATTTTATGTGTGAACGGGTGGTTAGAATTAGCGTGTATAGTTATATCTGAGTATGTAGGTTTATGGAAGATTTCAAAATAGTGTTTATTCATTTTGTTTGATATTTTTTAAATCTAGAAAATTAATCGATTTATTTCTTTCAATTTCTGTTGTAAAAGTAATATTATTATGAAGTTGGTTAATATAATCTAGAAAAAGTTTTAATTGTCAATCTGTGCCTGTAAAATAAGTCAATATATCATCTACATACTGGTACCAATAAAAGACATTTTTAAAAAGATGAGAATTACTGATTTGTTCTTCTAAATGGTCCATGAAAATTTCAGATAAAATTGGACTAAGAGGGTTTCCCATTATTAAACCTTTCTTGCTTACGTAAATGTTATCGTTAAATTCAAAATAATTCTGATCTAAGTATGTTAAGATATATAATATTTCTTGTTTTATGATTGAGTTAACATTATTTTTATTTAGTAATCTTTGGATCAAATTTATAGCGTCTGATGGTGGTATACTAGGAAAAAGATTTTGTACATCAAACGACATAAATCTGGAGTTACTTGGTAAAATTAACGGATTAATTTTTGCTATCTATTCATTACTATTTTTGATACTATATTTAGGTGTGAATTTACAACCTCAATCAATTTATTTGATAAAGAAAAAGCTAGCGCTGTTATGTATGAAACTACCGGACGAATTGGTGAGTTATTTTTATGTAATTTAATAAGAGAATATAGTTTTGGAACTTGAGGGTTCATCGAGACAAGTCTGAATTTTTCCTTCTCTGTAAAAATGCTTATGTCTTTTAGCGCATCTTTAATTAATTTTTGGAAAGTTATTGTTGGATCAAAGTTGATGGATTTGAATACATCTGGTTTTAGGAAATCTATTGTTTTTTCAATGTAAATTTGTTTCTTTATAGCTATTACAGGTTTTCATTTATCTGCTCTCGTAAAAATTATGTTATGTTCATTACTTTTGTTTTTTATTTGGGTAGCGATCTTATGTTCATTATGGAATTTACCTGGGAAAAATTCAAACTATTCTGTGCGTAACATTTTAAAAATTATATGTTTATTCGTAACATCTAGTGAATTACTACTACAGGCTATTTCACATTCAGCACTTAAATATTTTCTAGTTTTAGTACAATCTTTGACTGGTAAATTATACTGGAAACCTTTTTCTAGTAACTGAATTTCTTGATTTTATTAAAGTTAACATCTGTTAGGTTGACAAATTTGTCGTAGAAAACATGGTCTGAGTACTTTGTGTTATTTCTTGTGTGTAATCTGTTATTGACATTATATTTATTAAGTAACCTATTCAGTTTGGAAAGTTGCTTGATATATTTATTGTGTACTATTTCATCTATTTTATGTCTCGTACTTTTGTCAAAAATATCGAATTCTATATTAGATAGTCTCCATGTTAATTCAGTATGAATTACCTTAAGGTATATGTTGTATGTATCCCTTTTGTAGTATTGAAGTTTTCTATCCTGGTACATTCATTTTTTCATACCATGTTGTTGAGCTAACTTCGCTGCTTGACTATTGTTGTTCGTCTTAAGTTTGATATAGTTGAGGAACACCTCATATTTAAAGCACTGACTTAATTAATAACTTGATTCTTCGCTGTACTTCTGCTATTTGATTTGCTTTTCTACACTTTATTGCTTGCCTTAGGTAGATGTATTCCTCTACGTATTCAAATGTTCTGCCCTCTATTCTCAAACCTAGTGGATTGTCTTCGTTTGTTATAGCCTTTATCTTATCTTTGTTCAGCAGTAGTTCTACCCTCTCTGTTTTGTTTTGTAGTTCAGTAATCATGTATGTTATCAAAATTATCCGATATTAACACTATATCATCAGCATAACGCAGATGATTTAACTTTTGCTCATTTATACTGATCCCCTTTTTTTCCCATTTGAATTTCTTGAAAACTTCTTCTAATGCTGCTATAAATAGTTTTGGGCTCAGGGAATCTCCCTGTCTTACTCCGCGTTTCATAGGTATTGGATTTATCTTACTATCCCTTTCCACTATCATCTGAGTCTTGTAAATTGTTCTTATGAGCTGAGTATACCTGTAGCCTATTCTGCTGTTATACAAGGCTCTTTCGACGGCCCAGTTTTCGATACTATCAAAAGCCTTTTGATAATCTATAATTACCAGGTACAACTTGAAATTATATTCTATTGCTTTTTCTATTAAAGTTCTGATAGTTAAGAGATGATCACAAATACTAAAACTCTTCCTGAAGTCAGTCTGTTTCTACAGATTGGCTTAATTCCAGCTTGTTTTCCAATCTATTAATTATTATTTTGGTAAACAATTTGTATATTTGTGAAAGTAATGATATTGGACGATAACTGTCTAACATAGTCTTATCACCTTTTTTAAAAATTAAAATTGTTGAAGCTGTGTTCCAATTTTCTGGTATCTTCTCTTCTTCTAGACATTTATTGAATAGGAGTTTCAGCATTTGTATCATTCCTTCTTTCATTAATTCTGTTAATACTCCGTCAGGTCCTGGTGTTTTATTGTTTTCCATAGTTTTTAGTATTGCTAGTATTTTTTCATCTATTATCTCTGGTATTTCTTTTGAGTTGACATTTCTCTTTCGACGTTCTTTGAGATCATCTGGTAGGCAGTTTTTTTTTATTCAGTTCTGATAGCATGTTTGAATCGTGTGTGTGTTTTTTTTTTTCTCGATCTTTCACATCTTCTCCATTCTCATCCTTTGGTATTATAGTTTTTCCTAGGCTTTGTCGGAGTGCTTCCATGTTTTTGTTCTGTTCTACAATTTTTTTTATCTTCTTTAATTAACTTTTTAAGGGTTTTCTAATTTCTACAAACTTAATAGAATTTCTTTTTCCCTGGGCTAGCAGTTTATGTCTTTCTTCAAACAGTTCTTCTGTATTTATGCTCCATATTTTTGTTTTGTTGTTCTTCTTTCTAGCTATTTGCTCTCCTGTTCTCACCAAGATTTTCGTCAGTATTTCATTAATTTCGTTTATGTTTTTGTTATCAAGGTCATCGATTTTAGTTAATTCTCTTCTTATTTCATTTTGATATTTCGCTGTCTTTACTTTTAAGATGTGTGTACCAATTTTTGGTTTCTTTCTTGTTATGAATTTTTTTCTTTCTATTCGTTCATTTATTTCTATTCTTCCTCGAACCATTCTGTGGTCACCTCCCGTGTTTGTCCTATTTATAACTGTTACATCATTTACTATATTTTTTCTGATGATAATATATAGTCTATTTGATTTTTTTTACTTACCCATGTCCATTTTCTTTGTGCTTTTTTTGTGGTAGAAGATATTCATAGCAAATAATTGTTGTTATTCTAAGAAGTTTATTAACATTTGACGACGTTCATTTCTTGTACCTAAACCGAATTTATCTATTTTATTTTCACTTGCGTCAACCTGACCGCCTATCTTGGCTTTAAAATCGCCCATCACCAGTGTATAATGACAGGTCGGCTACTAAGGCAAGTATCCATCAAATTAACAAAGACCTCGTAGAAGCTCTGTGTTATGGTGACAATAATCAAAACTTGACGTTACAAAACTGCAGGCAGCAGTTTTTTCTAAACAAGTTAACGTTCCGGAATCTGACATAGTTATGTCAGGATACTTCATTCCTTTAGCACCGTCACTCCATTTGCTGGAAGTTCACTTCCAAGCAAATATGACTTGGCATGAATATGTTAGCACAGAGGGCTATTGTTTCCAATTTACACTTCACTACAACTTTTAATTATGTGCAAAGCCAAATTTGTCAAATGATGGAATATGGCTGGACCTCTGCTCTCAATGGATTTGCTGAATTCTATTCGGAACTCACCAGTAACCTTGATTCCTTGGAACATCGAAAAACGGTTGGCGATTTATGTCTGTTCTACATGTACTTCCATGGAACGTGTTCGATGGATATAGCCAGCTTAACTTCTCCAATACTTTACAACCGTATGAAGTTCAGATTGTTACTCCTCGTATAACTCTTTTCAAGCAGTTTTTATATGGAGAATCCCAGTCATTTGGAATAATTTCCATAGAACTGGGTTTCCCATCTAGTACAATTCACAGCAATTCAAAACCAACGTATGCTATATCCACAGAAAGAATGTATAAAAATATACCTTACTTTTCTATTAAGGTCGTAATTCCTGTTCTACGATATGTTTTATTAACATTAAAAAAATTACCAATAACGAAAACAAGTTATGTGAACTTTTTTAAAATTATTGAGTATAATATTGTTTTAATTGTTACAGAAAACAAAAGATCTAGTGTACCAATTGAACATTTTTGCAAAACCAAAATATAAATGTGGTAAAAATAAAATGTTCAGTTCAAATTCTGATAATGTTATAACAAAATAATGTAGTAGATATAGTTTCTTAAAAGTAATTTGAATTATTTCTTTTAACACTGAAATTAGAATTCTAAATATATCTCGTAGAAACAATAAAAATTTCATAAATAAGATTATAAAATTGGAGCGATCATAACAAAATAATTTTGACGAAATCAATAAAAATTTAGTAGCTTTTCTGCTTACAAAACCCTTCTGACAACAACTAACCACATAAAACGGTAATTAAAGTCCTTTGTTCGAAATAAAGGGCTCGGGACAGTCAGTAATTGTTTGAATGGTTTATCTGTTGCCTAACATTAGTCTAGATTTAAATCGAGTAATAAAACTTCCTTAAAAATATTTCCAGAAATTAAATTTTCTAAACCATTCAAAAAAAAATTCTGTAATTACTTGTTAATAATTATTATAAATTTAATGTACGTTAATTTTTGTGTGTGTTTAAAGAGTATTTATAACTAAAATATACATCGTATTTAAATTTTTGTATGCATTCAAGCAATATACAAAAATGTTTTGGCATATTATTACACTTTCAAAACTCAAAGCAGTGGTGATTGATTGATTTTCGACAAATTTTAAAATCTGGTGTACTAAAAGAAAAAATATTTTAAATTGTTTTTAGAATGTTTATAAAAATATATAAATATAAAATCATAGTTCCATCCAAAACTATTCTTTAATTGATAGTATGATTTATTATCTTTGAAGCGTATAAACTTAAAAATTATATATCACCACTACACCAAACACTTTATTTTTGCACTCGACGCACGTTTCGCTAACAATGTTAGCTTCATCAGGAGCGATAATGAAGCTAACATGGTTAGCGAAAAGCGCGTCGAGTGCAAAAATAAAGTGTTTGGTGTAGTGGTGATATATACTGAGTAGTATCATTGTGCCAAAGATTCCACTTTCTCAACTTAGGTAAAAATATATATAATTATATACTTAGTTTTTAGCATCGAAACGTATGTGGTATTTTATTCTTGTTTTTTAAGCTGGAAACTAATTATATAAAATAAAAATATAATGCGGCAGCAGTTAGCTTTAGCAATAATTTTGATAGTAGATACTTTCAGCGGCGTAGTCGAAAGATTGCATTGTACGCTGTTTTTAAATTTCATTTGTCAACCTTTTTTTCCATAGTACAATATATGCTCCCTTTGCATTATACGTGTTCCATGGTACTTCACTGGTTTCTTTTTTTTTTTTTAATAAAATGCGTTAGAAATAAGAAATTTAAATTTATTTTAGAAAATAATTTGATTTACTTTCTTTATCGCTCTAAGGACATGTTATTATAACACGTAGGCTGAAAAGTTTTGGGTCTGACACATAGATGTTGCCCTTTTCAAAAAATCCATATGATTTTTAGGAACTACCATCCTTCAACCGAGACGTAACGAAATTTCATGATATTTTGATGATTAGTTTATAAGTTACAGTGGTTTTAGTGACGCTACTTTTGATAATTTCAAAACAATGGAAAAAAATCGAATTTCGTGTGTTGATTAAACACATGGGATTGGATGGGAAAAAATACCGTTCAAGAAAAGCAATGACTTGATAAGTGTTACGGGGACTCTGCCCCTGAAAAATCAGTCGTCATTTACTGGTATGCTGAATTTAAACGCTGTCGTACAGATACAAATGATACCGAACGCTCTGGACACCCAAATGAGGAGGTTACAGTGGAAAACATCAAAGAAATCCACAAAATTGTTTTGGATGACCATAATGTAAAATTCTGTAAGATAGCTGACACCCCAAATATATCAAAAGAACGTCATATTTTGCATGAACATTTGGGCATGAGAAAGCTCTGTTCGAAATGGGTACCGTGTTTGCTCACACCGAAAACAACAACGTGTTGATGAGTGTGAGCGCTGTTTGGACGGATTTTTTCGTGCAATATGTGACAATGGATGAAACATGGATCCACCACTACACACTGGAATCAAATCGGCAGTCAGCTGAGTGGACAGCAGCCGGTGAAAGCCGCCCGAAGACACAACAGTCGACTGGGAAGGTTTTGGCCTCTGTATTTTGTGATGCGCATGGAATAATTTCCATCGACTATGCCGAGAAGGAAAAAACTATCAATAGAGAATATTATATAAAGTTATTGGTGCGTTTGAAGGCAGACATCTCAAAGAAACGGCCCCGATTGAACAAGAAAAAAGTGCTCTTCATCAAGACAATACATCGTGTCACAAGTCAATGGTTACGATGGCAAAATTGCATGAATTGAAGTTGGAGTTGCTTCCTCATCCACCGTATTATTCAGATTTGGCGCCCAGCGCAGACCTTAAAAAAATGCTCGCGGGATAGAGATTTAGCTCCAATGAAGAAGTTATTGCCGAAACTGAGGCCTATTTTGAGGCAAAGACAAATCCTTCTACAAGAAAGTTATAGAAATGTTAAAAAAAGCGTTGGATTGATTGTTTCGCTCTTGAAGGAGACTATGTTGATGAATAAAGTCGAATTTTGTAGAAAAAATGTGCTACTTAAGTAGCTAGACCAAAAACTTTTCAGTCTACGTGTTATGTTACAATATTACCACAAATTTCAAAAATAACTATAACGATATAACTAAGAAAAATTCGTAACAGAATCTCTTAAAAAAGTAACCAAACTCTCTTAAAAAGGAACAAAGTACTAAAATACTTAATACCCGACAAATCAGTAAACAGTTGTAATGTAGTCTACTGAGTACGACTAAAAAATAGCAAGTGCGCTAGAAGACAACATATAGGAAGTTAAAAAACGATCGAACCAATATCTACCAAAAAAATGACAGCAGAATCGTTACCAATTAGAAAAATAAGACGTTTATATCAACCGATACCACAAAACAATTAAAAATTCAAAACCCTCCTCTTCTTCCTATTTTTCTTTTATTATATTATATTTTTTATGAACATAGCACAGGTCCTGCAGAGAAATCCCTAAAGTGGTACAGGAGCGCCGCCTAAATTGCGTAAACAAAGTATCTCATTGAGACCCATAGTATCGTGAGTTCAATCTCCTTATTAATATGTCATAAGTCAAAATTCTTAAAATTATATATATTACATAATATGTTTTTTTTTAAATTTACTTTCTCTATATAAAACATAGGTCCCTATAAATATAATAAAAGAGATAACTAAAAATTGGAATAAAATAAAATTCTTTGCATACAAACACTTAGACTAATTCTCAAATGCAGTCGAATTAACCCTAAAAATCCACCTACATTCAATAAAGTAAAAATATTAAAAACAAATAGATAGATGCGCATTGGGCGCCTCAATTTCTAGTGCTATTGCACAGCTAATTCTAGATTTTGAAAAATCAGTAATAGAAAATTTCGATTTTAATTTGTCCTTTTTTTTAGATTTGAAGACGACTGTGACTTAATCTTAAAGAAATTCAGTAGTTTCAATCCAAAATTACAATTTACGATAAAAATGGGAGATAAACACACAAAAGATTGATAGTCATCTAGATATCTTTACTTTATTTTTCAACATCCATTATCCCAAAAAAATAAGTAAATATAGGACTAGCAAATCGCAGCATGAAACTCCTTGACCCCGAATTTCATAATAGAGCCATTAACAAAGTCAAAATAGCCTAAAAACAAAATAAGAATCTAGACAATCTCATAAATAACCTTTCCAAAAAACGAATCTCCCAATATTATAACCAATAAGTAACCAAACACGTAACAATAACCAAAAGAATCCAACTAGAAATAAAAACTATATGTTTCCCCGAAAAACTCAAAATGTTTTTAAAAAGATTGTTAGCCATAAAAGTCACAACCTAGTTAGGAACAGCAAATTAAAATCCAATATACCTACAGACAAAAAACACACGTTATCTATAAGTTCCGATATAATGACTCTAATAGTGTATGGTATATACAGAAGAGACTAGTAAATATCTAAAGAATAGAATAAATGGTCACAAATATGATAATAAAAATAAAACTGCTATGAAGCTCCAAGGCCCAGAAAAACAACATTTTTTGGTTATGAAAACTTCAAAATTGTAACTAGTAAATACAGTATGAAACACAAGATATTTTGGATATAACAGAAATTCAAAAAAAACAAAACAAAATTAACGCCAAAACAGAAAATAAATAACTCAGTAAAATAGACTGCAACATCCTACAATAAAAAATGCATACCTTCGTAAATCAAAACAATAAAACAAACAACACTTCATACATTTTACATCCGATATCTTCAAGACAAGAATAAACCATTAAAATAAATAAAAAAAATTACTGAAACAGTTGCCTAGTTGCCTATTCTTTCTCAAAAATTCAAAACGTCAACAGTTGTGTTCAATGCCTAACCTGTGCATCATAAAAATGTAATCTTTTGTTTTAAATTGTCTCCCTAAAAATTTGTTCAAGGCAAGACTAAATATTTGTAATTTGTGACAATATTAACTAATTAATATATATATATATATATATATATATATATATATATATATATATATATATGTATATATATATATATATATATATATATATATATATATATATATATATATATATATATATATATATATCTATATATATATGTATATATATGTATATATATATATATATATATATATATATATATATATATATATATATATATATATATGGTATATATAATATGGAACCAGAAGGGTTGCAGGTGATGGGGGCCTATTAAAACTCTTGGTATATTTTTGATTGTATTGGCCAATACTTGTTGGAAAAAAATATAGAAACACTCTAGTTTCAATTTCCAATTTATTTATTTTAACAACTTAACAATTCTTTCGAACACACAGTGTCTTCTCCAGAAGTGTATTAAGAGTAACTAAACTATTTTAAATGGTAATGTAAGTAATATGTCCCGAAAATATAATTTATACCTATTTTGGGTATAATTTTTATAAAGTGTAAATTATATATAAGTAGAATTTCAGAGAACTAATATAAATTGAGTAAGGGCAAATGATTTAAATCTACTTGTTCGTTTAATAGCTGGTTGGAATTTTTACTTTTATTAATTTCGAGACTTTCAAGGAGATTTAATTTTTTGGATTTATTTTCAATATGAAGAATTTTAAATTCATAATTGAAATTATGTGATTCATTAATTACATGGGTTGCATAATGGTTGCAATATGGGTTTCAAATGGTTTACCAGTTTGGCCAACATAGTTTTTGGTACAAGATCCACAATTCAATAAATAGACGCCTGGTTTTTAATTTTATTAGATTTAGATTTGTTATTGAGAATTATATTCCCTAGAGTGCTATTAGTTTTAATTTTTTAATATTTTGTGTTAAATGTTTGGAGATATTTCTAGTGATTTTTCCTGTGTAAGTAAGTGTATTATGCTTTACTTTTTTGTCAACTGTCTTAGGGTACATAGGTGAGACTGCTTGTTTAAACGAATTTTTATGTAGAATCCGTTATTGACTGCTACTTGTTTAATTATGTTTAGTTCTTTGTTAAAATTAATTTTTGATATGGGAATGTGTAATAATCTATGGAAAAAGTAATTGAGTACTGCCATTTTGTGAGTGTAAGGGTAAGATGAACTATTTTGACTAACTTTGTCCGTATGTGACGGCTTATGAAAAATAGAAAAATATGCATATTTATTTTTGATATAGATAGATCTAAGAAATTGATCGAATTATTGGTTTCCAGTTTTAACGTAAATTTAATATTGGGACGTAAATTATTTAAGAAATTAAGGAAGATAGTTAGTTGTCTATTTATTCCAGTAAAACAAGAAATGATATCATCGACATATCTATACTATTAAATCAAATTTTTACTAGTTACATTTTGACGTATATTTCGTTCTAAATCAGCGATTCCGAAAGTGGTTCAGGTGGACCCCCAGGGGTCCACGGGAGACTCGACGGGGTCTACGTTGGCATGAAAAAAAAATGGGGGTTCACAAGTTGTAAGTGGGGGTCCACGAAAATTTATCTGGTTTCGATAGTAAAGAACAAAAATGTTGGCTTCGCTTTACCTATCAATGTAGGCAGATAATACACTACTCAAAAAAATTAAGGGAGCAAAAAAAATTCCAAATTTTTCGGTGATTTTTGACAGGGTGTATTTCGGTGAAAAATGGTCGTATTGAGACTTTAAAAAAAGCATTTTGAAGCTTTAAGTTCCTAACTTTCAGATTTTTTGGCTAAAATTTTTTAGGAGCTACGGTTCTCATGCAATCCTAACAGATAGCGCGAAAAAATAATATTGCAAATATTTTGCTTTTTTTTTGGTCCACGAACATAAAAAAAAAATTTTCAGTTAGGCCGGCATATGGATCAGATAGCCTGTTTATTTTTCATTAATTTCCTTGTTTTAAAACCTCCCTTAATTTTTTTGAGTAGTGTATTTTAAGAAGGTCAGCGACTGTTACTTGTAAAAACTTGCACATTCGATATTCAGTACAACGCGCGTCGAGACTTGCAAAGCGCCGCCCGCAACGCAACCCGTTCAGACGTGCAAAGGGACGAAATACGACTTGTGCTGTGCTTGCAATCTTGCATGAACTTGTTTGATTCTTCACCAATATAAATACGAATGCCAAGGACAAATGTTACTCATTTGTTTCCAGAATTTTGAAAAGAAAAGTGTGAGTGAATCGATGTCAGTGTTTGCCAGTGCCGGAAAAAGTAAGTACTTGCCTATTTGTTAGGTTCTTCCGACCATAAACTGCTTTCGACATCGAGTATCCTGCCAATCGGTGACAGAGAGGCGCCTAGGCCGCGCAAGATTTGGCACTACAAATCTGCTAAATGGGAAGATCTCATGGAATACTTTCGAACTTTCCCTTGGATGGACATTTGTTTTCGATCCGATAACCCATCTGACTGCGCCAGGGAGGTCTCTGATGTTATTTTGGCTGGTATGGAAGCTTACATCCCTTTTTCGAAGAAATGCTCCTCCAACGGCAAGCCTTGGTTCGACCGAAAATGCAAAGAAGCTGTTGCTTCTAAACATATTGCCTACCGACAATGGCGTGAAAATCCTAACACCGTAAATCGAAACATCTTTGTTCATGCCCGGAATAGATGCAAGGGAATTATCGACGAAACCAAGGAGGCACACAATCAACGAATTAGAAACAAACTTCTCGCTTGTCCCAACAATTCCAGGTCCTTTTGGGCAGTCGCTAAGGCAGTTAGTCAAAATTTTACCAAATCCACCATACCACCACTCACACGGCCAGATAATTCCATTACAACCACACCTGTTGAGAGAGCGAACTTGTTGGCTGAACTCTTTGCTTCACATTCTACTGTCGATTTCCAAGGAAAAACACCACCTACTATTCCCATATTGCAGTCAAGGATGCCCGATGTTGTCTTCAGACGGCGCATCATAAAGCGTATTTTAATGAAGCTAGACACCAAGAAGGCTTCTGGCGCTGACGGAATACCTGCCATAGTTCTCAAAAACTGTGCAAGGGAACTAACACCAGTTTTCTGTAGACTTTTTAACCTATCCTACAGAAAGGGAATATTTCCGTCCTGCTGGAAATGTGCCACGGTTCAGCCGATACCTAAAAAAGGTAAGAAGACCTTGCCAAATAACTACCGACCAGTTGCACTGCTTTCAATAATATCGAAAGTCATGGAAAAGGTTATCAATGAGCATCTTCTAAAATATCTTGAACGATTCAATATTATTAGCGATCACCAATATGGTTTTCGTAAACATAGATCAACAGGAGATCTTCTGACTTATGTAACACATGTTTGGAACAACGCAATTGAACACTTTGGAGAATCTCGAGCGGTTGCTCTTGACATATCCAAGGCATTCGACCGTGTTTGGCATGATGGACTGTTGGCTAAGTTGCGCTCTTATGGTATGTCTGAAAGGTTCTATTTGTGGCTCTCATGTTTCCTCAGAGAGCGTTCTTTACGAGTGGCGGTCGACGGATTTCTTTCTAACACCCTCACTATCAACGCCGGTGTGCCCCAGGGCTCCATACTGTCTCCTACTCTCTTTCTCATTTACATTAACGATCTGCTGGAAAAAACCGGGAATCCAATCTATAGCTTTGCAGATGACAGTACGCTTGTCTCTTCATTCACCTTGAACGCTCGGACATCGGCTGCTCAGGCGAATATCCGCAGACAGCAGGAGGTCGTTCAACTTAACAAAGACCTGGAAGAAATTCTATCTTGGGGTGACAGTAACCAAGTGGAATTTAACGCTACAAAAACCCAAGCGGCAGTTTTTTCTAAAAAAGTTAACGTTGCTGAACCCGACATAGTTATGTCGGGGCACTCCATTCCCCTAGCATCGTCGCTCAATTTGTTGGGCGTTAGTTTGGGAGAAAATATGTCTTGGCATGAACATGTTGCAGGCATAGCAAGGAGAGCTTCTCAAAAGTTGGGAATATTATTTAGAACCAGAAAGCTTTACACCCCACAACAACTGTTAATTCTTTACAAAGCCCAAATTCGACCAATTATAGAATACTGCTCCCACGTTTGGGGCTCCGCTCCCAAACATACACTGCATTTGTTGGATTCTGTTCAGAGAAGAGCAGTCCGTCTGATTGGGGACCCGGAATTGACCGGCGACCTTGATTCGCTGGAACATCGAAGAACGGTTGGCGACTTGAGTCTGTTCTACAAGTATTTTCATGGAAAGTGTTCGAAGGATGTAGCCCGCTTAATTCCTCCCAAAGCGGTGCATGTTAGAAATACACGTCGCGCTGGTGCTTCGCATCCGTATGAGGTTCAGCTTGTTACTCCGCGTACAACGCTTTTCAAGCAATCTTTTATATGGAGAACGTCATCCCTTTGGAATAATTTGCCCAGCGCTGTGTTTCCCACCGAGTACAATCTACAGCGATTCAAGAACAACGTAAATCGCTTTTTCCGCACTCGTGCCGCTCCTGGAGCGCTTTAGGGACTTCCCTGCAGCACGTGTGCTAGACCAATAAAAAAAAAAAAATAAAAAATAAAAAATAAATAAATCATTAAAATCGCGGAGTTTTGATGTCAAAATATTCTTTAAAAGTATTTTCTCTCGAATTTACAGAAATGTATCAAAATATAATTAATCACAAAAATATCTCATATTACATTAAAGTAGGTTCAGCCGTTTTGTGAAAACCTCTATATGGGTCTTAGCAGTTTATTGCTTTTAATAATTAAAATCAGTTTTGCCGCCGGTCGGTATTTTGGTTTTTTTTCATTGCAATACTTAATTAATCCTATTTTATTCTGTTAAAAATAGCCATATCCTGGTAAAGTTGCCTTATGATTACTAAAACAAACATTTTTTTTTCTTTACAGGTAGGTAACTGATACGAAACATGGCTGAATCTAAGAAGAAATGTCGACAGTACAGTGTTGATTATTTGAAATTTGGTTTTCTTCCATCAAAGACAGACAAACGATTGCCCATATGCCTTTCATGCAACAAAATTTTGAGCAATGACTCTATGAAATCATCGAAGCTCGAAGATTATCTAAGAAGGTGTCATCCTGATAAAAATGGATAAAGATTTAAAATATTTTCAAACATTGAAGGAAAAATATGATAAGAGACCCACCGTGCACAATATGTTCGCTTCAGCCTCTCAAAGTAACGATGATGGCTTGCGGGCATCTTACAATATCTCATTGCTTATAGCGAAATCTAGAAAACCGCACACCATCGGAGAACAGTTAATTTTACCCGCTGTTGAAGAGGTTTTAAAAACTGTTCTGCCCAAACCTCCATTTGACGTACTCAAAAGAATTCCTTTAAGTAAAAACACTGTACAAAGACGTATTGATGAAAGAGCTCTGATATTGAAAGCTTCTTGTGTAATTATCTGCAAACAACTCATTTTTCTATTCAACGGGACGAGTCAACTTTACCTGGTAATGAAGCATTATTATTGGCATATGTTCGATTTGTTATGGACGAAGAAATCCATGAAGAGCTGCTATTCGCGAAAACTTTGGAGACGGACACTAAAGGCGAATCAATATTTAATGTCCTGAGTGATTTTTTTAAGGAAAAATCGATTCCATTTACAAACATTATTTCGGTGGCAGCAGATGGAGCTCCTGCCCTCTTCGTGGGTTTATAAGCCATCTTAAAAGAATTATACCAGGAGTAACTGCAATTCACTGTGTCATCCACCGACAACACCTGGTAGCGAAAAATTTGAGTGATAGATTGCACCAATCGCTTCAATTTGTGATTAAAGCAGTTAACAAAATAAGAAACAATGCGTTGAATACCCGTTTATTTGCACAATTGTGCGACGAAAATGATGAAGACTTCCAACGATTGCTCTTACATACTGAAGTACGCTGGTTGTCGAAAGGTGCATGTTTAACAAGATTTTACTCACTTTTTGAATCAGTTTTAGAGTTTCTGGAAAGTAAAGATCCAGATTTAAGAGAAAACCTGATCGAATTGAAAGCAGACTTTGTATTTGATAGATTTGTTCAAAAAATTTGATGACATTAACTTGTAGTTACAAGGGGGCAGCCTAAATTTAATAAAAACAAAGGGTGTAATTTCGGTTTTTCTTGGAAAATTGAAATTTATGCAGCAAAATATTAAAATTTCCAAACTTGTCACAGGTAGAATGTCTTAATGAGAATATTCAGACATACGTTCAACATTTAAATGCCCTGTATGATGACTGCAAAAATAGATTTGAAGGTATTCTGACGATGGATCATAAATCCATTTGATGAAACGGAAGTGGCGAATGTGGTATTACAAGAGGAGCTACTCGAGCTTAGCACCAATGAGGAGCTGAAGGTGAAATTTAAAAAAGGCTATCAAACATTTTGGCTGCAGGCAGAAATACCCGAAAAATATCCTGGGATGTGGAAATTGCGAGAAAACTTTTAATAGCATTTCCCTCGTCATACCTTGTCGAAAAAAGTTTTAGTGTCGTTACAAACCTATTAACAAAAAAAGGAGCAGATTAAACATGACAGAACAGGGACATTTGCGGTTATTCCTTACAAAACTAAAGCCAAATATTAATAATTTGCTGTCAATCCATCAAGTACATCCCTCCCATTAAAATTATAACTATTTATTTTTACTTGTTGATTTGCATTGTTGAAGTTACCGTACGTTATTAATGTTTAATTTTAATTAAATAACACAAGAAAATATGTTATTTTTCTTTTTATTTTTACCACTCCGAATTTAGGGTTGGAACTCAGCCACGACGCAAATTTCCATCGTTAGATCTAATCTTCACATTTTTTGACGAGTTTCGGGAATATGGTAGAAATGTAGCAGCAGGGGGTCCACCGAAACCAGTAAAATTTTTAAAGTAGTCTACGAGAAAAAAAGTTTGGGAACCTCTGGTCTAAATGGTCCATAAATATTTCAGCTAGTAAAGTACTTAAAGGGTTACCCATAATTAAGCCTTCTTTAGAGGTATAAAATTTATTGTTGATCAACTTAGTTTTGATCAAGACAGATAGTTAGTAATTGTATAATTTATCTTGCTTAACTATTTCATTTACTTTATTCTTGATTAAAACCTTATCCATGCTTGGGAATAAGTTTTGTACGTCAAAGGAAAGAAGTCTAGACTTTTCCAATAAGTTAATATTCTTGA
The DNA here is from genome assembly GCA_019049505.1 of Pachyrhynchus sulphureomaculatus. Taxonomy (NCBI): domain Eukaryota; kingdom Metazoa; phylum Arthropoda; class Insecta; order Coleoptera; family Curculionidae; genus Pachyrhynchus; species Pachyrhynchus sulphureomaculatus. The sequence continues at coordinate 98,509,669 of CM032453.1, read as the reverse complement.
TTATATCTACTAATTGATAGATGTTTTTAATACTGTATTTTAGATTAAACTTACAATATTGTCGTATAATATTAATAAGTTTATGAGATAATCTCACTGATAGTGCAGAACCAAGAAACAATCATTTTTATGTAAATTAATTAGAGAGTATAACTTTGGAGCTTGAGGATTCATTATGGATAGATTACGTTTTTCAAAATCACTGAAAATTATAAACCCTTTGAAGGTAGATTTTAATAGTTTTTGGTAGATACTTGTTGGATCAATATTTAGACTTTTAAATTTATCTGTATTCGAATATGTACTGTTCTCTAGAAATAGCTACTATAAATTTACCTTTATCAGTTCTGGTTAATATAATGTTGTTTTCTTCAGCCTTGGTTTTGATTGATGCCACTGTCTTATGTTCTATGGCATGTCTTGGTTTTCATAGATTAAAAGGTTATTTTCTAATCATATGTTTAATATGTGAGTCTAGAATGGATGATCCTAGTTCACATCCAACTCCTACAATTTTCCTTAATTTCAGGTTGTCTTTTGGTTCTAAATTATAATGTAAACCTTTTTCAAGTAGTTTTGATTCCTCTTGCGTAAATGTTGAGTTTGTAAGGTTGACGAATCTTGTGTAAAATACATGATTAGTGAATTGCTTGTTCTCTTGCATTATTATCGGTGTATTTTCTTTCTTGGTTGTAATAAGAGATTGAAGTTTTTGCTTTGTTTGTTGAATGAATATGAAGCTTACTTGTGTTCTGACTTTAATAACGGTTAGACAACTAACTATCTTCCTTAATTTCTTAAATAATTTACATCTCAATATTAAATTTACGTTAGAACTGGAGACCAATAATTCTATCAATTTCTTAGATCTGTCTATTTCAAAAATGTATAATATGCACGATTTCTCTATTTTTCATAAGCGGCCACTTACGGACACAGTAATACAGAATAGTTCATCACACCCTTACACTCACAGAATGGCAGCATAGATTATTACACATTTCCACATCAAAAATTAATTTTAACAAAGAACTAAACATCATTAAACAAATAGCAGTCAATAATGGATACAAGCCTAACATTATTGACAACATTCTACATAAAAAATCGTTTAAACAAGCAGTCTTACTTATATACCTACGACAGTTGACAAAAAAGTAAAACACAATACACTTACTTACACAGGAAATATTATTAGAAAAATCTCCAAACATTTAACACAAAATAATAAAAAAATAGCATTTAAAGCTAATAACACTCCAGGGAATATAATTCTGAATAACAAATCTAAATCTAATAAAACCAAAAAGTCAGGCGTCTATTTATTGAATTGTGGATCTTGTGCCAAAAACTATGTTGGACAAACTAGTAGGCCATTTGAAACCCGTATTAAAGAACATAAATACAGTTATTTAAAAAACAATCGCAACTCACATTATGCAACCCATATAATTAATGAATCACATAATTTTAATAATGAATTTAAAATTCTACATGTCTGAAATAAATTCAAAAAATTAAATCTCCTTGTAAGTCTCGAAATTAATAAACGTAAAAATTCCAATCAGCTAATAAACGAACAAGTAAATTTATATCAACCTCCCATACTCAATTTATATTAGTTCTTAGAAATTTTATCTTAGATTTATATTTCATAAAAAATAGCATAAATGTACATGATTTAATAAGATCATTAACCCAAAAGAGGTATAAATTATAGTTCAAGGAACATATTGCTTACATTACCATTTAAAATAGTTTAGTTATTCTTAATATACTTCTAGAGAAGACACTGTGTGTTTAAAACAATTGTTAAGTTGTTAAAATAAATAAATTGGATACTAGAAATTGAAACTAGAGTGCTTCTATATTTTTTTATATTTGTTTATTATCAGAGCATTTTATATAAAAAAAAGGTATTTATGATTGATCAATGTATCATCAAGTATATTTTTCTAATTCTCACTACAATATAGTCTACAGGAAACATGTTTTCTCCAAGCAATACACACCATTAAGTATGTTTAAGTTTGGATTTAAACAGGTAACATAGTTTACACGCTGCTTTCATTCTTTCTGGCCACATAGAGCTATTGATTCATGATTTTATTTATTTGAATTGTGTTCTAGTTTTTAAAAGTATATAAACTGCCGATGAGTATATTAAATAAGGAGTAATTGGAATTATTGAAGCAAAAAGTGGGGTACAAAATTTATCATCACAAATTAACACTGTTTTATCAAAGACTTTCAAATATGAATTCATTTCTCACTGTATTTCAGATTGCTCATTATAGTTGATTCTTTTTGATTTTATTTTCTTTCTTTTTTCGTAAAAAACATAGAGAGATAGTTAGTTTTAAAATAACAAATACAATACAATAATAAAACATTTATTTTTTCTCTGTTATGTAAAAGTATTTCAATAATTGTGATAAAATAAGTAGAATATTTTATCACAATTATTGAAATTTCTGCTATAATTTGTGACAAATGTCCGCTATTAAAAAAAAAGGTTATTAAACTCTCATTTTTCTTTATTTATTATACACTAAATTTCTATAGTTTATGTATCTTTCTACTACTGGCAGAAAACAAATTTGTTATATTAATTTTCTACAGTATTATAGATTATTTTCCACAATATTTTGTGTAACAGTTTGGAAAGGGCCTTTTGTGTAATTTTTATAGGATTTGGTGATTCAATCGAGAGACACTAATTACAAATGGTACAGTATGGGCGAAAAAATCACATTTTGAAATTTTTGCATTTTTTTACGCTTCAAAGTACCTAGTCGCGAAAAATATAATTTCCAATTTCCATTAGTTCCTTTGTTTGTTAACCTATCCACACGATAACTCTCATATAAAGAGATATAGATTCCAAATTTGGTACACATTTAATAATAGAAATATGAATGAGACGATAGGTTTTTTGAGCGATATCGATTTAGAGAGGGAGGTGAAACAGGTAGGGGTCGTAAACTACTGTATAGTTTCAAGTCTGATGAGAATTTTTCTCAATTTAAGTTGCCGTAGTGAAAAAATTTTAAGCGCAGCTGCTTATTATTAAATATATAATTCTGTAGTCGAAGGAGTAGGGGAGAGAGGGTTAGAGGAGTTTGTATATATTGTATTCAGTGTTCTGCAACTTTGTTCTGCTCAAATTTTTTATTTGGGGAAAAATCATCAGAGATTTCGCATTTTTATACCTTCCAATGTCCCTAAAAGAGGAAAATATAATTATGAGAACTGTTCCTTGTTGTTGGTTGCAATAATTTAAAAATTTTAAAGATTAATATTTATAATCCAAGATATAAGATGTTTGGAGAATAATAGGTTGCATCTTTTATGTCATCTTATACATGGTTTCTAGGACTTTTATAGTCGATAAACCTAAAAATTTACTTTCGGTTATTCATAGTGAAACATGGGTTAAAAAATGTAGGAAATGGTATGTTTACTTGTTTTCATTTATTCATAGGCAAACAGCTAACAGGTTAAAGGAGTGAGGGAGATTGTCTTTGAATATATCTAATTATACAATATTACATACTATTAAAACTATACAATATTTGATGACCATCCTTACACCCTTATACCCTTTCCCCCTGAGGCGATATTGACAAAATTAGAAGTTATTTTCCTACTTCAAGTGTTATATTAGTTTCAAATTGGAAATCGATATGTCATTTTGGTTGTTGTGCAAACAAACCCATAGACCGACTACGTTTTTCATGATTTAGGGACGAATACAATTCTTCTTTTGGTAAGAAAAGTAAAATAAGTTTTTCCAATTTTGACATTAACCAGATATTTTTTACTATATTCGTATTATAAGAATTTGAAATACTTCGACTGAGTTTACGCTTTTACTATAATTAATCTCAAACTAATAGGAAAAGAAGTAAGGAAACTTTATATGTTGGTGTGTATTTTATTTAAATATAAACCAAGTGCTTTCAGTTTGAAGAAAGGACCATTTTTTACGCTCAGACTTATAGTATATATCCACACTGCCATCAAAATATACCTTCGTCGTAATGCATCTGGTTCATATAAAAGTTTAAAAACATTTATAATTTTAGGAAACTTTTAAACAATTAAAATTGCTACTGATTAAACCAATCATTACGAATATATTAGATTTCTAAAAAATCTTTAACAAAAAGGAGACGGCATACTAAACAAACCTATATAAATTAAAATTTGATTAAAAATATACAAAAAAGAAAATTATAAAGAACAACAGTAATATATTGCTGAATATGAAGTTTGTTGAATTATTAGATGATATTGATTTTTATCTACATATGTGGGTAGAACCATAATAATCGCGCTGCCTTGCGGTAATAGGTAGCAACTGTGACAGCATACCCACTAAATAATTACTCCATGGTCTGTAGCTTAAACAATTCCTGAAAGAGAGCCAGAGATATACAATATGGTATCTCACTGATTGCATAGATAGTATGCTATCCCACTCTTGTTAAAGAATATTTAGAAATCTGTTGTAATCATAATAATTGTGTTACTCAGTGTTAATTTTAACCTTTTTAAGTTTTTTGTTTAATTAGATGTTAAGTGTTTGTGTATGCTGTATGTAGTGTGGTGATGGTGCATTTTTTTTGACAAGATCGATGCCGACGCTTTTGGCAAAATCTGAGGCTTGGTATTTCAATTATATATACACCAACATACAATGTTTAATTTCTTCTTCTCCTATTAGCCGTCGGCGTATAACCTAAAATTGATCTTGATCTAGTATTCTAGTGACGGTAAAAAAAAAAATTTTTTTGATGATTTTTAAGAGCTTGGCATGCTAAAATCATTATATTAAAAGGAATTTAATTAAAGTTTATCCCGCAAATAAAATTTTCAGAACGAAAAAGTATCTTATTATTACAGCTCGTAAATTTAACTTGGTAAAATTTTAATGAGCGTAAACCTGCCACGCAATAAATCATTCGGTTGATCGAATCGAGGGCAATATTTTTTTATTAGAGAGTTAAAATTTAAAGCATTTTATGCTATTGCCATAATAAAGGTATCTGCCTGCTTTCATAATACTTTAGTTGTTACAAAAAGTTTAGTAATCATGCCAAAATATTGAGTTTGGGACAATATTACATTAGACATAAGCTAACATATTTTAGTTATATACGAGTAGCATGAAAGATATATTAAAATAAGTCAAATATGTACCTTCTAAAATCTTGTTTAAAATAGTAGCATTCGTTAATTGGTATATTTAAAAAGAAATTCTCAAATTTACCATATCTCTATAAGAAAAAAAGAGAAAAAGAATGGCCTTTTTTTAATGTGTACCTTATTACCAGGTGTGAACACTTTTTATCTTTGACGATCGTAAAAAGGCAGGTTCATAGATTTACAATTGTAGGCATTCAGTGTCTTCTCTCTAAAGTCTTTTTATAAAAATTTTATCAATGTAATAAAAATCCTTCAAATACCGTAAAAAATAAATGAACAAGCTTTGAATGGCATCATTCATCTAGATTCTCAAACATAAATTTAACACCCTTAGCACAAATGTTCGGTAATATTTGGAATCACAAATTGCCTCCCTGATTTCACATTTGTTAAATAGTAATGTTTATTATTATATAGATTGTTTTTGTTTTTCTTCTTCACATTTGGTCAATGTGGTTCCATGTTTGGCTGACGGGCCTAAGCTATGTCAGCACAAACGATATTACAATTGTGTATTAAGGAATGACCTGACAATGTTACATGTTTTCAAAATCACTGACTTCTAAATGTTTTTATGTATGTTTGTGTTGAGTCCTAATTGTACTGTGTCGTGTGAATGTTGTTGGTGTAAGGCCTGTAGCTGATATGATGAGAGGGACAATGATGACTTTTTCTTGTTTCCATACCCTTTTTATTTCTGTTGCAAGGTCTGCGTATTTGGAGATGTTTTCTGTGTATTTCGTTTGGATGTTTGTGTCATTGGGGCCGACTATGTCAATTAGATAGGTGACTTTCCCTTTTTTGCACTGAAAAATAATATCGGGTTTATTGGTGGAGACTGTTTAATCTGTATGGATACTGATGTCCCAGTACAGGTTGTAATCTTTAATTTCAAGTATTATTATTCAAGTATTATTATTATGACGGGTACCTTCTTCTATCTTACATTTGGGTCAATGTGGTTCCATGTTTGATTGACGGGCTTAAGCCAACTCAGCACAAACGCTATTACAAGGAATATATTTCATGTTTTCAAGATCACTGACTTCTGAATGTTTTTGTGTATGTTTGTGTTGAGTCCTAATTGTACTATGTGTGGTGTGAATGTTGTTGGTGTGAGGCCTGTGGCTGATATGACGAGAGGGACAATGATAACCTTTTCTTGTTTCCATAGCCTTTTTATTTCTGTTGCAAGGTCTATGTGTGGATGTTTGTATCGTTGGGGACAGCTATGTCAATTAGATAGGTGACTTTTCATTTTTTGCACTGAAAAGTAACATAGAGTCTATTGCCGAAGACTGCTTTATCTGTATGAATAATGATGTAAGTAGGGCTTGTAATCTTTATTTTCAAATGTGGATGTTGGTGTGTATCTGTAGTAGGGATCTATGTTTTCTATGAGTTCGTATGTTGTGGCTAGTGCTTAGTGAACTACTTTTGTTTGCTGTCTGGCTGTATATTCCATTCCGGCTAATATTTTACAAACGCATCTGTCCTCTGTAATAGTTGGGTCTTTGATGACATGCTTTTAGTAGTTTGTGGTTAATATGTCTTTATCCTGGATGGCAAGTAAGAAACCTTCTGTTTCAGGAAACAGCTGCCTATCCTGTAACCAGCTGTATGACTGTTTTTTATTTATGTGATCTTGTTCTATGTGGTATTTGTGTTTTCCGTGGAGTGTTTTTATGACCACGTTTTCATCTTTTCCTGTTATAATTGGGTGTGGAAGTCGAGAGGTGTGTAGTTTTTGTCTGCTTTCACTGTTGCTGTGTTTGCTTGGTGTGAAAGAATTTCTTAAGTGCTTGTATTTGTTTTGTGTGTGATTCCTATTCCACCTGTCTTCCCCTCGATGGTCTTTCTTTGCATGCGTTGGAGTGTAATTTTCTGTATTTGGTGAATCGAGAACGTATAGGGATGTGAATGTTTTCTATGTCTGTGTGTGGCCATTTGATAATACCAAATGAATATGTGAGTATAGGTATAGCGAACGTGTTGATGGCTTTAGTGAGATTTTTGGAGTCGAGTTTTGTTTGTAAAATTTCGTGAGTCTGTTTTTGACTACGGTTCTGAGTTCTGTTTTGATGGGAGTGTGGTTGAGTTTAGTCCTTTGTTGGAAGCCTAGATATTTGTATGTTTCTTTGTCGAGCATGTTATCGAGTGTTTCGTTGTTGATGGTTTCTGTCTCGTGGTGGCTTTTCCATTGACCTTTGTTGATGTGGAGCACTTTACATTTACTTACACTAAATTCCATATTGATATCTAAGATGAATGTTTCTGTGATTTTGAGGAGTTCTTTCAGCTGTGTTTCTGTGGCATCGTAGAGTTTTATGTCATCCATATATGTGGTTTATTTTATGTTGGTTCACTTTTTGGTGTCTGATGTTGAAGCCATGATCTGTTCTGTTTAGTGTATTTGAAAGTGGATTAAGACAGAGGCAAAATCATAAACCGCTAAGCGAGTCTCCCTGAAATATACCCCGTCGGATGTACAGCTCTTCTGTTTGGATGCGTTCGGTTTGTGTTTTAAGGTTTGTCCCACGATCACGGTATCTATGATCAGCTGCTCTTTGCATCCTCGGCTATTTTTCCTGCACCCCTCCTGCTTTCTGTGTGAATATTGTTGTCTATTAGGTGTTATTCTATTTTTTTGGAAATTGTGGCTGCGATGTTCTTGTATAGGGTTGGAAGACAGGTAACAGGTCGGTAGTTTGACGGGTTTGTGGTGTCTGAGCTTTTGGGTTTGACGAATGTTATTCCTTATGTAAGGAAAGTGGGGAATATGTGTAGTTGTAGAATGGCTTTGTTGATTTGGTGTATGAGTGCTTCGTGTGTGGTGGTTAACTGTTTGTACCAAGTACAAAAGTTTTGTATATTGTCTATTCCAGGGCATTTTTCGTTGTGTGTGTGTGTTTGATTGTTTCTGTAATTTCTTGTGTAGTTAATGAGAAATTTTCCTGTTCTGTCACATCTCTATGTTTGTCTTCTTGGGCTTTGATCCAAGTGGTGTTATTATTGTGTAGTTTGAGTTCTGAACAGATACTTGTCCCATAGTCTGCGAGTTCTTATTTGTTTGGTGGTTCAGTCACTGCTGCCTTCTCGTTGTACATAGTTTTTCGGTAGAACTCTTTTTCACTTCTTCGGAAGAGGTTGTTGGTGTCTTTCCTCTCGTTTGATTGTTTGTATCTACGGAGTCTTGCGGCATATACGGATAGTTCTTGCTTCAATGTATCGAGGATTTCTGGCAGTGTTCGGTTGGGAGATTTGGATTTAATCTTGTCTACACCCTGTGTGACACGTTTGGATGCGTTCCCGTTTATAATTTGGGTAAGGGATCCTAGATCTCTTCTGCTGTTGTTGATTTTGTTTTCTATTCTTATTTGCCATTTAAACTTAGGTTTTGTGCTATTGGGGTTTCTTTGTCGTTGCGGAAGTTTTTGATTATTTTGTGTTAGAATGGTGACTGCTGCCGCGTATATTATTGTGTGAATGCCTTCGATTGTGCTAAGTCTGTTATGTACTGGGGTATTATGTGCTTGTTTATTGTGTTGAGGATTATTTGTGTGCTCTGTTTGTAGATTAAACGAGGGATGGGATTTCTTGTTGTGGGGTCGGTGCCTGACCATCGAGCTAAATATAACTCCATTTCTGCTTTGAGTGTTTGTATAAGAGGTGATTCGGGGTGAGTGTTTGTGTATATGTTCGTGTTGTGGGGTGGTGAGTTCGGCTGGGTGGTTGTGTTTGTGTATGCGGTTTGTTCGGTATTTGCTCCATTGTTTTTATTTTTTAGTTGGTTTGTGTTCAGTTCAGCAGCTACTGTATCTTTGATGGTTTGTAATTCGAAAGGTGTGAGGCGATTCTTCTTGGTAATCACCTTTTTTAGTCTATTACTTTTTTTTCTGTAACAAGTAATTGTAGATGTGGATATTGGGCCAAGAAAAGTTTGTGCAATTCCAGTCTGTAGCCCGATGTTATTGTTTCGAGTTTGGTGGCGGTGGAGTAACAGCGAATCTCATCTGTCCATTTTAACCACTGTCTTGGTTTGCCAGCCTTAGTAGTTGTATGTTGTCCTTCCAAAACATACGTAGCTTGGTTTGGCTTTGGTGGCTGTGTTTGTTCCGCCTCTGTGTCGGTTGTGTTTGGGATTGATTTGGGTGGGTCCAGGCGGCGAGTATTTTTTTTTTAGTGATTTCTTGTCAGGTTTTGTGAATTGGTTACAGCAACGCATGACGTGTTCGCTGATTTCTGTGGTGCAACTCATGCGTTGCTTTGATTTTCTTGCCTTGGTGGGTGCCGGCCTACTGGCCGGCACAATACTTTTGGCAAGTCCATTTTTCCTTTGCCCGGTCTTCAATATTTTGGTCAAGCTGCCATTTCCCGCGATATATTATTATTATTAAAAAAGTTCTTCTTTCTCACATTCGGTCAGTGTTGTTCCATGTCCGGGCGACAGGCCCAAACCAAGCCAGCACAAACGCCATTACCTTTGTGTATCAAGGAATGACCTGACAATGTTACATGTTTTCAAAATCATTGACTTCTGAATGTTCCTGTGTATGTTTGTGTTGAGTCCTAATTGCATTAAATGTGGTGTGAATGTTATTGATGTAAGGACTGTGGCTGATATGTGAGGGGGACAATGGTGACTTTTTCTTGTTTCCATAGCTTTTTATTTCTCTTGCAAAGTCTGTGTATTTGGAGATTTTTTCCTATGTATTTCATTTGGATGTTTGTGTCGTTGGGGACGGCTATGTCAATTAGATAGGCGACTTTTCCTTTTTTGCACTGAAAAGTAATATAGGGTCTATTGGCGTAAACTGTTTTATCTGTATGGATACTGATATTCCAGTAGAGCTTGTAATCTTTAATAAATATTTAATAAAGGTTATTATTATCGATCACAAAAAAGTTCTTCTTTCTCACATTTGGTCAATGTGGTTCCATGTTTGGCTGACGGGCCCAAGCCAAGTCAGCACAAACGCTATTACCATTGTGTATTAAGGAATGACCTAATAATGTTACACGTTTTCAAAATCACTGACTTCATAATATTTCTGTGTATGTTTGTGTTGAGTCCTAATTATACTAAGTGTGGTGTGAATGTTATTGGTGCAAGGCATATGGCAGATATGAGGGGTAATGATGAGTTTTTCTTGTTTCCATAGCCTTTTTATTTCTGTTGCAAGGTCTGTGTATTTGTAGATTTTTTCTGTGTATTTCGTTTGGATGTTTGTGTTGTTGGGGACAGCTATGTCAATTAGATAAGTGTATTATTATTATTATTTATTTTATGATTGTTCTCGTTTTTCTTTCTCACATTTGGTCAATGTGGTTCCATGTTTGGCTGACGGGCGCAAACCAAGTCAGCACAAAAACGCATTACTATTGTGTATTAAGGAATGACCTGACAATGTTACATGTTTTCAAAATCACTGACTTCTGAATGTTTTTGTGTATGTTTGTGTTGAGTCCTAATTGTACTAAGTGTGGTGTGAATGTTGTTGGTGTAAGGCCTGTGGCTGATATAATGAGGGGGACAATGATGACTTTTTCTTGTTTCCATAGCCTTTTTATTTCCGTTGCAAGATCTGTGTATTTGGATAAAATTTTTTCTCTGTGTATTTCGTTTGGATGTTTGTGTCGTTGGGGACAGCTATGTCAATTATTTAATTTTTCTTTTTTGCACTGAAAAGTAATATCGGGTCTATTGGCGGAGACTGTTTTATCTGTATGGATACCGATGTCCCAGTAGAGCTTGTAATCTTCATTTTCAAGTATGGATGTTGGCGTGTATTTGTAGTAGGGATCTGTGTTTTCTATGAGTTTGTATGTTGTGGCCAGTGCTTGGTGAACTACTTTGGCAGCTGAATCATGCCTGGCTGTGTACTCTGTTCCGGCCAATATTTTACATCCGCTCGATTTTCTTTCTGCTGGTGGCATTTCCTACATCTGTCCTCTGCAATAGTCGGGTCTTTGATGATATGCTTTTGGTAGTTTCTGGTTAATATGACTTTATCCTGGATGGCAAGTAAGAAGCCTTCAGTCTCAGGGAATAGCTGCCCATCCTGTAACCAGGTGTATGATTGTTTTTTATTTACGTGGTCTTGTTCTATGTGGTATCTGTGTTTTCCGTGGAGTGTTTTCTCTGACCACGTTTTCATCTTTTCCTGTTGTAATTGGGTGTGACTGTGTGTGTCTGCTGAGTGGTCTGCCCGGGCTAAGTCGAGAGGTGTGTAGTTTTTGTCTGCTTTCACTGTCGCTGTGTGGAGGCTGGTTTGCTTGCTGTGAAAGAATTTCTAAGTGTTTGTATTTGTTTTGTGTGTAATGATCTGATGTCTATAATTCCTCTTCCTCCTGCCTTCCTCTCGATGGTAAGTCTTTCTTTGCATGCGTTGGGGTGTAATTTCCTGTATTTGGTGAATTGAGATCGTATAAGGATGTGAATATTTTCTATGTCTGTTTGTGACCATTTAATGATACCAAATGAATATGTGAGTACAGGTATAGCGAACGTGTTGATGGCTTTAGTGAGATTCTTAGAGTTGAGTTTTGTTTGCAAAAGTTTCGTCAGTCTGTTTTTGAATTCGGTTCTGAGCTCTGTTTTGATGTGAGTGTGGTTGAGTTTGGTGCTTTGTTGGAAGCCTAGATATTTGTATGTTTCTTTTTCGAACATGTTATCGAGTGTTTCATTGTTAATGGTTTCTGTCTCATGGTGGCACTTCCATTGGCCTTTGTTGATGTGGAGCACTTTGCATTTACTTATACCAAATTCCATATTGACATCTAAGGTGAATATTTCTGTGATTTTGAGGAGTTCTTTCAGCTGCGTTTGTGTGGCAGCGTAGAGTTTTATGTCGTCCATATATAGAGGTGGTTTATTTTATGTTGATTCACTTTTTGGTGTCTGATATTGAAGCCATGCTCTGTTCTGTTTAGTATATTTGAGAGTGGATTGAGGCAGAGGCAAAACCATAGAGCGCTAAGCGAGTCTCCCTGAAATATACCCCGTCTGATGTACACCTCTTCTGTTTCGATGCGTTTGGTTGGTGTTTCTAGACGTATTTTGGTTTTCCATGTTTTCATAATTTGCGCGAGAAAACTGCCTGAGGTGTTGGTTGATTTTATAGATTTCTAGGGCTCTGATTAACCAGCTGTGGGGTATGGAGTCGAAGGCTTTTTTATAGTCTATGTAACCGATGTGAAGGTTTCTGTGTTCTTTTCTGGTTTGTCCCATAATCACGCTATCAATGATCAGCTGCTCTTTGCATCCTCGACTATTTTTCCTGCATCCCTTCTGCTCTTCTGTGAGAATATTGTTGTCTGTTAGGTGTTGTTCTATTTTCTTGGAAATTGTGGCTGTGATGATCTTGTATAGGGTTGGAAGACAGGTGATAGGTCGGTAGTTTGACGGATTTGTGGTGTCTGAGCTTTTGGGTTTAACGTATGTTATTCCTTGTGTAAGGAAAGTGGGAATGTGTGTGGTTGTAGAATGGCTTTGTTGATTTGGTGTGTGAGTGCTTCGTGTGTGGTGGTAAACTGTTTGTACCAGAAGTTTTGTATATTGTCTATTCCAGGACATTTCCAGTTGTGTGTGTGTTTGATTGTTTCTGTAATTTCTTCTGTAGTTTAGTGTGGAATTTTCATGTTCTGTCACACGTTTGTGTTCATCTTCTTCGGCTTTGATCCAGGGGGTGTTATTATTATGTAGTTTGGGTTCTGACCAGACAGTTTTCCAATAATCTGCGATTTCTTGTTTGTTTGGTGTTTTAGTTACTACTGTCTGCTCGTTGTACATAGTTTTTCGGTAGAACTGTTTTTCGCTTCTTCGGAAGAGGTTGTTGGTGTCTTTCCTCTCGTTTGATTCTTTGAATCTACGGAGTCTTGCAGCATATACGGATAGTTTTTGTTTCAAAGTATCAACGATTTCTGGCAGTGTTCGCTTGAGAGATTTAGATTTGATCTTGTCTACACCCTGTGTGACGCGTTTGGATGCGTTCCCGTTCATAAACTGGGTAAGGTGTCCCAGATCTCTTCTGATGTTGTTGATTTTGTTTTCTAGTCTTATTTGCCATTTAAATTTAGGTTTTCTGCTGTTGGGGTCTCTTTGTCGTTGCGGGAGTTTTTGATTATTTTGTGTTATAGTGGTGATTGCTGCTGCATATATTATTGTGTGAATGTCTTCGATCGTGCTTAAGTCTGTTATGTACTGTGGTATTATGTGCTTGTTTATTGTGTTGAGGATTATTTGTGTGCTCTGTTTGAAGATTAAACGAGGGATGGGATTTCTTGTTGTAGGATCGGTGCCTGACCATCGAGCTAGATGTGACTGCATTTCTGCTTTGAGTGTTTGTATGAGAGGTGATTCGGAGTGATGTTGTGTAGATGTTGTTGAGGGTGGTGAGTCATTCATGTTTGTCGTCTGTGATATGGTGTTATTATTATTATTATTATTATTATTATTGTATACACACTGTCCTTATATTTTTAAACAGGGTTTTGAAGTTCCCCAAAAAATTAATTAGAATCTTGAATTTCCCAAAATACTCACAATCAATTGTATAGTTTTTTTTTATTACTTATTTTATTATTTAATTCGTACTATTTGATCTAATTTTTAGTCCCTATATTAGTACGTTCCATACATTTTTAACGTCTGGTCTTACAGAACAGATTCTATTGAGCCGTATTGAAACTATAAAGAAGAAAAACTAATTAGGGAAGAACGCAATCAATGTTTTTATGAAAGTAAAGATAGACACCTAATAATTTCGATTTCTTTTTAATTCAAACTCGCATTTTCGATATTTGTGTATAACACACAAATAAATTTATATCTCTTATCATTATACGGAGCTAAAGTTAATAATTTTCTTATATCCATAGTCTTTATCCAAACAATATTTTGTAAAACGTGCCAGGTACGATTTTTATTCTACAAAATTCTGGCATTTAATTAATATATAATCAAATAAAAGATTGATTCATGTCACGCATTTCACCAGTTTCAGTTATAAATCAAAAATATAATTTAATGTTCATTACTGTAACAATAATATAACATTCTGTTCTTATTCAGCAGATTTAGCCTCTTTTTTAAAAAATAAAATAATTACATAATGAATATATATATATATATATAATATATATATATATATATATAATATATATATGTATATATATATATATATATATATATATATATATATATATATATATATATATATATATGTATAT
>CM032453.1:98480952-98495127 GCA_019049505.1 Pachyrhynchus sulphureomaculatus | reverse complement strand
AGTTTTCTTTTTATTATTTTCACCTTTACCAGAAAAAGGAGAAATATGTGCTATTGAAGCCTATTCACATTAATACGCGATATTCCAAAAACACTCAATGAATATGAATAATAACATGAAAGTACGGAAATAAAATGGGCCCTCATGCCATAATTTATTTCTACCTATTTCGCAGTAATTTGTTGAGCTTTAGCAATTGGCAGATGCAGTATAAGGAGAAAACAAGACGGAATGAAACGCTTACCGTTAGAGGTAAAACGCATACATCTTACAAATGGGTAGCGCGAAATTACTAAACAAATCTTAAAGAAACAACATTATTTTAAAGTTTACAGTCTAAACCACTTTTTATATTTATGTTAATATTCATTATTTCGCATGAAATAATCATTTATATATTCAAAACTTTCTGCCAATTTAACCTCTCTGGATAAAAAGATCCCTGTCCTAATTTGGTAATTAGGGACTTGAACTTATTAAATCATTAAGTCAACTAAAATTATGATGTTACATAGCACAATACCAGGAGACTCGTTTCTATTTCTGACTAAACCGATAAAACTGAAATATTATTTTAAAATTCCAAAAATTCTTATATTTCTTGTTTTAAGGACCTCGCTCTCAATTTTAATATTACATTTTCCCATCAAAATGTTTATTTGGTAATATTTGCAAATACAAAATATTGCATTGTCTAAAACTCAACTAGATAATAAAAGATAATGGCAACTAGACCGTTCCCTTTTTATGGGTACCAATAACCAAGTTCGTAATATCAAGGCCACGTAGGCCAAAATTGTACCTTTCAAATTAACTAAAATATTTTCGATCCTTGCCAATTCACTTGAAAAATAAGCTTAGAGGCAAAGTTCTACAAATCCAAATTCATTTCTTCTTTCCTTATATACGACTTGCAACGTCTAAAACAATTACCAAACGAGTTACTTTTTATAGTAGAATACAAGCTCTAAACTCGAGTACAAAAAAATCCTATTTTACTCAAGACGAAAAAGCAATACAAACTTATTTATTCGCTACTGTGAATTAGGATACATGACTGACTGGGTTAGAATCTAGACTAGGATAACCTCAGGAATTTATTGCAAGCTTAAGTGCGAATCAAGAAAGAGCTACACCTATCTTACTTTGAAAATCAGAGGATAGTTAAACCGCACCTTTCAAAGCGAAATTAAGTAACTCAAAGCCCAATTTCTAAAACTAAAATCTTTTAACTGTGGAAGTAATGGTAATATTTCCAGCCAGTGTCATTTTCAGCAACAAGACTATAATTCTAGCTTTCACAGACCACCCAATCCAACCATTCCAAATCATTCCCAGCTCAAAATTATTTCAGGCCTCCATAACATCCACCACAAATTTTTCCATCATGTTCAACAGAAATCCCAATTGACTATCCATACGTTAATTATGGTACGCCACTAAGAACCTATTGTGCCCATGGCTGTGAGTTACCATGAAATGTGAATGCAAGAGCATCATCAGGAAGCTAAAAAATACTTTTTTTTTTTATCGCTCACCTTCCCGCCTCAGTAGGGATTTTACCCTTTTTCCATACCCCAAGGATATCGGCGAGGATGTCGTAATACCCGTCAACGTTGTCCAAGTGCCGAAACATACATTTTGTATTTCACAGCACGGCGACTAATTCTTTAATGAACCCTAATGCAATGATTTCTACCAGAAAAGCTTCAAATTTCTGACTTGAAACTATTTATAAACACAAATAAAATTGAATCCTTAACATTGCCCAACACAAACCCGGTTAAATACAAATTAGTCCGTTTGTGTAGAAAATCTAGATGTTTCTTACGCCTAAAGAAGTTATCACATGATAACGAAATATTAAGTATTAAAAAAGAAAAAAAACTTTATTTACACTCCACAGCAATTCGCGATGATCAAACACACAGTGTATATACCATATATATATATATATATATATATATATATATATATATATATATATATATATATATATATATATATATATATATATATATATAGATATATATATATATATAGAGATATATATATAGATATATATATATATATATATATGTATATATATATATATATATATATATATATATATATATATATATATATACATATATATATATATATATATATATATATATATACATATATATATATATATATATATATATATATATATATATATATATATATATATATATATAGAAAGAGGAAGGACAGTAACAGGGCACTGGCAACAAACAATCCTAAGTTTAACTGCTGGGAAAACGCCCTTGTAAGGAGCAGAGATGAGCAATCAAAGATCTAAAGGCCAAACACTCTACAGAAACCCCAGGGCGACAGACTGGACCAATTATTCGGAATGTCTGCAGTCTAGAATTACTGGAAGAACATTTCCTACTACATCAACTGAGGATTTAGATGTTTCAGCTGCGGAACTGACTGACATCGTTATATCCTCCTTTCAAGAGAACTGTCCTCCATGGTGGAACAGGAACCTGGAAAAAAACTACGCAAAACAGCAAGATTGGAATTTAACAAGGCCAAGAGATCAGTAAATTGGGATAGGTACAGAGAAGCCCTAACCACATATAACAGGGAGCTGAGGAAGTCTAAAAGGAAGTCATGGAGACTCCTCTGTAAGGAACTTAGAGACATCCCGGCTACGGCCAGGTTGCACAAGGCCCTTTCAAAAGGGGCTATAAATCCGGTAGGCACACTCAGAGAGCCTGAGGGCACCTATACTAGTACATTTAACAGTACATTAGAGCTCCTTCTTAGGACTAACTTTCCTGATTGCAGGCTTCATGCTTCGGGTGCTGATGAACGGAGGATACCGACATATATCCACCACGGCACGGTAAATCAGGCAATCAGGAGGTTAGTAACCTTTGAAAAAGTGGAATGAGCAGTAAACTCCTTCAGACCCTACAAATCACCGGGGCCGGACGGTATTTTTCCGGCCCTACTATCAAAGGAAAATGCTTCCCTCTTTCGGGCGATGGTCAACATTTTTAGATCGAGCCTAACACTGGGATATGGAGATTTGGAGAGAGGTAAAAGTCATATGCATACCCGAGGGAGGGAACAAACCCCCAGAATCTCCTAAATCCTACAGACCTATCAGTCTATCTTCTTTTATGTTGAAGACACTAGAGAAGATACTAGACCAGTACCTCAGAGCGGAGGTACTTACTATGACTCCGCTGCATGGACTGCAATTTGCCTATCAGAAGGGCAAGTCAACTGTCACGGCACTACATAAACTTGTTCTAGATATCGAAAAGGCTCTGGACTCTAAAGAGATTGCCCTATGTGCATTTATGGACATTGAGGGCGCCTTCGATAACGCGAACTTCCTCGCAATGGAAACAGCACTCTCCAGCAGAGGAGCTGATCCGGCGGTGGTAAAATGGATCAGCAACATGCTGAATCAAAGGCTGATTAGAGCCTCACTTGGTTCGACAGACCTTAGTGTCACTGCGGTTAAGGGTTGCCCGCAGGTGGGGTACTATCCCCCCTTCTATGGTCTGTTCTAGTCGACGACCTGATTAGGATCCTTAACCGGAAGGGATACAAAACCATTGGCTACGCGGACGATATCTCAGTGATAATCAGAGGCAATCATCCTGGGACGGTTGGTGAACTGATGCAGGATGCTCTGTACACAACATGGGAATGGTGCAGGACGGAGGGGCTGTCATTAACCCAACGAAGACAACCATCGTACCATTTACTAAAAAGAGGGTGTTAGAGATCCCCATCTTAAAAATAAACGGTATTGAGGTCGTTCCCAAGGAAGAGGTAAAATATCTGGGTATCGTACTGGATAGGAAACTCACTTGGGAGCCACACCTCGAATCGGTGCTGAAAAAGGCTACAAAACACCTTTGGACTGCCAAACAACTACTCGGTAGGTCCTGGGGCCTTAGCCCTAAAATGACCTACTGGATATATACCCAACTAGTCAAACCAAAAATACTATATGGATCACTGGTATGGTGGGGCAAGACCAAACAAAAAACAGCAATACGGCGGCTATGTAGGGTGCAAAGACTTGCATGCCTATGCGTTACAGGAGCTATGAGATCCACTCCAATGGCGGGCATGGAAGCTCTTCTGAACCTTACACCGCTTAACGTGGCTGTTCAAGAGGAGGCAACTTTTCCGGCTATCTCCATCCACAGAAGGGAAAAATTTAAGGAGGGCAACCTTATTGGTCATCTCACGATCCTGAAGGGGATCGGAGACATACTTAATATGTCAACGGCCAGCGACACCATTGATCCAATACAGTGCTTCGTTAGGAAGTATAGGGTCTACTTCCCGACAAGGGAAGAGTGGTGCGCAAACCCAAGGTGGCTACAGGATGGCTCACAAAAGTGGTACATGGATGGATCCAAAACGCTCCAAGGGGTGGGAGCAGGAATAGTGGGGCCTAGAGCACATAGATCAATAACATTGAGCAAGGACACCACAATATTCCAGGCGGAACTATATGCAATATTGGAAGCTGTAGGGATCCTATCCGAAAGGGGATACATGGGAGTAAGTATCAAAATACTCTCGGACAGCCAATCAGTCTTAAAGGCCCTGAATAGCTGTACAATCACGTCCAGGCTAGTACTGGAATGTCATAACATGCTTAATGACCTGGCAATTCAGAATCAGATTACTTTGATCTGGGTTCCAGGACATGAGGGGCATAGAGGAAATGAGATGGCAGACATCTATGCAAAAAAAGGGGCTGAGGGAACCTTCATTGGACCCTCTCCATCCTTTGGATTCAGCAGGGGTCTCCTTAAAGAGGAGATGATGAAATGGACAAAATCCATAGTTCCATACATCTCTACATTGGAACGACACTAACGGTCTGGAACATTCTAAAAAGTTTCTGAGCTTTGATGCAAGGAGGGCGGATCTCGCCCTAAAAATGGATAGGAAAAGCCTAAGATTACTGGCGGGGGCACTCACAGGTCACCATACCTGCAATAATAATATATATATGTATATATATATATATATATATATATATATATATATATATATATGTGTGATATATATATATATATATATATATATATATATATATATATATATATATATATATATATACATAAATATATATATATATATATATATATATATATATATATATATATATACATAAATATATATATATATATATATATATATATATATATATATATATATATATATATATATATATATATATATATATATATATATATATATATATATATATATATATATATATATATATATATCTATATATATATATATATATATATATATATATATATATATATATATATATATATATCTATATATATATATATATATATATATATATATATATATATATATATATATATATATATACTTATGTAACTAAATGATTCTGTGGGGCTGTTCAAATTACAATAAATGAACTATGTTGGAAATTAGGAATAGATATTGGCTTGATTCATACATTCATCTAAAAATATATTGTCAAGAAAAGTATATTTTCAATTTGTTCCATAAGGACCCACATATTTCATATAACAAGATTTCTGACGAAAATGATCCTCGTAAAATATGTTTCATTTTTTACGCCATATTTTGAAGGAATTATGATGCAAATGTGTACACTACAAGTTATAGAAATACTAAAGTTGTATTCGCTGATGAAATAATCGTCGTGGGATATTGTGAATATGGGAAGTATAATGAAAGAATTTGAGCAGAATTATTACAACATCAAAATAATAAACTAGTAGGTTCTATAAGAGAATTAAAACCGTTAATATTAACAGTAAAATTGAATGCGGACAAAGAATGACAACGAGCCGAGAGAATAACTAATTCTAAGTTTGTTAGTGATAGCATTGTACGTGTACGAGTCATATTGTCTAGTAGAAATAGTCGTAAAACTACTACGTATTCTTATTGTAATAGTTTAAGTCTAATCTTTTAGGCCTTATAACTAGTGTAGGATGCGTAACAACTAGCATTTGTCAGAAAAGGCTTTGCCTTGTCACTTTCGCTTACCCTCTCTACACGAACTTTTTAATGAACAAGTAAACCTAAATTTTGAATAAATTATTAAATCAGTAGCTCATATGGATTTCTCTTTTCTATACTACGAGTACTAGGGAGGCTAGGGAACTACTGTAATGCGGATTAGACTAAGAATCAGTACATATTTTTTTCAAGTTTTTTTTTTATCGTTGGCCCACTTAACATGCCTGTAAGGCCAGCTTTAGTTAAAATAAAATTTGGTGATGCTCATACAGATTTTGACTACGTCTAGAGCAAGTTGGTTTGGAAAACAAAAAGATTGAACCTACCCTGAGTTAGTGAAATATAAGTCTACAGGCACTTGGACGAAATATCCTGTAGAGTCTGTCGGGGCGAAAGGGCCGAACGATGCTGTTAGATTCCATTTGGCAATTTTCTAGTTTTGGGGCTTTAGCTAGTTATTTGAAGGGTCTAAACCCTAAGCTCTGTGAGGGGTTGATTCCTATACTGACAGGAAAGGATTATACGCTACAACCGGTAGCTGTTCTCTGGCGGGTCATAAGAGAGGGGATTTAGGAGCGAATTAGCCAAAAGGTATAATAAGAATGATTATTGTTTAGGGATTTTTTGGGAATGCACTACAGCTCTCTTTATATAACAAATATAACTGCACCGTCACAAAATAATATATGTTTCTTTAGGGTCAGTTTTTTACTTTATTATTGAGATATGCTATTTAAGGTAGATTCTTTGCAATTGATCTTACTACAAAGAGGTGCCAGTTTCGATATATGCAATAAGCTCCATAATACCCATATATATATATATATATATATATATATATATATATATATATATATATATATATATATATATATATATATATATATATATACTAAAATTCATGGTTTCAATTCGTTCGTCTAACTTTGTCGTCTAATTTCCACGACGTTTCGCCAAAATATCATTTGGCATTTTCAAGTACTCTTGCTGTAGTTGCTACTCGAAGCTAACTGAGAAACCGAAGTGCGGTTGTCTTCTTTTAAAGGTGAGCATCTGAGCAGATTGTAAGTGGGGGGATCGGAAGTGTACGTCTAGGAATCGGTGTTTGTCGACTAGGTGCCCGTAATAGTGGTAATGGCAGATATCGGCGCTATGCTGACTGTTACGTTCTCGATGTTTTGGTTATCCCTTGGTTTGGCTAGAAGACCCTTCCATGTAGTGGAGATATTAAGTGCGTCATCCCGCTTATTTAGCTGTTCATTCTTTTCAATTTCGACGGCTTCTCTGACTATGCTTGTTTTATAATGTGAAATTGAGGCTTTTTGTTTCGATCTTTCAAAAATGATGTTGTGACCAGTATGATGGTGCTGAAAAAGAGGTAAAGTTGATTTTTTGTTTTTGATACTTATTTTATGCTCTTGGATCCGGGTGGAGATTCTTCTATTTCTTTGCCCTATGTACGGTTTGTGGCAGTCTCCGTACGGGATGCTGTAAACTCAATAGCTTTCCAGTTTTCTCTTGTCCGTGGGGTTCCCCAAAATGTCTACCAGAATATTTTGTGATTTGTATGTTATGCCTATGTGGAGTTTCCTTAGGACTCTTCCATTCCTATCTGTAACTCCTTTCATATACGGTAATAGGACTCTACTTTGGTTGAGGTTCCGTTCTTCTGTCCGAGTCTGTGTATGGCGCTGCCTTTCTAATGCTCTCCGTATGGACTGATCTTTATATCCGTTTTGCTTAAGAGCCCCAGTGATTTGTGTAATTTCTTGCCGCCTCGTGTCTGGTTCGGTGAGTCGGTATGATCTCAATACGAGGGTGTTGGCTACCGACTGGATTTGGAATGGATGGTGGTGTGAGCCAGCGTTTAAATATCTGTTGGTGTAGCTGGGCTTCCGGTAGACAGAGTATTGACGTTGACCGGTGTTTTTCCGAGGTATGAGCATATCCAGTAAAGGGAGGCTTTTTTATTCTTCTTCTTCTTCCAGAGTGAACTGTATCCGGTGGTGGATTCTATTTAAATAGGACAGGAAGTTGCCTAATTCATTTCGTCCATGGTGCCAAATTATAAAGATATCATCAACATATCGGTTCCAGAGTTTGGGTTTGAGTAGGGCGTTTTTAAGGACCTCTGTTTCAAAATACATCATATTGAGATTGGCTGTTACTGGTGAAAGGATAGATCCCATGGGCGATCCATCTGTTTGTTTGCATATCGGACTGTTGAAGACAGAATAGGTGTTTTTTAGACAGTATTCCGATAGTTCTATAACATGGGCTAGAAAATCCTCGTTCATTGCTATTTTTTCTAGTGCTTTATCCACTGGAATTCTGGGATAAAGTGAAACAACATTTAGACTTGCCAGAATGTCATTTTCCGCTAGTGAATCAGCAGTTTCAACGGTTGGTTGCATGATCTTAGACAGATGTTTTTCTAAGTTTTGTGTAGGTGAGGCCAACGCGCTAACAATGTGGCTAAGGGGGACGTTGAGCTTGTGTATCTTTGGTAGGCCATACAACTTTGGGCATCGGCTTGATTTCTTTCTTGGAATTATGAGTCTTTCAACCTCTGGTCCCAAGTTTGCAGCTTTTATTTTAGCCTTTGTAGTTTTTTCTAGATATGTTATAGGGTAGTAACTGGCTTGTAGGTGTCGTCTTTCATTTTTGTCATGTAGTCTTCGGTATTTAGGACCACTGTGGCATTGCCCTTGTTTGCTGGTAATATGATGTTTTTATTTTTCTTGAACCCTTGAAGGGCTTTCCATTCTTCAAATTTGAGGTGTGGCTTAGGAGGTCTGTTTGTTCTCAGGATTTGAGTGATATCTTTTCTCATTCTTTCAGCATTTTCTTCGGGCTTGATATCTAGGGCAACCGCTACATTTAAGATTATATCTTCAACTGGGATTAATTCTGGTGTTACAGCGTAATTGAAATCTTTGCTTAGTACTGATTCTTCGTGGCCTGTAAGATGGTAGGTGAGAGGTTAGGCACGACTTTTTTTGTTTCTAGTTGTGGATCATTGTCTTTTCCTTTGATGTTTTCTAACTCCTTTTTTAGTTTTTCGGTTTTAAAGTTGGTATTGCATTCTGCCCGCTAGAATGAAAGTTTGTCAACATCAGACAATATATACATATATATATATATATATATATATATATATATATATATATATATATATATATATATATATATATATATATATTTATACACATATACAATCGGTGAAATTTGTAAACGTGAATGCTTAAATCTTTTTTTTACTTTACAGTTGTTTTATGTCTGGGAACATTTAATTAAAGTTATTATTTGCAAGCATCATCAAAATCAGAATCGATTTCACAAGTTCCTGATTTAAAGAAATAAAATTAAATAAAAAAATAATGCTATCGTCAACCAATTTTGTGTGTCGATAAAAGCGCTTTTACAGCTTTACCCGGAATCTACCTGTAACGCATTGGATGTTTAGCGAACCGTTTAGAATTTATTTGCTTTGACCCCTTGAGGCCTAAAATGTTTTATCTCTCATCAAACAAACCCGCAGAGAAATCATCTGCGTGAAATGTTTCCGCTAAATATAGTTGGAGTAATTTGGAGCGAATACATAGTGTACCCTTTTTTTAGGATAAATCTGCAAAGAAAAATTTACTTCTCAGATACGTTTA
This sequence comes from Pachyrhynchus sulphureomaculatus, assembly GCA_019049505.1. Taxonomy (NCBI): domain Eukaryota; kingdom Metazoa; phylum Arthropoda; class Insecta; order Coleoptera; family Curculionidae; genus Pachyrhynchus; species Pachyrhynchus sulphureomaculatus. The sequence goes on along the minus strand of CM032453.1, from coordinate 98,485,420 downwards.
ATTAAAGTTTAACTAACAATTAAATTTTGTTATTATTTATTGGTTACATCAAAGTATAAGTAGTATGTGGTTACTGGTCTTTTTCTAGAACTCCTTTGACTAGAATCTAGATACCGTCTCAATAAGTGAGAAAACGTCGTTCTGTTGGTACAGGGAATAAGGAATATCAAAAATTACTATGAACACAATAAAAAAGATTCTCTTAGGTCAGTTATAATGTTTATAAATTGCCGTCTTGACTTCAGTTAGCTCCAGTTTAATGCTTTTGTTGTTCCAGGTGGAACCGCAAAGGTGATCAAACTGATGAAAATATTTAACGCTCTAATACATTTAGTAACTCTATTCAGAATATATAATATCAACATTAAATCTGAAAAGTGCCGTGCATATATAAAATGTTTACATTATTTTATTATGAGTACATGTATATTAAAAATATGATGTGATATCTGCGGGCTCCTATTTCTCTCTAGGATATTTATTTAAATTATTTTATATTAAATATTGTAAAATTTTAAAAAATGTTGTATAGTATTTAGATTTATTTAGATTCGAAAGTTCTTAAAAACATTATTTTAAGCTATAAAAGTATGTCAAAATATATAAATTATATTTCTGACTTAACGTAGTAAAAACAATTAGAAATACTGTCTCGTAAACTATTTTCGAGACAAACAATAATCAACATATTTTTAAATAAATAGATGTGATATATAAGTCTTGTAAAAAAAAGTAAACAAACTATTCTCGCATAAATGGCCCATCCAGCTTAATTTGTGATTCCTGTTTTTTAGATATTATAAAAATATTGAAGCAAATCAGTGTGTGCAATTAAATTCTCTACTATGATTATTCCTTAAATTAGCCTTTAATTTTCCTTTTTGCTCCTGAGGTGAAGTCAAAACACAATGATTCCTTTTCTTTTTTTTTGCATTATTATTATTTTATTTGCATTTTTTTATAAAATTTTTGTGCGTGCAAATATTTGCAATTTGCTAAAAAAATGTTTCGATATTTTGATTCTTTTATATATTATTGTTTCGTGTTGCATATGTGACTATCAAATTTGTTTCACGCTTAGAAAAAATTATTAAAACTAAAAATTGATTTGAGTTCTTTCCCAAGGTCAAAACAGTATTGCTGAATACTGTTTTGACTTTGGGCTCTAGCAGAACAAATTATGCATATATTATTTTACTGTATGAGAAATGTATTTTTTGTAGTTCTTCTATTTTGTAAATAATAATTAAATAGGTAAAATACAAACTATAATCAAAAAAAGAACCAAAGAAAAAATTGTGAAACTACTATATATATATACCATATATATATATATACATATATATATATATATATATATATATATATATATATATATATATATATATATATATATATATATATATATATATGGATATATATGTGTGTGTGTTTCTTTCTCAACCGGACGCTCTCACCTAGTCCAAAATTAGAAAAGACATCTAAAGATGCAAATGGTTTCAAATGAAAGTTTTATGTATCTACTTTCGAATTATCAGTGGCAAAAATAAAAATTTAAGAGACACGACATTGATAGTGGTAAAATTCACTTAAAAATCCTATATAGTTAGCAAACATGATGCGATTTCTTACTAAAATTTTCTGTATAAGCGATTCGATCATGATGTCCGTATGAAACCGAATCAGAATTATCCCATCTTGTCAGGATTCTTCCATGACATCAAAAAACTCGAAAAAAATGACAAAAAATCTCTTTAAATTAGCAAACATGGATATATGAATCCATGTTTTTTGTTACTCTGAATCCAAATTCGATTTCAGAATAACCTCATCACGACAGGATTCATTCCTAATCTTTTTAATAGCAAAGTAAAGACGAAAACTTTGTTTACCTTTGTTTTAAATGTGATAAATCATGTATACGCTAATAAGGATAGGAAATAGTATAGAATATTAATTTTCAAATAGAGAATATTAATTTTAAATATAGGTATTAAACTTTGAAATGTTGTGGCTTTTACTTCATCAAAACTCATATTAAATACAACAAAAAACTGGTTATTTAAACACAAAATTTCCACAATATTGTGGAAATTTTGTGTTTAAATAACGAGTTTTTGTGTTGTATAAAGTATTAATTTTCAATACAAAATATTGGCTTCCAAACATAAGATTTCTATTCGGCGAAGCATAATTTTTTTTTTTTTTTTATGGGTCTAGCACACGTGCTGCAGGGAAGTCCCTAAAGCACTCCAGGAGCGGCACGAGTGCGGAAAAAAGCGATTTACGTTGTTCTTGAATCGCTGTAAATTGTACTCGGTGGGAAACACAGCGCTGGGCAAATTATTCCAAAGGGATGACGTTCTCCATATAAAAGATTGCTTGAAAAGCGTTGTACGCGGAGTAACAAGCTGAACCTCATACGGATGCGAAGCACCAGCGCGACGTGTATTTCTAACATGCACCGCTTTGGGAGGAATTAAGCGGGCTACATCCTTCGAACACTTTCCATGAAAATACTTATAGAACAGACTCAAGTCGCCAACCGTTCTTCGATGTTCCAGCGAATCAAGGCCGCCGGTCAATTCCGGGTCCCCAATCAGACGGACTGCTCTTTTCTGAACAGAATCCAACAGATGCAGTGTATGTTTGGGAGCGGAGCCCCAAACGTGGGAGCAGTATTCCATAGTTGGTCGAATTTGGGCTTTGTAAAGAATTAACAGTTGCTGTGGGGTGTAAAGCTTTCTGGTTCTAAATAATATTCCCAACTTTTGAGAAGCTCTCCTTGCTATGCCTGCAACATGTTCATGCCAAGACATATTTGGTCCCAAACTAACGCCCAACAAATTGAGCGACGATGCTAGGGGAATGGAGTGCCCCGACATAACTATGTCGGGTTCAGCAACGTTAACTTTTTTAGAAAAAACTGCCGCTTGGGTTTTTGTAGCGTTAAATTCCACTTGGTTACTGTCACCCCAAGATAGAATTTCTTCCAGGTCTTTGTTAAGTTGAACGACCTCCTGCTGTCTGCGGATACTCGCCTGAGCAGCCGATGTCCGAGCGTTCAAGGTGAATGAAGAGACAAGCGTACTGTCATCTGCAAAGCTATAGACTGGATTCCCGGTCTTTTCCAGCAGATCGTTAATGTAAATGAGAAAGAGAGTAGGAGACAGTATGGAGCCCTGGGGCACACCGGCGTTGATAGTGAGGGTGTTAGAAAGAAATCCGTCGACCGCCACTCGTAAAGAACGCTCTCTGAGGAAACATGAGAGCCACAAACAGAACCTTTCAGACATACCATAAGAGCGTAACTTAGCCAACAGTCCATCGTGCCAAACACGGTCGAATGCCTTGGATATGTCAAGAGCAACCGCTCGAGATTCTTCAAAATGTTCAATTGCGTTGTTCCAAACATGTGTTACATAAGTCAGAAGATAAATTTAACATAACCTAACCTAAGATAACCTAACGTACCTGTCTGACAAAACCTATTATAGCCTAATGAGCATAGGAAAGCATTTAATATATTTTTTGACAAAACATTTTTTTTAGATACCAAATTCTACTAACTACCTACTTTTATCTTAAAGGAATCAAATATTTAATTATGATACAATACTGTAAACCAAGTAAACAAATAAGCTTCATTAGGAAGTTATTTTCATTACTTATGGCATATGATTTTCTTCTCAGGTTTACGATATCAAAAAATTAATTTTTACCTAACGACAAAACTTGTCATTTTCTTAAATTTAATGCTATTTTTAAATTGAATAAACATGAAGTTAATTACAAAGTTCTAATTTATATAATATTTTCCAAAATTAAAATTAACATTTTTAAAAAATATTAAAATGTAATATAAAAGATCAAAACATTTATTTAATTAACATATTTTCAACTAATATACACTACTTCTTGTCCTGCCATTATATTGGAAAAATTTTTTATAAATAATTTTTCATTTGGTAATACAGTGAAGGCATGATTGGTCAAAATTCCTTTAACTTGAGGAACAATTTCGAATCGCTTGTTTAATTTTCTTCGAATTTTCTCATAGTAAGTTTTGTTGAAATACAAAATTTCTATTTTATTGAAGTGATTCTTCGTCCACGGAAAAATGGCTTCAGGTGTTAAAAGATCCCCTCTCAGTTTTGATAAGAAACTTCTCTTTTAAATGTTGCGCCGATTCCATCATATCCCACTTTTCCAAGGAAAGTTGCCCTAAAATGCCATTCTGCATCTACATCGAAATCTCATGATAAATTAAATTTGATATCTGAAATTTATTTTTAAAATGCTCGGTTTACTAAACATTTTTTTTAAAGATTTTTTACATTTTTTTTAATTTCATGGATAAGCATTGTTTGGATACCATATACAGCGGCAGTATTGTGGTTTAAACTGTAGGATAAAAACACACAATTTGTATGTTGTAATTCGCCATTTTCCATATAATACTAAATTA
>CM032453.1:98463452-98475952 GCA_019049505.1 Pachyrhynchus sulphureomaculatus | reverse complement strand
AAGTAAATTTTTTTCATTATTCCAGATTTTATGAATACCCTTCTCAAATTTATTGATCATCATCGTCACCAATCGAAATCCGTTATTCAAACAGTCATTACCTATCTAAAATTCAATAACAATATTTCCACATATATCGAATAGACCTTTTTCCCTAGTTCTTTTTATTTTTGTTTTGATCTAGAACACAAATATCAGATATACGTTTTAAATTCTTTGTGCGCTGTTTGATCGGAGATAAAAAAATTACAAGCCTCAAAGGCCAGAGCAAATGAATTCTAAACGGTTCGCCAAACATCCAATGTATTTCAGGTGAATTTCGTGTGAAGCACTTTTATCGAAGGGCGGAATTGGCTGTCAATGGCAGTTATATTTTATCTAACGCTATTTTTAAATTGTCTAGAGGAATCTTTCAAATTTGTTTTATGGCGTATGTTCGGATTGTAAAAGTAAATAGGAAATAAGATTGTGTTAAAGAAAAATTGTTTCTTGTACATTTGTTCAAAAAAACTACTCTCCTAATCATATTTTATATAGAAGAATAAAATTGCTGGGACTAGTACGGTAAATATAATTTTCCCTACGATTTTACCAAACATAAGTATGTCTTGAGAGATTATCATGATAATAACAATAATTTTCTATTGCTCAATTTTTACTATATTTAAATTTCCATAATAAACAGTTATTTACACATACATAAACAAAAAGCTAAATCAATTTTAAAATGATTCGGGTTAAACCCCCCATTGTAAAACTAAAACAAGTCAATTCTGTTTCTGTCCGGCTCATTTTGTGTACCATTATAGCCGATATGTCCAAAAAATAAACAGATTTATTGACCTGAAACCGTATGCTGACACGATGCCACAGAGCTAGGACCACCACATGACGGGGAGGGATATGTAGCCATGATACCTCAAATTAAGTATATAAACGTCAGTTCTATAGCAAATTTTACTTGTTAGATACTGGAAATGATTAAAGAGTATTATTGAATGAATATATTTTTCTGAGATTTCTCATTACTAGCCATGAAATTTTATTTAGTTTGTAAGAAATGGAATTATTCCGACGAATACTACATATAAAAAAACCTAAACAGGACTTTTAAATGCACTGAATTCTATACTAATCCTTTTTATAAATACAAAGACCGTAAGCGTAAGCAGTCCCAGAAAAATGTAAATAGCTAAGAATGCAAGCTTAATTGAGATTTAGTTAAGAAGTATCTACGTGGAAACAATCTTTTTAGATTTGCGTAGGCAGTTTGAATACATTTATTTATATGTAGTTTGAAGCTCAAGATGTTCTCAATTTCTATACGATTCAGAGAGTAAAACTTTATCAGCACCGATTTTTATTTTATTGCTCTGGTTTAATAAACCATAATTTTTTGTAACATCATAAAATTTGATTAAACACATTTATTTCTAAGTTATGTTGAAAAAATCCACTAGTAGACGCAATCCTTGTTAATTTTATTTTTGGCAGCATGCAATTCTTGCAGGAAAACCGATGCATACCATTGTGTCTCGTTTGCTTGTACTTCAGACAACTAGTGTCTGTACAAATGGGGAAGGTATAGACAATATGCGGCAAATTATTTTTAAAGATCAATGGCAGAAACCTTTATCTTAGAAGATGATGTAGCAAATATTAGTGGGTAAAGCTAGAGTTCCAATATGGTTTCTTATATTTTTTTATACCTTATAAACAGCGCGTTTTATTTATTATCATAGTCATATACATATGGTATTAATATATATTTTTTTCTTTTTCTTGAAATGTGAAGAATTATAATGTTGTTTTTTTTTTAAATATTAAATACCTTGTGTTTCAAAGACTTGGTTAACCAAAACTGTTCATAGGGGTGTCGAATATTGCGGATGAGACAATTAATTTGATTAGATATAATTTAGTAAAGGGAGGTAACTTAAGCAAGGAGGAGTAAAACTTTACAGAAAAAATAAGTTACAGTCTCAATTTTCGGATTTTGGTCTCAAAAAAACCCTGAGGGCCTAAACTACGACATATAAGAAGCAACTCCTCTAAGCCATTTCCCTACTTATTAGCCCGTTATAGATTTGATCATAAATACTCGTAATTTAAAATAGAGAAAAGGAATGGGCAAAGTTTTATAATCGGTATTTGCTGCATTCTAAAATAAATGCCAAATTTGAGTTACTTCAGGGTGGGACATTAATTACAAGACATTGACATATAGTCCCACTGCCCAAATTCTTTATATGGCTTTGGTTAAAAAAAAATAATTACATTTATTTTTTTCTAAGACAACTAAAAAGTAGAAGAATGCTTTTAATTTTTAAGATAATTATAATTACATTCCTGTATCCTCTATATACAAATTCTGTGAGGATGTGATCAACCAAATTTATTAATCGCCACCTCTTTTATCCCAGCGATATTATTCAAGAACCTTAGGTTAATTTCCTACTGCAAATACTATAAATGCACTAAATTTCATCGTGCTAATACACAGCCAGACAAAAGGATGCAAATGGGGGAGAATATGTTTTGGGAAGAAATGCAAATATCTCCGAGTGTGATTTTCGGGCAAATATAATACCTCCCTTCAACAAAATTTTTGTTGTTATTAACATAAAATAATTAATAAAATCAAAATTAGTTTTAAAACTACGTTGCGCTGTTTTAGTTTATAATAAGCAGCTATTTTTATACATCAAAAATAAAAATTATCTTTTGCTTTAAAAATATCAAGAAACAGTTAACCACAAGAAACCTAAAACAGTAAAAGTCTGATATCAGTTGTCATTTTAACAAAGGCTTTGTGGCAAAAAACTAAAACTTGGAGCAAATTAACAAAAATAATCATTATTTTTTGTTCATTTTGAGAAAAAGTGTATTAGGTATTAAGAATTTTATACGATTTATTATCCAATTTTAGTAATGTAAGTCTAAAAAATAACATAATATTTACGTCATATAGATACGTCAAAATAAATTTTTGTGTACTTAAACGTTATCCCTTACTTACTTAAGTACTCCAATCTGCAGTAGCTATTTTGTAACGGCAAATATCGTCAAAGCCATATATAATTTTTTTACTTTTGTTTTAGTGCTATTTTCTTATGTGGAAAGTGTTTTCAACAATGTACCCACTGAACCCATATAAATGCGTTTAAATTTCAAATATTACCTTTTACTGTTACTTTGAAATGCAAAGAGGATACATGTATTAACATGTATACCCTTTGCATTTCCAAGTTTTTTTTTATCGTTCACCTCCCCGCCTGAGTAGGGATTTTTACCCTTTTTCATATCCTAAGGATATCGGCGAGGATGTCGTAAAGTAACTGTAAAAAGTTATATTTAAAATATAAACGCATTTATATGGGTTCAATGAAAACATTAATGAAAACACTTTCCACATAAGAAAGTATTTCTTCTCTTGGAATTTTACGGGAAGCCAATATGAAGTTGTGGCTTTTGGACAAGATAAATTTTTCTGACTCTGTAAGAGGATGTAATAAAAGGTAGATAACTGTGACTGCGACCTGGGAGCCTCTTATTGAGTAATGCCTATTCGAGATTAACTTCCTATACAAGGGTAAAATATGAGCGGTTACAGGCTCACCTCTTTCTTCAGTTACTGCAAACATATTTATGGAACACTCCAAAAAACCAACACTTTTAATCCTAAATCAAAACTGACCCCAGCATCAATGAAGCGCAAACGGTGGTTATAACCAACTCTATTGAAGCATGACTCCTGAAAATCTCAAAAACAAAAGGAGATGAAGAAACTAGTCGGGAGGTGTAAAAAAACAAGTGCAGACAGACTAGAGCGTATTGATGATTATAGCAGAACTTTTACTGTTAAAGAACTCTAAGATGCGATCAAATTGGTTAAGTGCCGAAAAGCTACGATGGAATTTTTTCCTGTTCATCTGGGACGAATTGTCAAATAGTACTGGATATTTTTAGTAATATTCTAAACACTGCATCTTTCAAAAGAACAAAAGTGATTGTTATCAAAAAACATGGTAAAAGTGAGGACACTGCACACACTACAGGCCATTATCCTTGCTTAGTGTGACTTACAAGCTTCTGGAGCGGCTTCTTTACGGTGGAATTTATGAGACTGATTGATTCAACAAGCTGGATTCCGAGCAAAAAGATCGTGCTGCGAACAAGTGTTTACATCCATCGAAGACAGTTTCCAAAGAAACTGGCTAATGGAGCAGTGTTTATTAATCTTACCGCCACGAATGACACTGTATGAAGAAAAGGACTATTTTCCAAACTAATTATAATCATGCAGTGTAAGAAAATACATACATTGATGGCTAACATATTAAGCAATCGTTGTTTCCGGTAGCATATAGGAAATGGGTTAGAGCACTTAATAATGGTCTACCTCAAGGCTCTGTGTTGTCGCCACTCCTTTTTAATCTTTATACATACAATATGCCACAAACTCAAGCGAGACGATTCTAATATGCAGACGATACTGTATTGACAGTTCCGAGATTGGATCTGTCACTATTGAAATCCCATTTTAAAAAGTGGAGATTACATTCTAATCCGTTGAAAATAGAGAGTTGCTTTTTTCACCTTAACAACAAGGAAGCAGATACTACTATGGATGTTGTTTTCTGTGGTGAAAGTGTAAATCTCTTCCGTTTAATCGACAACTCTCCAATCTGGCACAGAAAGTTAAAACAAGGATCAACTTGATCCGGAAACTTCCGGGCACTTCTTGGGGTGCTGTTCCTCAAACTATCAGAACTGCGAGACTAGCTTTAGTTTATGCTCCAGCTGAATATTGTGCACCAGTATGGTTAAACTTCACACATTTTAGGAGACTCGATTTCCAGTTGAATACCGCGACGGGGATCATTCCGGAACTCTTCGATCAACACTTGCCAGCTGGGTACTAGTCCTTTCCAACATACTTCCCCCAGACCTAAGACGCAAAGAGGTCTTGAGAAGAGCGTAGGATAAATATTCGTCTCGTCAGTTTTTACCCGTCCACGCAGATATTGGGAATCAAGCTCCAAAAAAACTCTAAATTCATAAACCTCCTAACAACACAGCCCGAAAACTTGTGGATGAGAACTTTGATCTAAAGACCGAATGGAGAACAGAACGGAAAAAACAAGCCACCCTTGAACTCCCATTTAATTGATGACCCCTCTGATTGAGTTCCTGATTTTCAACTTCCGCGAAGCGAGTGATCCTCTCTAAATCGAATCCGAAAAATTCTTCGCAGTGTATGTGTGGTGCGGCTGAGTAAACAACATATCATATTGTAAGTGAATGCCGCGATCTTGCTTTTGAAGGGGACCTTACTCAGCTGCATGAGGTGACATCCACTGCTCTTGAATGGCTACGACATTTAACAGTTGATCTTTAGTGCTCGGTTTTGGTGTTTTATATTAATGCTAGGACTTTTATCTTATTTTACTTATACTGGGTTTTACTTATATTTATAGATATATTGGTTACTTTATTTATATATATATATATATATATATATATATATATATATATATATATATATATATATATATATATTAACTGATAAAAAGGTCAAAAGGGTTAATTATCAGAATATCGAAAAAACTCAAAAAATAAAAACGTGTTTAGAATTCGACTTAAAATTTTGTTTTTATTTTATTTTCAATTGCTCAAATACGTAACGTGGTTACGAGACAGAGGGGGAGTAGATGAACTGCTTCGTACATATTATGTCATACATCGTTTCCGGGTTATTTTAGTCAAGAAAACAGAAAATTGTATGTATGTATATATCTATATATATATATATATATATATATATATATATATATATATATATATATATATATATGTATATATATATATATATATATATATATATATATATATATATATATATATATATATATATATATATACATATATATATATATATATATATATATATATATATATATATATATATATATATATATATATACATATATATATATATATATATATATATATATAAAAAAGTAAATTAGTTCTCCATGGCCGATAACCTTTTTTGATTTTGATATGTCACGAGATCGTTGATCTGGCCGGAAATTTAAATAAAGAATTATAACTTTAATTAGTTTTATAGCATTTTTATCCTTGGTCGACGTAAAAATATTATCCAAACAAGAGTGGGTACTAAACTAGCACTACCTTTAATAAAAAGCAAAGTGAAATTGTCCTTAATCAATTAATTTCTAATCTAAAATTCTATCTATTAAACCTATATTTTTTACTATCGATCAACTAGTTTTCTCTGTTTAAAATATTGTGTCATCTATTTTTAAGTTCTAAAACGTGTTTCGTATATTTATCTAGCTAAAAGCTTTCAATTTCTTTTGTCTACCTAGTTTAATAGAGGTAATTTTTTTTTATCATAATTAGAGATATTCTTTTGTTTTTTGACAACTGAAAGAGAAATAATTCAAAAAATGAGTTTACGCTTGAACACTAGCCGTTGCAATAATTCGTATACAATATAAAAAACCAAGTTTTAAAATCAAAAACTGCAGTCGGCTTGGAAATTGTAGAACAATAGATTAGCGAGGTAGGTTTTAAAATTGATATAAAAGAAAATACTACTAAAAGAAAACCGCCATTTCTTTTGCATATACTTCTTTTTTTTTTTTTTATTGTATTGTAATTGATTTTGCGGATTTAATTTGTGTGTTTTATTAACTTTTTCTATTTAAACTATTTTCTTAAAAATACATCAATATTATTAAAATTTTTTAGGCGGCTTCAGGGGCTACAGCAATATTTATTGAGAGACATCCTAATAAAAAATCTGAAGAGACTAGTAGTGCAGAAAACATCGCAAGTGTCAGTTGCTTATATTTCGGAAATGACAAATATTAAAAAGCGATCGGCACGAAGAATATCAAAAAGTGTTAAAAAACCGGGATTATGATGCCTGTACTATTTGTAATAATAAAAAGTACTTAGCAGCATTTACATTTTCCCTAAAAAAAGGATCCTAAAATTTTGGTATCTAAAATTCGACAGCACACATTTACTTTAAAGCTATACTGGTCTTTACTTCCAACAATAACTTCTGGGTTTTCAGTGGCTCACTTTTGGTTCCGTTTGAAGTAAATGTTGCTGTTGTTGTTTATTGATTCAAAAATTGTAATAAATTCGATTTTTTCTGATAGAGTTAATAAAACGCACAAATTAAATTTGCAAATACAATTACAATACCATAAAAAAATAGAAGTGCATGCAAAAAAAAATAGTGGTTTTCTTTTAGTATTACTTTCTTTTATATCGTTTTTAAAGCTTACCTAGTTAATCTGTGTATTGTATATTATGTAAAAAAATGTGAATTTTTTTCTGTCAAAGAAACTCAACAAAAATTAATAAAGAATGTGAATTTTAATTTACATTGTTGTATTAGCTGGCTAAGCTAATAAATATTAGAATGAAGTAAAAAATAACTGATAAATTGAAAATTACTTCGTAAGTTTATTTGCAAATTGCAAAACTACTTTTTTAAACTTAAGTAACACTTGACAAGGATTAGTAAATTGATGCTTTTTGAAAACAATTTAGAGCATTTTTTATTGTAAAACGTCATAAAACCAATTAGATATAAATCGTTGCAATAGTTGGCGTGGCGTTCACACGTAAACTCATTTTTTGAATTATTTCTTGCCGCTGTCACAAAAACAAAAGAATATTGTGATCGAAAAAAAAAAATGAAATTTACCTCTATTAAATTAGTTAGACGAAGAAAATTAAAAGGTAGATATATCGAACATGTTTTAAAATTCAAAAATAGACAAAACATATTTCAAACAAAGAAAACCTACATGTAATACAGTTTGTACTAAGTAACCCCTCTAATTCCTCTACCTCGTTTACGCTTTATACATTTGATTGGAGATAATAGGAGAAATACTATTTTCAAATATTTTTTGACTCAAAAACCCTGCAAATGGGGCATTTATATATATATATATATATATATATATATATATATATATATATATATATATATATATATATATATATATATATATATATATATATATATATATACATATATATATATATATATATATATATATATATATATATATATATATATATATATATATTTATATATATATATATATATATATATATATATATATATATATATATATATATATATATATATATATATGTTAATACCGAAGTAAAACAATAGATGTTTTTAAAAATTCCACTATATTTATAAACCGTAACAATTGTTTCGACATACAATGTCTTCATCAGACGGATGATAACTTTAAAAGTTTAAAGTTATCATCCGTCTGATGAAGACATTGTATGTCGAAACAATTGTTACGGTTTATAAATATAGTGGAATTTTTAAAAACATCTATTGTTTTACTTCGGTATTAACTTACAATGAATTTCCATCAAGTAACGGCTACCTCAGTGAATAATATATATATATATATATATATATATATATATATATATATATATATATATATATATATATATATATATATATATTTATATATATATATATATATATATATATATATATATATATATATATATATATATATATATATATAGATATTTATATATATATATATATATATATATATATATATATATATATATATATATATATATATATGTTCTGAATAGTATCTTTCGATATGGCATCAGTTATTAAAATATCGACTTTTAGTATTTGGATTAAGATATTTTTTAGAGTTAGATACTAAAACCTTTAATATACTATAGCATTTTTTAAGCCCAATATAAATATTGGGCTTAAAAAAACATTTATTCCTCTATCACCTCTTAGTTCTGTTTTTATGATCGCAGCACACATGCTGCACAAAAAAACCCTAAATCACTACAAGAGCCGCACTTTCTCGGAAATGGCATTTCACATTGGTCTTAAATCGATACACAGTCCTGGGCAATTTATTCTAAAGAGATAAGATTTTTCTTATTAAAGAATTCGTGAAGATGGAGGTACGAGGTAAGATAATTTGAATTTCATGCAGATTTTGTAAGACTTATATTCCTAGCTTGCACCACTCTCGGAGAAATCAAACAGGCTTCATTCATGTAACACTTCCCACTGAATTATTTATAAAATATACTTTAGTTATCCACTTTTTCAAAAGAATCATTGTTTCCGAAGTTCCAGGTTCACAACCAGGGTAAGGGCTCATTCTTATATAGAAAGTAACAAATACAAAGCATAATTGGGAGCACATCCTCAAGCATAGGAACAGTATTCCAGTGGTAGAATTTGAGCTTTGTACAGGAATAAAATTTGTGGAGCATAAAGGGATTTAGTACGAAACAATATTAGAAGCTTTCTTTGCTATACATGCAACATGATCATGCCAAGATATATTTGCTCTATGGTTAAACCCTAGCAAGTTGAGAGACGACGCTACATTAGGTTATGTTAGATTGAGAGTTCCTGGCTTAAAAGCTTTAAGTTTAGGAAACGTTCATCTGATAATTTCTAGTGTTCCGTACGGAACACTTATAAGATCATTTCGGTGTCTGTCCGTCTGTCACATCCGATTTTCTCCAAAAATATTTGACACAGAAAGTTGAAATTTGGCGCTAATATAGGAATTGATGGCCCCATCGGAGCCGTGTGGTTTTGAAAGTTAAATTTTGACTTAAAAGGTTAGTTTTGGTGGTGAAATCGGATGAATGAAAGCTTGTGAAAACGCGAATTGAAAAATATATATAATGTAATACTTGTACAGACTTTTCTTTGTATTATTTTTAAAAAATTGCCAAAAATCGCTGTCCCTCCCGGTTATCTCCAAAAGTACTAATCAAAAAATTTTGAAAAAGTTCTGGAATATTCTTCAGAGGGTGTAGATTGAACGAAAATTATCATGAGTGAATTACTTTTAATAATTTATCCGGTATATAAAAGAGAAACAAAGATTGGAAGGTCAGCAGATTTCAATAAAGATCGGAAACAAACTTTGTTGAAAACTCATTTTGAGTGGGTTTTGTGAAGTCGTTGATCATTTTATACCTCCGTAACAAAAATTTTTACTTTAAAAGCAATCAACGTACGGAACACTAATTGCGCAAATCCGACTTGCACTTGGCTGGTTGTTCCTCTTTGCATAGGGTTATGATAGGTTTGATGTTCCTGGTGTAAATGGCTAAAAATTAGTGAGAAAAACAAACAAAATTGATTAGCATAAAAGGAATAACTTATTAATTGTTAAAATTGTATGCAAAAACGAAACAAGTAAGTTAAATTTGCCATCAGAATTTAGACATGTCTGTTTACAAGAAAAACCGAGAAAATATTTTATTGTTAGAAGTGATTTTTGAGGAAATAACTAAAGAGACAACAAAAATTTGAGTGTTTAAATCCTCCAAAGCCTCCTTCAATCAAAAAAGATACCTTTTGTAATAAGAATTCCAGAAGTCAGCAATAGAGATAAAATATTAGCCATTAAAGGCTCTATATAAAGGTAAATAATTGAACAGTTGAAATTATTGAGACGTTACATCATTGTATATCCACAATTTTATTAAGAAACTACTGAGTTAATTTATTATGTGTTTTAAAATGGCAAATTGTTTTTAAAATTGTATTATTGTATAAGTGTATAGTAATATATACAAGAAATATAATCGGGGCAAGCATGCAGCACATATTACATATATAATAATTGTTTTAGTAAAAATTGTTGTATGTCTTTAAATAAAATAACATTTTGTAACCGCAGTTTTTTAGCCCTTCAAGGTAAGACATTTTAAAATGCTATAATAATAGTTATATTTCAAAGAAAACAATATCGAGGGTACACGGTTTCAGAATTGTGCATCTAAACTTTTACCTCCATATGTAACATATAAAATCGATATCAAATTTCCAAGGAATGGAACTTCTATTTTTCTAGCATTATTATATTTAATGCTATAATTTTAATATGAGTGGTTTGTCAAGGAAAGAGAGGTACCTGACCAATCCCAGAAACTATAGACCGATCAGGTGCTTAAACTATTTTTTAGAAATATTCACTCGTATTATTTACAATAGATTACTAAGCATAATTTAACCGGTTCCTAAAAACATTATGGTGCAATGTGAAGAAAAAAGAGATCTAAAGGGTGCAATAATGTGATTGACAGATGTATCCCTCAGGACTCCGTGCAATATAAAAAAGATGGAATCTATGAGGAAGACTAATAGTGGAAGATTCTTCGATTCACTGCTATGGAAAATTAAATATATCGAAAGGTAGAAACTGAAACGGTGAACTTTTAAAAAGCCTGGACTTCAAAGTGACTCACTCAAGTCATTTTTATCTTGTATTTCGCTGCTTCGTCTTTCAATTGCTTTTGGTCCAATACTTTATATTGCTTCATAACGAGACAGAAATCAATAACTTAAAGTAGTTCCAGAATAGCCGCGGGTTACTGATATATAATTTGGATTATATATATACTGTTATCAGTCTCGACAGGGGAAGTATCGCGAATATCCAGACAATATACAGTTTTCAGATTCGAATATTTTACATTAGTTGAATGTACAGGAAACTAGGCATAGTTAACTTTATGCTTGAGACTGCAGCTATCAAAACTGTCCTACACACAGAACTTATCTTTATATTTGTCAGATTGCTTAAAAGATGGGTTAAGTCCAAGATTACTAATCGAATTAACGTGGGGCGTTATCAGTAACATCTAACCATATCGCCTTACAAAATGTGTGGGTTGGAGCCACACGTTTTAGCGCGATGGATTTTACTTTTTCTTTCAGGTATTAATGATAATAACTAATTAGCAGCTTATGTGGGTTGAAGCCACTGCTTTTGCTGCGTCGGATTTTTATTTTTCTTTCAGATAATAATAGTATTATTATTATTAAAATAATAACAATAATATAATGACGACCATGAACTTCGTGAGATATTTTTAAGGCATTCAGTAATATTGGAAATCCTAGTCCTCGGGGTTTTTAGGAGGAATTAAGAACACTGTGTGGGGTGCTGACCCACAGAGTAGTATGTCTCCCCGTGGGGGCGTCACTCCCCAAGCAACGCAGTCAATGCCACGTTGCCCTCGTGTGGGGGATGACGACCATGAACTTCGTGAGATATTTCCAAGGCATTCAGTAATATTGGGAATCCTAGTCGTCGGGGTTTTAGGAGGAACTAAGAACACTTTCATAGAACACCGGCTTGCTTATAAGACATAACGACTTCCAAAACTAGGTGTGAATCTTTGAATTTAAATAAAATAATTAACTAAAAATATATGAAATTAGTATATAAAGTACAACACATCGAAATTTTAAATTAATTAAGCACAAATTTAAAATCAGTAATTATATAAAAAAAATTGCATGTACTGTAACTACAGTTTTTTTTTATTCCACAATTTTTTTTATCTACTCCAAGTTATTTAGCAGTAGGTACAATATAATCTTTAATTTCTTGTAGTTG
>CM032453.1:98404083-98463352 GCA_019049505.1 Pachyrhynchus sulphureomaculatus | reverse complement strand
TAATTTATATACAATAAAAGATATTATCGAAATTTTCTGAGATTCTATACAATATAGAAGTTAACTTCAAAAATTTTCTGTTATATTATAGGCTCTTATGAAATAAATCTCTAGTCTAATACTTAATAGGTAACTCTGGGCAGGTATCAGCAGAAGAAATATTATATGCATATATATATATATATATATATATATATATATATATATATATATATATACATATATACCTATATAATTTATTTATATATACATACATAAACATATACATATACATATATATATATATATATATATATATATAATATATATATATATATATATATATATATATATATATATATAAATATATATATATGTATATATATATATATATATATATATATATATATATATATACATATATAATTTTAAAGTAGATTTATGTAACATACGAGGTTAAACCTAGAAGATAAGTTTAGTGTACAAATACCTATAATCAAATAATCTTCACATACTTGTTCTCTGCGAAAGTGGGGTCAGTTCATTGTCACAGTCAATTTTCTTTATCTTCTATATCTATTCGTCAGAAGCAATCTTTCTTGCCAACGAGAAGAGGCTCTAGAGCACCAAAAAAATAATAACGTAACAACTACAGGGTTCATCTTCTACCGCTATCATCAACCTAGTGATATTAACATGCGAATACTTTTCGCTTCTCTTGCAGACACCATCGATTATATACAAGGTAAGTATCCAAGTACAGAAATTGCCATCCTAGGCGACTTTAATGTCCCACAAAATCAACTAACTTAAATATTCAAATACCACCGACGAACACAGTCCTGGTCGTGACGGAGACGTCGCAAATCTTCACCGCTAATCTGAAGATTTATACTGTCATCGTAAATCCGCTTTTCGGTTTTTTCGATCTAAACTGGTTTCGACATGGAGTACTCTGCCGAAATGCCACGAGGAGGCACCTAAAACGCACAAAATTTGGTAGTACAAATCTGCAATTGGACGAACTCTTGAAATATATTCAAACTACAACTGTTCAGCTACCTTGCTTCTAATACTCGTAATATCGAAATTTATGGCAAGGATTATTAATCAATCTGTAGGATTTAATATTATTAGAGCCTATCAATATGGCTTTCGTAAGCAAAGAGCAACGGAAATTTTCTTACTCATGTCACGCAATTTATTATTTTGGGATTGATATCTATGTAAGGCTTTCGATCGTATTTGACATGACAAATTGTGGGCTGAGCTGCACTCGTATCGTATGTCTGAAAGGCCCTGTTTATGGCTCTCATGTTTCCGCAGAGAGCTGTTGACGGGTTTCTCACTATAAACGCAGGTGTGCGCCAAGGGTCAATATTGTCTCCTACTCTCTTCAACCTTCACATTGATGATCTGCTGGAGAGGATCACAAATCTAATCTACAGCTTTGCCGATGGCAGTACGCTTGGACATCAGTCATCCGTTAAACGCAACCTATAACACGCAGTTAAACCCAAACCCAAAAATAATAGATAAAATAAACAAATAAATTAATAATTGTAATAGATATCTGCAGGCAGCAAGAAGTCGTTCAACTTAATAAAACCTGGAAAAAAGTCATTCTTGCAGTAAATAAGCAGAATTTAACACTACAAAAATCAAGGTTGCAGTTTTTTTTTAGTTAAGTTAACGCTGCGGCACCCGGAGTAGTTATGTCAAAACACTCCGTTCCTTTATCATCGCCATTCAACTTGCTAAGCGTTAACTTGGGAACAAAGACGTCTTGATATGAATCTGTTCCATGTACAAGGTGAGTCAACGATAGAGTAAAGTTCATTATCTCATTTGTTTCGGGAATGACGAAAAAATGTTAAATTACAATAGTTTTAGGGAATGTTAAGGTGCACAATTTAAAATTATTTTTAAGTTTACAGGGTAGTTCAAAAAAGTGTTGCCTATATAACATTTGTTTTTTTAAATGGGACATCCTATTTTCTAATTTATTTTTAAATTTTGCGTAAAATTTTATAACTTTTTTTGTTAATAATGTTATATACCTAAACCTAGTAGTTATTCTAATATTTGATTTTTTTTTTAAATAATAGGGTGTTCAAAATAAATTTATGCATTTCGACTATTTTAAATTGAAAAATCTCAAATTTTTTAACTGACACACCCTGTATTTTGAATTTTTAGTTTTTACCCTTGTTTTTAATACACTTACGCTATAACATCATAATTGCCAAGACAAAACAAAAATGTAGGTATTGTCAAATTTTGACATGTCTATTAAGCAAGTAAAATAGTTTAGTTTGTTGTAGTAAGTGACGTATAAAGGGGATAATTATGAATTTTCCTAAAAATGAATTAATTGATATGGTTTATATATTGGGTGAGGCGGGAAAAAATTGTCTTTTTTGGCAGTAAGGCTTTACGGAGCGAAGTACCCTAATAGACATACCATCTAGAAAATCTTTTCAGTGCTTAATGGAACGGTTTGATGGGAATGGTAGCGTTAAGTCTACGAAACAGAAAGTAGTAAACTAGAATGCTACCAATAAGGAAAAAGAAATAGAGATTTTACTTCATGTTGAAGATAATCCCTAGGTCAGCAGCGGTCAACTACCTGACTTATCTGACACAACGCAATCTACAGCTAATCGTACCAAAAGAAAATATAAGTACCATCCTTTTCATATGGAACTACACAAGAACTTCAAGACCGTGATTTTGAACTAGTAGTAAACTTTTGTACCACCATGAATGGAACAATAGAGGCCGATCCAAATTTTTCATCCAAAATAATGTTTGCTGATGAAGCTGCTTTTCGCAGTAATGGAGCAGTTAACAGCCATAACATGCATTATTATTCAACAGTTAATCCATTTGGGTCCGGGACGTTCAAAACCAGAACCATTGGTCGCTTAATATATGGTGTGGAATATTAAATTTTTGGAATTATTGGTCCATATTTTTTCCGTGAACCGCTTAAAACGGGCCTAGATATCCAAATTTTTTGCAAAATGAATTACCCCAGCTTTTTAAAGAAGTTGATAACTTTCAAAAAGTACAAATATGGATTCAACAAGACGGAGCTCCTGCTCATTACCACCGGGAAGTTCGGGAATTTCTAAACGATCGTTATCCACAAAAATAGTACCGATCTTTGGGATGGATTCATTCAGCGGCCCCTCGATCATGTGACTTAACACCTTTAGACTTCTTTTTGTGGGGCTACATTAAAGATCATGTTTATGTGAATCCCCCTACAACATCAGTAGATATGGAAAAATAGGATACGGGATGCGTGCAGGACGTTAACGCCCTTTATGCTAAGGAAAGTGAAGGAAAATATAATACAAATACTAAACATGTGTATTCAAGTATACGGGCATATTTTTGAACATTTATTACGTCATAATGATTAATCATTAGATAAGTTAAACTATATTAAAATTATCATTAACCATTTGTTTTATGTTTCACAATAGCGTAAGTGTATTAAAAACAAGAGTAAAAATTGAAAAATTCAAAATAAATCGAAAATTATTAGTAATAGGTATATGACATACTTAATAAAAGTTGGAGGGTTTTGTAAAATCTTGTAGAAAAAATAATAATATACAGGATGTGCTATTTAAAAAATTTGAGATTTTTCAATTTAAAATAGTCGAAATGCATAAATTTATTTTGAACACCATGTAGCATCTAACTCAATTTTCTGTACATATATCTATTTTTTCGTCTCTACATAATGCTCGTACCAATTATGAGTATTCTACCTTCAGAAACAATGGCGCTACTGGCATTTTTTGACAAAACTGAAAACTAGTATTTTTAAAAAATAAAATGAAATATTAGAAAAATTTTAAAAAATATGTTATATCGGCCACACTTTTTTGAAGTACCCTGTACACTCAAAAATAATTTTAAACTGTGCACCCTAACATTCCGTCGTTCCCGAAACAAATGAGATAATGAATTTTACTCTGTCATTAACTCACCCTGTAAGCCAACAAAGCTTCTCAAAAACTGGGAATATTATTTCATATTAGAAAGCTTTAAACTTCACTACAACTTCTAATCCTGTATAAATCTCAAATTCGACCAACGATAAGCTACTGTTCCCCCAGTTTGGGACTCTGGTACCCTAATATACGTTGCGTCTATTGTATTCTGTTCAGAAGAGTCATTTTGACAGGTGTCGTCTGAAGGTTGGTACTTCTTAAAAAAATCATATGGATTTTTTGAGAAGGGCGATATCTATGTATCAGACCAAAAACTTTTCAGCCTACGTGTTATATATATATATATATATATATATATATATATATATATATATATATATATATAAATATAATATATGCATATAATAATTATAACATACGTCAATAATCCACTCTCTGCTATATCACTAGCAACCACGAACATGCACGAGCAAGAACCTGGAGCTACTGACGTAAATTTGAAACGCATTTTTGAATTTTACAAATCAATCAGTTCAAACTGTTTTATTTTTTTCCATTGTGATTAAACTTAATTAGCACCCTTACCTCAATGTTAAAGTTAAAGACAAAGTGAAATTGAACTATCTTTTATTAAAACGACAAAAATCTGTAAATTTATCGTCATTGGAATTTAAATGTTTTTCTATTAAAATCGCATAAAAGCCTTGTTCGCCGCGACTTTTATAAACTGGGTCAATTGGGCCTCTAAAGAGACTCAGGCAATATCAAAGCAATAGATCATTATCTTCTCGTACTCCTTCAAATAATTCCTGCAAATCTTTGAGAAGAGATTGTTTATACCAGTTTCACCAGATAAAATTTATAGGAACAAGGCAAGACGACTGCACCGGTCGGTCATTGCGTAATGACTAAGAGTCCACTGAGTAATTGTGACACGGACCTTTGAAAGTCACTAGCTCGTCAGTGAAGTTGCGATAGTGTTGCGGCGTATATTGACTCTGATATCGCCGCGCGACAATATCGCGTTGGTCGGAACTTTAACCTTTATTGTTCGTTATTGACTCTTATCTCATTTATTTCATTTAAGAACACACACACAAAAAAATTGTCTATATTTTTTTTGGACTATGTTTTTTTATTAAATATACTATAGTAAAACAAGGGACTTAATAATTTTTTGTTATAGAAATGTATCATAAGAGGAAATGTGAAGATAATCTTTAACAAACGTAAATTAAAACATTCCCCAGCTTGAATTTAATTACAATCTTCTCCTTCTTCTTCAGACTTTAACTCGTCCACTCCTGGACATATGCATTTCTTAATAGTTTCCATTTTGCCCTGTCTTGTGCTTTTTGGTACCAGTCTTTACTAACTATCCTATTGATATCCTCTATCCATCTCGATTGGGGTCTACCTCTACTTCGTTTGGTCTCCGTAGGTCGACACTGTATGTGGCCATCTATCATTCAGCTGTTTTGCGATATGCCCAGTCCATTACCACTTCAGCTCCTCTCTATAACATTCGTTGCCCTTGTTCTTCGACGGATCTCTTCATTTCGGACTCTGTCACTCAGAGATAATTCCCAACACTGACCTTTCCATGCCATCTGCATTACTCTCAGTCTACTGGCGTTCTTCTGTGTTAGACACATTGTTTGCATTCCATATCTTGTTACCGGTAGAATACAGGCATCGAAAACTTTCCTTTTTAAATTAATCGGGATACTGTTATGTCTTAGCACAAAAGAGAGTCTCCCAAATGCTGCCCAGGGGAGCTGTATTCGCTTGGTAACCTCCTTGTACTGGTCCTCTTTCCCTAGAATAAATGAATGTCCCAAATAGTTGTATTCACTAATATTTTCAATGTCCTGGTTTTCAATCGATATATGTGGATCTTCTAGGCTCATTATTTTTGTTTTCGACTAATTCATTTTGACGCCAACCCGTTTCGACTCATAACTCAGTTAATAAAAGTATTGATTCCAATTCGTTTCAAGTCACTTGATATCACATAACATAACATCCGCAAGTCGGAAATGGTTCAAATATACTCCGTCAATTCTGATTCCTTTATCTTTTCATGGTAGTTTCTTAAAGACATCCTCGAGTACAAGTGTAAATAATTTTGGTGATATAGTGTCTCCCTGGCGAACGCCACTTTCGACTTTATGCTATTGGTTTTCGTCTCTTCATCTATCTTTATATAAAGAGAAGCGTTTTTGTAGATATTTTCGGTCAGGGTAGTATATTGAATATCAATTCGTGCTCGGTCCGTAGCCACTAATATGTATCCAATTTCGACTGTATGAAAAGATGTATTTGTAACATATATTATATTCAGTTGTTTTCTCTATAAAAGATCTTATGGTTTGCAATGGTCATTCGTGTTGAAGCCCTTTCGGAAACCAGCCTGTTAGTCGATTGGTAATATTTTTTGTAAATAGTTTGTACAAGTGGGACAATAAACTTATAGGTCTGTAGTTTTCTATGTTTGCTTAGTCTCCTTTTCTTAAACAGCAAGATAATTTCTGCATCTAACTAGCTTTCCGGAACTTTTCCTTCCTGTAGGCATTTATTAAAGAGTATACAAATACATTTTTCTAGCGCTGATCCTCCAAACTTAAACATTTTAGCTGTAATTTTATCTTCGCCAGGGCTCTTGCCGTTTTTCATGTGTTTTAGGGCTTTCTGTAATTCTCCTGATGTTATGTCTGGAATATTTTCTGATCCAGAATTCATTACCTTAACTCTTACTCCCGGGTTCGGCGTTGTTGATAAGTAAAGAGTAGTATAGAATTTCTTTATTACTGTAGCGATTTCTTTTTTATTGGGTATCATTATGCCTTTTACGTCCTTTATTTTACTTAGTTGCGTTTTTTCCCTTGATAACTTAGTTTTTCAATACTCCCATATTGCTGTTTCTGGTGAATAGTGTTTTGTATCAGTTTTGTATTTTGTGCTCTTATTTATATCTTTTCCGTATTTCCTTCTTGACAGTTTTATTTTGGTTTTTTATATTCCTCTGTATATCTTTTAATGTCGCTCCTTGGTTCTACAAGTTTCAGAGTATTCAGAGTCAATTTATTGTTGTTTAAGATTTTCCTTGTGGCACATACTTTTTTGACGCTTGTCTGAACACTTGTTGTTATGTGTTAAGTTAGTTTATCGATGTTACTATTGATAAATATATATATTGTGTATATAATTAATATAACAGCAGTAGAATATACTCTAAAAAATTATTTGTCTTCATTAAGGATTAATCATTTTTTGCAATAGAAAATGTATCGTGATGCTGAGATTAATTTAATACTATTTCACCAGGCCTTTAAGGATTTACTTCTTTGATGTGACTAAAATCGGTGAAAACATCTAGCTATTTGCATCATTCCGATGATACACCATCGGAATGATGTTGTAAGCTGTTTTTTATTCAAAAATTATAAATTTGTATGATACATTTTTTCCAGAAACTAATTGTAGAGGTCTAACCCTGCCAAACAATGATTAAACAGACTTTTTATATGCAATAGACCTAAACCAGTATAACATTTTTTTTTAAGAATGATGATTCACTTCATTTAATTTCAGTCATCTCGTAAGTTAGATAAGATTAAAGAACCTGTAAGCGTAAAAAAGCACTTCATCTGCTTTTTGATTTTTACTTACGTAAATAAATATACCTTTTTTTATAAGTTTCTCTTAGATCAACATAAGTTACCATTATGACGTAATTGTAGGCCACTCTTAAATATCGTATGGTTAAAGGTTCGAAAAATAGGTTACAACTAGATATCACATTTTCTAATTTAGGTAACAGTTGAACAAATATCTACCGGAGATATGGAAATATGAACTGAGAGCGACAATCGGGTAAGTTACATATGTTATATTAGACAGACATTAAAATAACTGAATATGAGAATTGTTATCTTATGAACAACTTCTGGAATATCTTATGAAGAGCAAATACATTGAGGTAAATACTTTCAATCGCTGATTTTAATGTTCTGGTAAAATGTGCATGTCATTGTTATATTATTATGTCTAAATATTTAAAATGTTATATTAAATGAAAAACTATATTCGTAAAGTTTAAACTGCCTCATTCCCTAAAAATAATAACATTAAAATTGGTCTAATTTCGCAATTAGAGAATAAAATCATCAACAGTATTTATTTATTTATTTATTTACCGGCAGACCCATTTTATATATAGTTTCTACAGAAATTAAAATAGTATAACAATTATAATAATACAACAACAACACCAGCAAATATCCTCACAGAACTGGGTGGACTGTCAACAGTTCTTTTTTTAAAAGTTTTAAAGAGAGATTAAAAAAAATCCGTTCCGTTTCTCTCGGCCCCATTAGTGATTCTAGTGATCGGCGAGAATAGGCCATAGTTACATCTTTGGTACTTCGGGGCGAAGAGTGAGTGGTCCCTTGTTGATCTTAGTGGAACACGGAAATTTAGAAGATCGGAGCAGTCTATATGACCATTTACAAGTCGAAATAAGAAACAGATATCAGCAACTTTCCTACGTCTTGAAAGCGATTGTAGCAGGAGTCTTCGCAGCAGGTCCCATAGGCAGTGATGTTCCACTTAAATATATAAGAAACATATCCAGCATACTTCTTCTGTACCCTTTTAATACCATCAATATGTATAGCATATGAAAGCGACCATACACATGAGAGATACTCTACAGAAGATCTTCCCAAGGCCTTATACAAAATATTCATGCTATCTACAGTCTGGAAATCCCTAGTATTCCTACAGACGAAGCCAAAGAGTTTTAAACATTTGTTAGCAATAAATTCATAGTGAATATGAAAATCGAGCTTAGTGTTCAAATAAGTACACACATAATGAAGAGACCTTTTCCAGAAGACAATTATTGTTGACTGTAGTCATATAAAAGCGGAGTTTTCACCCAAAAGAACGACATTAACTGGCATTTTTTAATATTAGGCCTCATTTTGTTTCTTCTACACCACTCACTGACCCTATCCAAGTCTTCCTGTAGTCTCACAGCATCATCAACAGAATGAATTACCATAAACAATTTCAAGTCATCTGCAAAAAACAGGGGCCTTGAAAATAGAATCCCCTCACGGAGGTCATTAATAAATACATTAAACAACAACGGGCCCAGGTGGCTACCCTGTGGTATACCCGATATAACAGATGCCGCACTCGACACAAAACCCTTTACTTTAACAAACTGTCTAAGGTAACAGGTTAACTATTTCAGTAGTGATCCACAAAAGCCATAACTTCTTAATTTTCTTATCAAGATATCAAGGTGTCGGCCTTGCTGTTTTCCTATAAACCGCGTTAACCTGACCACCTGCCTCCATTACATCAATAGTATTTTGAACCAAGAAGATCAAGTATGTAGCTGTCGAATGGCCCCCCAACAAAACCGTGTAGTTCCTGAACTAAACGAGGTATTAGAAGTGTTTTAATTTATCACAAACAATTTTTTTTCGATCAATTTTGGGATAGAACTTAGAATAGAAATAGGTCTATAATTTTTAGCGTCTGACTGGTAGCCGGATTTAAAAAC
The DNA here is from genome assembly GCA_019049505.1 of Pachyrhynchus sulphureomaculatus. Taxonomy (NCBI): domain Eukaryota; kingdom Metazoa; phylum Arthropoda; class Insecta; order Coleoptera; family Curculionidae; genus Pachyrhynchus; species Pachyrhynchus sulphureomaculatus. The sequence goes on along the minus strand of CM032453.1, from coordinate 98,453,824 downwards.
TGGAGTAATAAAACTATATTTCCACTGGTCAGGAAAAACACCGCTCCCCAGGGACAATTTAAAAAGCATATACAGCGGTTTGGCCAAAGCATAGGGACAGTTAAATAAAAATGTGGGAGATATACCATCAGGATATGGTCAAATACTTCCCCCAGGGAGACGTCAACAATTTTTAAGCAAATTTAAAAGGTACATATGAAATTGGGTTTAAAAAAATGATGTTGACAGTTTTCAAAATATTTAATTATTTTTTAGAAGATTTCTATCAGATTTGAACTTTAGATGTAAAATCAGTAACAAAAATATTTGAAAAGTATTTTAACATTGACAGATATAAAAATTAAATTCTTCGTATTTCTAAATTATAATCTAAATCAGGGGTGCTCAAACGGGTCGATCGCGATCGACAAGTCGATCGTGAGTGCTTTTTGAGTCGATCTCGAGAAAAAAATTCCGATATAGAACTATTCACAGATTTTGTTTTAGGTAACTAAAACAAAATGTAATGAAGAAACTAGTAAAATTTATTTGATCCACAATTAGGCCAGAATAACCCCCTCATCACTTTCTTTTATCGTAATAACCCCCTGCTAGCGGCAAAAGGCGTCTTTATCAAAGGAACGCGCGGTACTTGTCAAAGTAAAGCCGCGTTTTTGATTCCCGCCGATTTTTCTAGAAACTTCGGGCGGCATGTTTAACGGGAACATTCGAGACTTCGTTCGCGCCGATATAAATGTTGCGCCTGCATGAATAGGAGTCAGTCTGAGTTGTAACTTGAAGGCGATACATCGATACAAAGTTTATTAATAAATAGTCCAAAATGAGTGCGGCGAAGAAAAGTAAAACTTATCATTTTAATAACGATTGGGAGGAAGAATTTTTTCTTTTGTATTGTAAAGGATAAGTGATTTGTCTCATTTGCCGTGCGTCAGTTGCAATACCTAAGCGTGGGAACTTAGAGAGGCATCATAAAACGGTTCATAAAAACTATGAAAAGGATTTTCCGTCACAAAGTGAATTAAGAAAACGAAAAGTACGTGATTTGATAACTTGTTTGAAAAAAGAACAAACCATGTTCACAAGACCAGCCAAACAATCAAAAGCTGCAACGATCGCGTCATTTAAAATATTTCATATATTGGCGAAACACAAGAAACCATTTGATGGATTAGAAGGAAGCATTTTTTGAAGCTGGTGAGACTTTATTTGGAGATTTTAAAAAAAAACAGAGATTATGTCTGCTATTAGAGAACTTCAGTTATCTTGTCCGACTGTCACAAGGCGTATTGAAGTCATGAGTCAGGACATGGCAGATAAACTAAAACATGATATCATAGAATGTACATACTTTTCTTTACAGTTCGACGAATCCACCGATATGACAGACACTGCCCAACTGTGTATTTTTATTCGAATAGTATTCAATGACATGTCGGCTAAGGAAGAGTTTTTGACAATGATTCCTCTGAAAGGAAAGACCCGTGGCGAAGATATATATGACGTTTTCTTCAATTTTGTAACAAACTACAAGCTACCAATATATAAACTAGTGTGCATTACAACCGATGGAGCACCAGCAATGACTGGAAATGAAAACGGTTTTGTGGCATTGTGTCGAGCTAATGATGATTTCCCTTCATTTTTCTCCTTCCATTGCATTATATATCAACAAGTCTTGTGTTCAAAAGTTCTAAACATGGAGGAGATTATGGGCATTGCAATAAAAATTGTGAATTCTATCCGTACATGTAGCTTGCAACGACGGCTCTTTAAATTGCAGTTGGAAGACAGTGAGTCAGCTGAACACACTGATTTAGTTCTTCACACGGACGTCAGGTGGTTGAGTCGCGGAAAATTCCTAGAAAGGTTTCAAAAATTATTGCCCGAAATAACAGCTTTTCTGGACGAAAGAGGTGATGACACTCAGATGCTGAAAAACGGAAAATGGCTGACTGATTTGGCATTTTTGACAGACGTCACAATGCATTTAAACACCATTAATTTGGAGCTTCAAGGTAAAGGAAAAAACTATTATTGAGATGATTAGCGCAATAAACGCATTCAAAAGTAAATTGCAACTTATGATAGATCAACTGAAAAGAAAGGATCTGAAAAATTTTCCGTCTTTGAAAGCTAGGATTCCCCAGTTGAATTATGATATTTATGAGGCAGAATTATCAAATATTTTGGGCCAATTCGAAATACGTTTTTATGATTTCAGTAAATTGGCAAATATCGCATCATTTATGAGTTATCCTTTTTCATGTAAAAACATTGAGGAATTAGCTACTGAAATAGCAAGTCAGTTTAACATGGACTCATGTTCTGTTGAAAATGAGTTAGTGCAGATTATATCAGATATACATCTCAAAGCCACAGCATCTGATACAAAATTCTGGTGTTTTATATCTGAAGATAAATATCCGAATCTAAGGGAAATCGCCCTTCAACTGACGGCAATGTTTGGGTCAATTTACTTGTGCGAGTCTGCATTTTCTGAAATGAAGATAATTAAGTCAAAATATCGCAATGACGAACATATGTCATCATGTTTGCGATTAGTACTCGGTAATTACGTACCATCTTATGAAAAGTATGCTGAGGACATGCAGTGCCACGCTTCAACATCCAAAGTCACTCTTTAGTTAAGTTTAGATACTAGAACTCGTTTGTTTTGTAAGAACCAATAAACTCGCAATTTTGAATAATTATGAGTTTTTTCATTGACATTTTAGAGCAGACCTACACTTACCTTGACTAAAAAAATGCATATTGTGCGGAAAACTAATATCTATGCCACGATACACCCTACCTAGACGACAATCCTGCATCACACTTACTTGCAGCCTCTCAGAGTCGATCGATCGTAGCGTAACAATATTGAGGTAGATCGCCAGCAGTTCAAGTTTGAGCACCCCTGATCTAAATTAACTAATTCATTTTAAAATTCTGTACATGTAACATTTTAGGGATTGCTCTACAGAGTGTGTGTGGTGCCAAAGCAGTAGCTACTAAACTTTTGAAATAATTTTTGACTACGATAATGACCTATATTTAATTTCTCATTTACCACTTACGTATGAGCTGATTTTGAAATATAAATGGTAAAGAGAAGTTTGTAAATATTGACAACTATGAAAACTAAAATATACAGTATATTTTATTTTAGGACCATCCGCCGTAAAATTTGAACTGTAGAATAGTTTTTGTTATCAGTATCTGCCAAAACTAAAATATTTCTCTCCTGTTTAAAGAATGTATTTTAAACAAATGACAGGTATAAAATTATTTATGAACCAACTGCGACCATGTTTGAACCATAGTAATAGTAATCCATAAAAGAATTTATGTTAACAACTCTAGAATGATGAATAAAGTCCACAAATATACACGGAAGGTCAGTTAGCCTCGTCTGTTGTAATATATAGCTACAACCTTTATAAAAATTCTGCTATTCCCGCAACACTTAAATTATTTTACGTCAGCATTTTAAAAATTTTATCTTTAAAAATAAATGTGTATTATCTAAATTAAAAGCGAAAACCTATCTTTTTTCTTTTACAAAGCACATTTAAAAATGTAAAACAAACACCAGCCGTAAGTTAACTATATACATTGGAAGTGACAGAAAAAGCATCAGAACGTAAATTGATATGAAAGGTTTTTACCGCAGAAAAAATATTTTTGTGATAGAAGTTTAGAAATTTTGTTTTAGAATTTAATGTTAATACGGAATATAGTAATTGGTACAATAAAATAATGAAGGGCCATACGGAAGACTAGAACTTGATCATATCCTTCACTTGAACAGTGCCTTAACTCTGTTTCACAGCTAGAAATGCTCAGTATAGTAGATACTGTTCTCTTAACGCCAATTGTTTATACTGTCACGATTTGTATTTATGTGAGTAATTTATATGTATTTTTTTGCTTTCAATGGTTGTTACATTATCAATGCTTCACATCTTTTATACATTTTTAGTCATAAGTCAACAGCAACTTCTGTAACGTTGATAAAGACTTAAATTATAGTCGAACCGCATTTTATTTCGCCATAAATTCACTCAATCAACTATTGACAGCGTCATATCTTCTAGATTATTATTACAACAACAAATTATTGCTGGCAATTTGGCAGCTTAGAATAAATTATTGAGCGGAGCTGAGGGCCTCAAACGCTTAGAGATTATGTGATTAGTATAATATTTACTCCTATAAAAATTGCAACTAGAACCCAATAGCGAAAAACACTCATCATTTTACAACACCAGGATGCGTACAGATCCTGCTTATTTAAATTTTTGGGAGCCTTTTTTGGCACTTAAAAATCGCAAATTCACGGCCGGTTTTTGTCGTCATATTTTTATCTCAAATATTCAGAATACCAAGATAAAGAGAGTAACAACTGGTTACGAATTTTTTATTTGATTGTCTACCCCCTCGAAGATAACGCGTCATTTAAATTTGTCTTCATAACAGTATTCAAAACGTTGCATTTGGAAGTACTAGGAAGGTATTACGAGCCCAAGTGGCATTTGGCCAATTCTCGCTTGTTAAATCCGCCACAGCTAGTGAATATTATTTTAACTTGACAAATTAATTTTATAAGTTGTACGAAATAAACTTTTTTTAGTTTTAGCAGTTACAGAGTACGATTTACCAAATATGTCTAAAATTATCTATTATAAAATGCTATACAAATTGGAATGTCTTCTGCATATATAATTTTTTGAGTACGCAAAAAATTTACTATATCCGCTAAAAATAGAAAAGAACTTATTTTTTTAATATATTTAACTACCTTATTAGCTTCATAGAGTAATATTTTTTAGGATCTCTTTCCGAATCTTACTATTATAACGTATTATAAAAATAGTGTATAGTAATTCAAAAAGTTTTTTTTATGATCCTGCAAAGTTATGAATTTTAGCATCGGTAACCATAGACTCATAGCATTTGACTCTCAATCGTAAAACCCAAAAATAACTAACAAGTGGTTATACAGAAACGAAACAGTACTGTACCATAGTTTTTGTCATATATACCTTTTTTTGTGAAATTCGCAAACATTACAAATATAAGAAAAAAAATTAATCTCCCTGAATAAAATATATTTTCTTTCATGTTTGGATATACAATGGGTACATAACAATTTTTTATTCCACATACATATAGGATACCATGTGTCAAAATTAAACTGTTTTTGAGGTATTCACATAGTGATATTTTTTACACCTTAACTGTTTGTAACGTGTAAGGGCGCAAAACGTCTTGCTGCCTTTTTTTATCATTCACCTCCCAGCCTGAGTAGGGATTTTTACCCTTCTTAGTGTTCCGTACGGAACACTTATAAGATCTAGAGATTAGTGATATTATCATATCTGTGACTTTTACCTGTGATTTAGATAGTCACAGTCACACACTGCGAACAAATTCTTTGCAAAGCAGCGACTCTAGTCGCTGTGTTAAATACTCGCTGCATACGCAGATGTCGCAGATCCGCCCGACCTGAACGTAATGATCGGCGACTGTGCCTATCACCTCGTTACAGACAACGGTCGCAGTCGGCCGATAACTGATGACTCACCCGTACACGATGATGGAAAGGAAAACGCTGTTAGCTCAAATAACCACAAAGTAAAATTTTGTTGTATAAATTTATATGTAAATACTTTGGTAAATCCTTATATACGTATATTTATGCAGAAAGATGTTAATAAACAAACTAATAAAATAACAAAAGCATTCTGAAAATGAATAGATCAATCAAATAACAGTATACATACATCCAAATATCAGAAATAATGGGTCATAAAATTGGCTGGCTATGACAGGCACCGTTGTCGTTCATTAAGCAGCAGTAGTTTCGAATTTCCGGATATTTCGGATGTAGTGAAGCAATGACTAAGTCGCTGTTCAAAGAAGCTGTGACTTATAAATCACAGTCGCAAGTATACCTGTGACCTAAAAGTCGCTGTTACGCTCATCGGTAATAAGATCACTTCTGTATCTGTCTGTCGGTCTGTCTGTCACACCCGATTTTTCTCCGAAACTATCTGACATAGAAAGCTGAAATTTGGTAGTAATATAGGAATTGATGGCCTCATCAGAGCCGTGTAGTTTTGGAAGGTAAATTTTGACTTAAGAGGTTAGTTTTGGGGAGTGAAATCGGAAGTGAAAAGAAAAATTACCAGGTGTCAAATGAAAGCTTGTAAAAACATGAGTTGGAAAATATACATAATGTACTACTTGCGCGCACTTTTCTTTGTAGTATCTTTAAAAAATCGCGAATAATCGCTGTCCCCCCTTATCTCCAAAAGGACTGGCAAAAAATTTTAAAAAAATTCTGAAATATTCTCCACAGGGTGTAGATTGAACGAAAATTATCACGAGTGCATTACCTTTAATAATTTATCTGGTATATAAAAAAAACTTCAATGTCATCAGTAAAGATCGAAAAAACTTTGTTGAAAACTCATTTGGTATGTGTTTTGTGAAATCATTAATCCTTTTGTACTTCTGTAACAAAAATTTTTATTTTAAAAGCAATCAGCGTACGGAACACTAACTGCGCAAGTTCAACTTGCACTTGAACGGTTATTTATATCTTAAAGATATCGGCAAGGATGTCGTAATACTCGTCAACGTTGTCTAAGTGCCGAAACATACACGTTTGTATTTCACAGCACCTTTTAAATGTCCAACTAAAACTATGATCTTCTGATTGCCACGAAAATATTAAAAGTGTTCGTTAAGAGGAAACAGTTTCAATTATATAAAATATGCGAAAAAAAATCGCTAAAATAAAACATGATATTATGTTCGAAAAATTTTATTTATAAATTGTTGAAAAAATCATTGCAATCATTTTACCGTTTTGCAGATGAAGCCTGGTAGTTTTTGAGCGATATCGCTTAAGGCGAAGGGGGTGAAAGGAGTGGAGATCGATAAATTTTATATAGTTTTATTTAATTTAATATTACAATTTTTTGTGGTGTTTGGTTTTGATAATAAACAGATAATTAGCGCAAATGTTTTTAGTAAAAAAATGAGCGAAAAAGGTGAAGGAGCAGATCAGAGGGGTTGTTTCGTATATATAACGTTATATATCCTTTTCAAGCTTTTTGAAATAGGGAAATTCAAAAATTAGGTTCTTTTTTTTCATTTTTTTAAGTTTTATAATCCAAAAAGGGTGGCGAAAAAGGTGGGAGTTGTTAAATATTATATAGTTTTAATAGTCTTTTACTAAATTTTTCACCTTTTTTGGTTGATGTAATTATAATATAAATCTAATATTATTTATAGGAAAATATATAAGGGGTTATTGGAGTAGAGTGGGGGGTTAGAAGGGTTACAGCATATACAACGTGCTATATGCCCTTTTCAAGGTTCTTGAATTCAAGGAATATGAAAATTAAGTTTCATTAATATTATGAGAATTTTTCCATTTTTTTGTAGGTGAGAGCATGGGCAAATCATTTATCATAAAACACATAAAATGCCAAAGGAATGCAGAAGGAAAATAGTAGAGTGACTTTGTATTTGTCTTTTTATAGGTCTTTTTCGAGGGTCTCTTCAGTCAAGAAATCGAAACTACTTTTTTTTATTATTTTCTTTGTTAACATGGAGGAGAGTTCAAGGAGTGGGGATCATTGTATCCTTTCAATAGAATTATGAAAATTTTTCATAGTTTTTGACTGGGATATTGGACATTTACATAAAATAATTTCTCTGTAGTAAAATATTTACGAGGTGAAAGGGATGAGGTAGGGGAACTAAAGGGTGATTGTATATATACCGTAATATACTACTACTTCACTGTTCTTGTTTTTCTAGTATTTCCAATTTTAAAAAAATAGTAAATAGAAGGTTTTGAGATATAAACTCTTAAGTTTTTTCCTTAATAACGAGGAAAATTATCCTCTCAAATTTTTTTTTCTTCAGGTATTAGGGTTTTTTACTTTTTAGATCACGAAAAGCATATTTTTTAACTTCCAACTTTCTAGTCAATAATATTAATAATATTTAAATAATACTACAGCCACACATCGTAAAGAAGCTATTTTTATTTAGACATTAAGCGTACCAGGCAATTTTTTTTCTGTGTCGTCCACATTTGAATTTTATATTTTATTCGTTGTGATTTTAAAAGAAACTATTGTAATTTTTTAATTATTGAATCTTTTTTGGATAATGTAAATTTCTAATTTCTTACTATATTTGGTATACATTGCCTAACGTATATAGCCAGTGTCTTTGTTGAAATAACAAATATTTTACATAAATTTTTATAGAAAAAAAAAGTGTGAAAGGGATGGTGGAGGAGATTAGAGGGGTTGTCTCGTATATATACAATTATATACCAAGGTTTTTGGATAGTTTTGATTGAATTCGAGGTTATTTTATTATTATTTTCAGTTTTAATCTCCAAGAGGGTATAAAGTGTAGGGGCTGTTAAAGATTGTGTAGTGTCAATAGGATATTGAGAATTTCTTCAGGTTTGAATGAAATACATAAACATTTAATGGAGTTAGAGGGATTGTTTCATATAACGCGCTATATGTTCTTTTTTAGGGCTCTTGGGCTGTAGGAATAAGAAAATTAGGTTATTTTTTCATTATTTTCAATTTTTATAGGTGACTTGAGGGAAAGAGATGAAATAATCTAGTACAGTTTCAATAATATTATGAGAAATTGTCAAGACCTTTTTGGATGGAAAAATGGGCAAATTTTAAGCATAATTATTTATAAAAAAATATATAAAAGGCAAAAGGGATGGAAAAGGTCAGTAGAAGAGTGACTGTGTATTTATCGTATTACAGGTGTTTTCTGGGGTTCTGTCAGTCACGAAATCGAAACATTACATTTTCTTTTTTTCAATATTTTTATCATTAACATGGGAAGAGAGTAACAGGGGTAGGGATAATGGTATCGTTTCAATAGTATTATAAGATTTTTTTCTGATTCCTGATTGGGGTACTGGATATTTATTAAAAAAAAATTGTTTAAATTAAAACATATATGGGGGAATGGTATGAGGTGAAGGATGATTGCGTATATATCGTAATATACTTCTGTTTCAGTGTGTTAGGTTGTCCATTATTTTCAGTTTTAACAGAAATTCTATACAGATGGGATTGAGATCTGATTACAAAGTAACCTAAAAAAATGGTGAGGTGGTCCGTGAGAAATTTAACCCTAAGTTTTTTGCTTTTCTTCACGTCCTATTTTCCTATTTCCGTCAGTCTGTCCATCTGATCTGTTGGCACGGTAAGTCTGTAACATGATAATATAATAATTGAAGTGTGAGTGAAACCTATACTTCTTCATTGGTACCGTTTCAGAATTCGCGAGTGAAAGAGGTGGGAATTTACTTACTCTTTACTTGGGTACTCCTTTTAGAACTACGTGTTTGCAAGGAAAGTTTTAGGTAAATAACTTTATAGATTTTTATCAAATTTTAAGGATGCTTTTATAGAGAATTTCACTACAAATTATTTATTATTAGGTTTTCCATCATCGGTAAGAAATTTACGTTGTATTACATACAATTTTTCTTTACATGGTGAAAACATAACTACAATTTTGTAAACTACACCTATGGGCAAAAGAGTCTCCATTTGATTCATGCCATTGCTTTCCAGTAGATTTCAAATCAAATACTATTTCCATGCACAGTATAATAACTCATAATATAAAATTAAGCATAATGCATTTATTTCGGATTTAAATTAAGCCTCTTTTAAAGTCTGGTAAGTGTGTATTGTAGAAAAAAAACTATTAATATAGATAAATTCTTGGAGAACCGTTTCGTGCTTATAGCAAATAGATACACAAACAAATAACTACAAAATATAGTTTACTCTTTTAACCACTTGTGGCTGTTACTGTATATCCCAATTGCAGTAAAATTATTTACGTTTCTTTTTTCTATGTAACCACAGGTAACACAGACATGTATAAAAATTTTTGTAAATTCGATAAAATAAATAAATATGTAAATATACATAGTATATATAAAAATAGAGAAATTACATTTTATTATTTCAGATTTTCTACACGATGTCCCCCAAAAGGTGGCAGGTTTAATGAAAATGGTTGAGAAAACTAAATATACTACTAGAAAGGAAATTTCCCGAGGAATTCAATACCGTAGAGCGCGAAATCGAAACTGATCGTTTTTTTGAGATATTTAAATTTTAAGTGCACCGTTTTTGAGCATTTTCAAATTTGTTTTTTTTTTTAAAAGGGAAACCAAAATAGTGTTTTATGACGAGGCCCAACACTAGGCAATGGTTTTTTTACATTATTTTGGTCGAGCTTCAACATGTAAACATATCGATTCCGCCCGTATGTCTGCTATCAATATCATTAAGGAATCTCAGAGATCGCAGTGAGTTAGAAACTTTAAGACATAAGGTGACTTAAAAAATAACTATAATTTATTTGTTCCAAAGGCTGCGATATAAAAATTTCAAAGGATTGTCATAGTACGATTAACCCCCCCCCCCATTTTTGAAGAAAACGATGGCTTTTATGTTCTCGAAAAATGTCCATTTCCGGAATTAAACTTGCTACAGGGATTTATTAATCATGTTTTTTAGAATGGGTTGTACCTCTTGTTGGTAGAGAAAAGGCTTTAATATGGCCAACAAAATTAAAAGTAATCTCCAAAAAATATCAGGAAGAAATTTTTGAAGGCAACGCTTATCGTAGGCTCTTGACAGAAGTCGATAAACTGCTAGATGCAGATATTTATTCAAGAGAAATAGGAGTTTTGCAAATACTTCCTTTTATAAATGTTTCCAGACCAATGGATAAAGTGATCAGTAGTCGGATATTAATGATTTTCTGAACCATTTTCGTTCAACCTGCCACCTCTTGGGGGCACCGTGCCCTCGTCCTCAATACAATGTTTAGAACATTCATACAACCATGGGAAGCGGAGTGTACTGTTAGAATTCCAGAAAAAAATCCTATATTAAAATGCTACATGCTGTCGAGTAAAACCAATTTCTCACCGTCTGAAGTACCCTGGACTAGCCCAGGTACCTCAGTTGGGAATCACCTTTCACTACGCTTAGTCTCGCCGCTGAGTCCCCTCACGAAGCATAGAACTAGCCAAAACCAGAACTAAGGAAATTACCAAGTGAAATCTAACAGTACAGTATTCAGCCCTACTGCCCAGAAAGGTTCTACAAAATAATACTTTCAAATGCCCGTAGACTAATATTTCACTAGCTCTAACTCAGGATAGGTCCGGTCTTTTGTTTTCCTAATCAGTTTGTCTTAGCCGTAGCCAAATTCAGCAATAAGTCGCAATCGGATGAACTTCACCAAATTTGTTGTATTCAAAGCTGTTTGTGCAAGCCAGAGAGTTAAAAAGTTTGGAAAAAAAATATGTATTGATTTTTTGTCTAATCCGCAGTAAAATTACTTTCAGAAAATAACCCAGATAAGCTATTGATTGAATAGTTTACTCTATGTTAAAGTTTACTAAATACATGTACAAATTCTGTGTAGTGATATATTTACTCAGAACAAAAAAAAAATGGGTATAATCCATTATCCAGGTAATCTAGGAAATTATTAGATTTCAGAAATACAATTACGTGAACATTTTGGGAAGGTAAATGATTGATGTGTAAAGGTGAAGATTATCTTCCGAACTTCCTCTCTCTTTCCACACAGTTGCATTTTCCGCTAGTTAGTCCTTCCTGCACAATTGTTACACTGCTTAAACATTTTAGTCTAATACATGAATCACAATGTGAAAGTTTACGTTTATAAAAATAACATACAATCGATGTTATCTTCCACCCAAATAATATTACTAATAACAATAGGCCTTGTATATTTAACTTTAGGATTTTTCACGGTCCAAAGATTAAAATTTACCTTATTGCGCTACGTAGTGGGTACAGTAGGTAAGATTTTATCACCAGGTCTGCTTGCTATATTATCAATATACCACTGGTAGTAAAAATAAAAATATAAATGTTTCGAACCCCTAGAGCAGGGGTGCTCAAACGGTCGATCGCGATCGCCAAGTCGATCGCGAGTGCTTTTTGAGACGATCTCGAGAAAAAAATTCCGATATAGAACTATTCACAGATTTTGTTTTAGGTAACTAAAACAAAATGTAATGAATAAACTACTAAAATTTATTCGATTCACAATTAGGCCAGAATAACCCCCTCATCACTTTCTTTTATCGTAATAACCCCCTGCTAGCGGCAAAAGGCGGCTTTATCAAAGGAACGCGCGGTACTTGTCAAAGAAAAGCCGCGTTTTTTATTCCCGCCGATTTTTCTAGAAACTTCGGGCGGCGTGTTTGACGGGAACATTCGAGACTTCGTTCGCGCCGATATAAATGTTGCGCCTGCAGGAATAGGAGTCAGTCTGAGTTGTAACTTGAGGGCGATACATCGATACAAAGTTTATTAATAAATAGTCCAAAATGAGTGCGGCGAAGAAAAATAAAACTTATCATTTTAATAACGATTGGGAAGAATAATTTTTCTTTTGTATGGTAAAGGATAAATGCATTTGTCTCATTTGCCGTACGTCAGTTGCAATACTAAGCGTGGGAACTTAGAGAGGCATCATAAAACGGTTCACAAAAACTATGAAAAGGATTTTCCGTCAAAGAGTGATTTAAGAAAACGAAAAGTACGTGATTTGAAAACTTGTTTGAGAAAAGAACAAACCATGTTCACAAGACCAGCCAAACAATCAAAAGCTGCAACGATCGCGTCATTTAAAATATCTCATATATTGGCGAAACACAAGAAACCATTTGATGATGGATTGGTTGTGAAGGAAGCATTTATTGAAGCGGGTGAGACTTTATTTGGAGATTTTAAAAATAAAACAGAGATTATGTCTGCTATTAGAGAACTTCAGTTATCTCGTCCGACTGTCACAAGGCGTGTTGAAGTCATGAGTCAGGACATGGCAGATAAACTAAAACATGATATCATGGAATGTACATATTTTTCTTTACAGTTCGACGAATCCACCGATATGACAGACACTACCCAGCTGTGTATTTTTATTCGAATGGTATTCAATGACATGTCGGCTAAGGAAGAGTTTTTGACAATGATTCCTCTGAAAGGAAAGACCCGTGGCGAAGATATATATGACGTTTTCTTCAATTTTGTAACAAACTACAAGCTACCAATATATAAACTAGTGTGCATTACAACCGATGGAGCACCAGCAATGACTGGAAACGAAGACGGTTTTGTGGCATTGTGTCGAGCTAATGATGATTTCTCTTCATTTTTCTCCTTCCAGTGCATTATACATCAGCAAGTTTTGTGTTCAAAAGTTCTAAACATGGAAGAGATTATGGGCATTACAATAAAAATTGTGAATTCTATCCGTGCACGTAGCTTGCAACGACGGCTCTTTAAATTGAAGTTGAAAGATAGTGAGTCAGCTGAACACACTGATTTAGTTCTTCACACGGACGTCAGGTGGTTGAGTCGCGGAAAACTCCTAGAAAGGTTTCAAGAATTATTGCCCGAAATAACAGCTTTTCTGGACGAAAAAGGTGATGACACTCAGATGCTGAAAAACGGAAAATGGCTGACTGATTTGGCATTTTTGACAAACATCACAATGCATTTAAACACCATTAAGTTGGAGCTTCAAGGTAAAGGAAAAATTATTATTGAGATGATTAGCGCAATAAACGCATTCAAAAGTAAATTGCAACTTATGATAAATCAACTGAAAAAAAGGATCTGAAAAAATGTCCGTCTTTGAAAGCAAGGATTCCTCAGTTGAATCATGATATTTATGAGGCAGAATTATCAAATATTTTGGGCCAATTCGAAATACGTTTTTATGATTTCAGTAAATTGGCAAATATCACATCATTTATGAGTTATCCTTTTTCGTGTAAAAACATTGAGGACTTAGCTACTGAAATAACAAGTCAGTTTAACATGGACTCATGTTCTGTTGAAAATGAGTTAGTGCAGATTATATCAGATATACATCTCAAAGCCACAGCATCTGATACAAAATTCTGGTGTTTTATATCCGAAGATAAATATCCGAATCTAGGGCAAATCGCCGTTCAACTGACGGCAATGTTTGGGTCAACTTACTTGTGCGAGTCTGCATTTTCTGAAATGAAGAAAATTAAGTCAAAATATCGCAATCGACTGACTGACGAACATATATCATCATGCTTGCGATTAGCACTCGGTAATTACGTATCATCTTATGAAAAGTACGCTGAGGACATGCAGTGCCACGCTTCAACATCCAAAGTCACTCTTTAGTTAAGTTTAGACACTAAAACTCGTTTGTTTTGTAAGAACCAATAAACTCGCAATTTTGAATAATTATGAGTTTTTTCATTGACATTTTAGAGCAGACCTACACTTACCTTGACTAAAAAATGCATATTGTGCGGAAAACTAATATCTATGCCACGATACACCCTACCTAGACGACAATCCTGCATCACACTTACTTGCAGCCTCTCAGAGTCGATCGATCGTAGTCTAACAATATTGAGGTAGATCGCCAGCAGTTCAAGTGTGAGCACCCCTGCCCTAAAGATACCCATTAAATATAAGTAGGTCTATCGAAAACAAAAGGCTATGCCCTCCTGCTGCCAAACTTAAACTTAGGGATTAAATCCTCTCCTGGTCCGTAACTTTTAAGAAGAAACAAGTGGAAAATTCTATATTCTGTGTCTCTCAAGTACGATCCGGTTGATGGAAAATGTAGTCGCCCAAAGAGCCTTACTAAACCGTCGACGGGATCAAAATGAAGTCCTACTGAAAGAGATGACGTTAAATCCGAAGTAAAAAACACTTATAGTCTTCCTTTGGGCACAGTATGTGCGCCAGAGGCTCCCTTTTCGACCTGAGACAAATTTCTCGCACAACATCAAAAATACTACTCACAAAGAGAATCCTCGAATGTTTAAAAGTCTCTTACAAAGCCCTTCTGCACCAAGAAAATAACTGAAATACTCACTATGTGGCTGGCTAGGTATCTAACCAAAAAAACAACTAGTACCGTGGCCCGAATATTTAGTTTTCATAAATCTTCACGTTTGACCACACTGAAAACTAAACCATCTTCTATTTCTGGTTCTAAAGAATAAGGAACCAGACCTTTTTCCCTTTATACTACTTCCGCATTCCCGAAATTAACTTTCTCACCAAAGACAAGAGGTAGGCATTTTTAAAACCAAAAATTACTGAGATGAGTTCGGACGTCACTCCATTTCCCACGCATCGGTACAAAACTCTAGGGTTATACTACCCATAAAACCCAGTGAGAAATATTGATACCTTATGGTGTTTGAATCAATCACCATCGATTTATCAAGCTAAAGAGAGCGTTTCCACTTAACCTCAAAATGACACAAAATAATTATAGCCCAACAAGAAGAATTTCGACGTATGCCATGTCAGTGTCAATAAACAATGTTTGTTTATTTAGAATTTATTTAATATAAGTTCATCCGACAAAATTAAACTTTTCTATTTGTTAATCAATTGAAAACACAAGGAAAAACCACATAA
Source organism: Pachyrhynchus sulphureomaculatus (assembly GCA_019049505.1). Classification (NCBI taxonomy): domain Eukaryota; kingdom Metazoa; phylum Arthropoda; class Insecta; order Coleoptera; family Curculionidae; genus Pachyrhynchus; species Pachyrhynchus sulphureomaculatus. Next base: position 98,438,264 of record CM032453.1, on the reverse strand, counting down.
TAACTTCCTAAAATATTGATAGGAAGAATCTCCAAAATATATTATACAGAAAGGTCGGTTATGCATGTCATAAACAAAGCAAGGTAATTTAATTTTCATCTGAAAAATATACCAATTTGAAAATGAACATGAAGAAAATAAAAAAAATCAGAATAGTTTAGAAAAGTGTAATAATTTATGCCATTATTTAAGGATTAAACGTATTTGAGTATTATATTTTTTATAAGAGGTCAAATTTTATCCATAACAGTGTAATAAGTAAATGTGACACATTTGTACTGTGGCATTTGTGTTCCTCGTCAATTTTGCAAAAAAACGCGGTTCGGTAAACGTTATATTTTCAAGTTATTATTATAAAATAGTTCTAACCGAAGCCTAGAAGTTACAATTTCTATCATTTTAATACTATTACATATTAGATTAGACTAAAGAATAAAGTTAGAAACGTAATATATGCAAATTAAATTTAGCAAATCTGTAAAAACATACATATTATATATATATATATATATATATATATATATATATATATATATATATATATATATATATATATATATATATATATATGTATTACATATATATATATATATATATATATATATATATATATATATATATATATATATATATATATAACATATATATATATATATATATATATATATATATATATATATATATACTATGTATATATATATATATATATATACTATGTATATATATATATATATATATATATACTATGTATATATATATATATATATATATATATATATATATATATATATGTATATATATATATATATATATATATATATATATATATATATATATATATATATATATATTTGTTCATGAACACACACATGAATATTAACCCGGCCTGTGGCAAACAGAGATATCTCCTCTGATTCTACTCAGATAATTTTCAGCGAACGCGTCCACATCGCGAGAGTGGGCCCTAGTTTATCAATAAGTAGCTAAGTTCTGCTGAAGATCCAGTATAGCGGGTATAACTTTATGCTAGGTCTTCAGCAGAAGATACGGGCAAAGACCGTACCAGAGATGAAGGTGAAGATAATGGACTTTAGCACAGCGGATCCGGCGTAAGTGGCAACCCAGCTTTTAGGGGTAGTATAGAAGAGGGCACCCTTTTGTCCTTGAGGCGGAAGAACCAAGTAACTGGTCAACGGCATAGGATCAAGCAGGCAAGAGGAAACAACCTGATTATTTTCCTACAAGAGCACTATGTAAAATGAATCGGCAGTTTACTAATGTGCTATGCGACCCGACTAGTGATCGGCACTTTGTTGATTCCGGGCTGACCAGTGTGAAGTTGGCCACCGAGCATGCAGATGTGAGCGACCAGGAACCGCATGCAAAATGGGTTACTGGAAGAGCACAGTTACAATTGCGTCGCGCTGTTACGTTGGGTACCTGGAACATAACGGGACTCCTGCAGACAGGGAATCTGGAAAACGAACTTGAACGTGATAACATACAAATATGTGGAATTTCTAAGACTGGCATAGGCACTGGACATTTTCAAATTGAAAAAAATACTATATCGAGTGGAACTACAGGCAGAAATGGCTTAGCCATAGTTGTTAATAAGAGCGTTGCTAAATGTGACAAGTATTTACCTGTCAATGATCGCATGATTAAAATAACCATTACGGCAAAACCAGTAAACCTGCATATCATACAAGTGTACATGCCAATATCACTCTCTGATGATGAAGCAATTGAAGAAATCTACAATAAGATTGAAGAAACCCAAATCCCATCAAAAGAGATCATAATGGTGATTGAAGACTTTAATGGTAAAACTGGCTGTATAAATGACAATGACCAGATTCGGAATATCATTGGAAAATATGGGCTAGGAACGAACGCGGAGATCGTCTACTTCAGTTTGCTATTATTAATGACTTCAGTATCACTAATACCACCTTCAAACATCATCCAAGACTACTTTCCCCTGGGTGTCACCGGACAGGCACTACAAAAATCAGATTGATTATATCCTGATTAGCTCTAGATGGAGCTCGTCTATATTGAATGTAAGATCCCGCCCAGGCGCAGTTTGTGGTTCAAATCACAAGTTATTAAAGGCTCATATGAGAATAAAACTAGCCACCTCTAAAAAACACAACAAACAAGAGAATTACAGTGTCAGGCAGTACTCTTTACTAAACAATAATCAACTTTAACATTTCAGAAGTCACAGGAGATATAGAAAAAACGTGGAGAGATATTAAGAAGTGGATAACAAATGCTGCTACTAAATGCTCGGCAAAAATACAAAAATAACCTCAAAAACATTGGATGAGCGACGATACCCTAAAGCTTACAGAAACAAGAGGAAATATGATGTTAATAAAAAAGACATCGGATCGTTAAGACAGAATCAGATCAATCAATAAAGAAATCAAGGTGGCTTTTAAAACGGACAAAAATGCATATTTGAATAATATATGTGAGGAGCTAGAACAACCTGCTACGAACAATCGACCACAAGAACTTTATGAAAAGGTAAAATACCTATCGAAAGAATTCAAACCTAAAACACAAATAATCAGAGACAAGCAACGTAGAAGAGTCACCGACATGCCTGGAATCATTGACGTTTGGAAGGATTACCATATAAAACTTTTCTGCTGCCGCAAATATCTACGGAACAAACAGGCTTCATTCCAGAAAGAGGTACTAGAGAACAAACTTTCAACATACGCCAGATGGTGGAAAAAGTCAGGGAATTCCAAATAACAACCCATATTTGTTTTATAGACTACTCTAAGGCTTTCGATTGCATACAATGGAACAAACTCTGGTCGATTCTAAACAGTATGGAAACACCTACACATCTTGTAAACCATATCCGATCCTCGTATGAGAACTCAAATGGCAAAATTAATCTGAACAGAAGCCGGCGTCAGACAGCGCTGTATTCTGACACCTTTATTTTTAACGTATATAGTGAACATATAATGAGTTCTGTTTTGGATGGCTGGAGTGGGGGTGTGACAATCGGTGGAAAAGAGCTGAGTAACCTTAGATATGCGGATGATACTGTTATGCTTGCAACTTCAATACGGGGTCTGGAATCAATTATGGAGCGCCTGGAAATCATTAGCAGAAAATATGGATTAACAATTAATAAAGCGAAGACCAACGTAATAATTGGTAGTCGTAGTGAAGATCTGTCACATACAAAAAAAATTGCTGGTTTCACTGTTATAGACCATTTCATCTATTTGGAACCCCTTCTGGATTTCTGGCTGGAATCCTCCTTTTGAGTTCATCCTACACGTGCTCGATTAGATTGAGGTAAGGACTCTGCGCAGGCCAGTCTTACGTAGGTATTCCCACTTCCGCCACGTATTGCCGCACTGATGCAGCAGCATGTGGCTTCGCTCATTAGCACGACGCTATCGCCAACAAACCTAGCGTAAGGAACGACGTATTTCTGTAGGATCCCCTTAATATACCGGTGAGCAGTTAATCCACCGCTACGAGTTTCATTAATCACGAAAATCAAATCGGTTTTCGCATTATGAGATTCCTCCCCACACGATGATAGAACCTCCTCCGTAGGCGACCGTTTCAGTAATCCAACACTGCTCGTAGCACTCCCCAGGCCCTCTATAGTCTTATCTTCTTCCAACTCGTCGCGTTTGTCCATGGGCTGCTGTCAATTTGGATCCGTTAGCTGGTCTCTTTGGAGTTAGAGTAGCTTTTTTAAGTCTTCTTCTGACTGTCCAATGACAGACAGCCTGACCACGAACTTTTTGCCGCTCTTGCTGAACCTCAACGACGGTCAAGTGACGATTCCTTAGAGTCGTATTGACAATGATGCGGTCCTCTCGCTCCGAGGTATAGCTTCTTCTTCCTGCTCCTGGTCTCCGTGTAGATGCGCCAGTCTCTTAGCAACGTCTGTAGACTCTAGAGACAGGTAACTGGTTCAGGTGCTGTTATGCGGCGACTACACGTTGACTATGCCGTTCTTTCAATAGGGCAATGACTTATGTCGTTTCTTCCGGGGTGGTATCTATATTCCTATAACGTAATTAGTCAGCAGGTATATCAGAGATTTTGACTGTTCAAGTTCTGATAAAGGAAAGATAGAAAAATGCAATTACATGTGTTTTTATACGTTGCTAATCGAGCAAAAATGGTTGTATTGAGCAAAACCGTTTTAATTAATAAAACTTTTTGAAAATCCAAATATTTTTGATACTACTGGAAAGAATAGAAAATGTAGTGATACCAAAAATAATACCACTGTTTGAAAATTAAATTCAAGGATCGGTGTTAAATTAAGCAAAATCGTTTTAGTAGAGTTTTTTGCTCACCAGTGTATATATAACAAATAAATAGATAAATCAATCACTATAAACAACCTTTTGCTTCCTGTTTTTATTACAAATATATATATATATATATATATATATATATATATATATATATATATATATATAAAAAGTGTAGAGATTTCGGGAAAGCGGTCTTGAATAAAATACTTATTTGTTCTTAAAGGAAAACTCTATATTTCGCTGATATTTTTTCAGCTTCATCTGGAGTTAAAAACTAAAAAAATGACAAAGCAGTCTTTTGGTAAGTTTATCATATTAAAAAACGGAAAAACTCACCAACCAAAGTATTCCTCCATTGGAAGAGGTATCACAAAAAAATACGTTCAATTTAAATATATATATAACTAACAGAACTACGAACAGACAAGACGAAACAACATACTGTGGCTCTGGCTGCAATGACACTGTTGTTATTTATTGTGTTTATTTCTTCAGAAATCTGAACAGTGGTTCAGTATAGGAAAAGTTATTTTGTGTTTGTTGATAGTAAATTAACATGAAAAGGGATGGACGTGTGTTGATTGTTAGTAAATGGGATATGACTATTAATTGTTAATATATTTAATATATATACAATTGTTATAATATTTAATATGTTAAGTTATTTAAAATATTACAGTATATATTAGTCAAATTGTTGGTGTCTAACTTATCATTTATGGATTGTGTTTCTTTGTTAATGTGACACATCTCAAGGAACAAGCGTTTTTTGTGATTGTTTTCTTGTTCCAGAATCTTTACATTCCTAAAATCCAATTGGTGTCCTGTTGATATATGATGGTTCGTTGCAGCACAAGAGTTCTTTCCTATTAAGCAATCACTCCTGTGCTGTGTTACTCTCTGCTTGAGCCATTGAGATGTTTGTCCAATGTAGACACCATTACAATCTAGCCAGGATATCTTGTATACTATATTGTTGTCATAGAAAAGAGAAGTTTTTTGTTTAACTTTACTGAACAGGGTCCAATTACTCAGGCTATTATATTTTGCAATCCTTAGGTGAGGAACTTTTTTAAAAAATTTTACTATTTTGTTAGTTAATTCGGGTATAAATGGTAGTTTGATATATTTAGGTTCGTGACTGTTGTCATCCAAGGGCCCATCATAAATATTGGAGTTGTAAATAATCCTTTTTAGAATGTGTTTTGGAAATCCGTTATTAAGAAAGATATTAAAATTTTTTTTTAAGTTTGTGTGTAAAAAGCTTTCGTCACTGATGTGAGTTATTCTGTTTCTCATAGCTGTAACTGTATTAAATTTTTGGTTAGAGGGATGGTTGGAAAAGAAGTTGATAAATCTGTTAGATGCCGAGGGTTTTTGGAACCAGTCTAAAATGATTTTATTATCTGAATTTCTTATGACTTTTGTGTCTAGAAAAGGTACACTGTGATCTTTTTCAGCTTCCACTGTAAATTGTAGTTTATTATGAAAAGAATTAAAAATGTCCAAAATTACTTGAGTGCAGTTAGCAGGTACGGAACATATAATATCATCCACATATTTGTACATAAAAGGGATTCCAAACGGTAACTTTGGTAACACACAGTCAAGCAGATGGTCTAAAACTATGGTGGCCAAGATTGGACTAATAGGTGAGCCCATCGGTGTATTTGACTATAAAATTTATCATTGAATCCGAAATAAGTGTTTTTAAAGATAAATGTGATTAATTTTAAAAAATTGTTCTTTGATAAACTAGTATGTATCTTTATAAGATCCCACTTATTGCCCAAGATTTCAATTACCAATTCAAGTGGTATGTTCGTAAACAACGATATTACATCCAATGAGAGCAACACATAATCTGTTGGTACTTGCAAACCATTGACTGCATTTACAAAGGAAAATGTATCTTTAATATTATAGTCAGTAGTATTTCCAAGTGAGGTACTCAGAATATCTGATAAATACTTCGATAACACAGGGCAACAAAAAAATATTTTTGTTTTGGTGCCTGGGATTTTAGAGCTGATTTTAACTATATTTGGGACGCTAAATCTATACATGCAATCCGTTTTTCTCTATCGGCTCTACTTTTTTAGATACATCAACTTATCTACCAATGTGGTTTTTATTCAGTATATTCATTTATGAGAGTTCTAAAATTATTATATATTCATTAATGTAGGTACAATGGTTTTATTGTCAGTCTGTAATTGAGTAAATTCCAGGTAAATCTATAAATAGTGGAACCATTGCCTATCAGGTACCTGAACTGACCCTTTTAATCACCTAACTCGGGTAAGTCTCGTCAGTTTGTGCGTTCTTACTAATGAGAGTAGATCGAATTCGGCGTGTTATTTTATGTTAAGAAAAGAGTGTTTTTGTGTTATTGAACAGAATTAAAATGAGTTCAGGTTCCAGTTCAAGAAGAAGTTGTGTAAATCAACCTGATGTGTTTTGCTGTATATGCGGAGAATACATGTTTCAACAAAACAGACAAACTATTACTGACTTTGTAAAGCGAGCGTATCTTGGATACTTTGGAGTTAAGCTTGGTGATCAGGACAAAACGTGGGCCCCGCATCTCGTATGTAAAACTTGTACAGAGCATTTACGGCAGTGGACTACCGGGAAAAGAAAATGTCTAAAATTCGGCGTACCAATGGTTTGGAGAGAACCAAAAAACCACTTCAATGATTGTTATTTCTGTTTAGTAAATACTAATGGAATCAATCGAAATAACCGCAGTAGGTGGACTTATCCCAATTTAGACTCGGCAATACGCCCTATCCCGCACTCAGATGAAATACCGATTCCAACATTTCATCAGCTACCACATATCTCTGATGACAAATATTTTCCCTCTGATCGCTCTTCTGATGCTAATAAAAGTTCTGATGCTAATGAAACTAACAGTGACTATGAGGGGACGTCATCAGTTCCTCAACGCTTCAATCAAAATGAATTAAATGATCTCACCAGGGATCTCAATTTATCGAAAAAAGCTTCTGAAGTACTGGCTTCTAGGTTGAACGACAAAAATTTACTGGAACAAGGAACCAAAATTACCTTTTACCGTACAAGAGAAAAAGATCTGCTACCATTCTTTTCTCAAGAAGACAATCTTGTATTTTGTCACGAAATTAGGGGACTCATGAAAGAAATGGGACTTTCTGAATATATTCCAGATGATTGGCGCCTATTTATTGACAGTTCAAAGCGAAGTTTAAAATGTGTCCTTCTACATAATGGGAATAAATATGGTTCAATACCACTAGCTCACTCAACGAAACTGAAAGAAGAATATAATACCATAGCTTTGGTCTTGCAGAAGATAAAGTATTACGAACATCAATGGATGATTTGTGTAGACTTAAAAATGGTAAACTTTCTTCTTGGGCAGCAAAGTGGTTACACGAAATATCCGTGTTTCTTGTGCCTCTGGGATAGTAGGGACAAAACACACCACTGGGTTAGAAAAGATTGGCCTCAGAGAGAAAACATGGACGTTGGGGAAAAGAATGTCATTAACGACGCTTTCGTTGAAAGAGAAAAAATCATACTTCCTCCGTTACATATAAAGTTGGGCTTAATGAAGCAATTTGTAAAGGCTCTTGATAAGAATGGGTCTTGTTTTGCATATATAGGGGTAAAAATGCATCAGTTGAGCACAGAAAAACTCAAAGCAGGGATATTTGACGGCCCACAAATAAGACAATTAATTAAGGATCCTGCCTTCATAAACTCAATGAATCAAGTTGAACGAGAAGCTTGGACATCATTTGTTGCAGTTGTAGAAAATTTTCTAGGCAAACATAAAGCTCAAAACTATGTTGAAATGGTTAACAAGATGCTTAATAGTTTCAAATCCTTAGGGTGCAATATGAGTATTAAAATACACTATTTACACAGCCACTTAGACCGTTTTCCAGAAAATTTAGGAGACATGAGTGAGGAACAAGGTGAAAGATTTCACCAAGATATTAAAGTTATGGAGGACCGCTGTGAATGAAGGAAGATGGGACATGCACATGATGGCAGATTACTGCTGGAGTTTAAAAAGGGACTGTTTAAAAAAAAACATTCAAGAATGTCGCGGAAAAGAAGCTTTCCAAGTGTTGAGTGACTATTTCATTTCTTCAATGTTTTTTTTTTGTTTGTAAGTACGACATAATATTGTATTTTGTATAACTAAAATAAAAATTTCGTATCTACTTTTGTTTACTACACTTACGGATTTGAGTTACAATAATGTAACTTATATTTCTCTAAAATTGTATATCTTAAAAATTTGAGCTCCTAGGTACAAATGAATACGTTATTTGAATTCAGGACATCAAATTGATATAGAATCAGCTCAAAAAACCTCGACACCAAAACAGCTGTTCCCCTGTGTAATTCATTGTGGTAGCGTTCACCGAACTAACAATAGGTCTTAATGGAATGTCTGTTTTGTGTATTTTAGGTAGACAGTATAACCTTGGAAAAGTTGAATTATAAATAGTAAGTTTCTTGGCATCCTGTTCAGTTATTTCTCCATTTTGTTTAAGACTTTTTATTAGAAGATTAAAATTTGTTTGCACTGTAGTGGTGGGGTCCCGATTTAATTGAATGTAAGTTGATGTATCACGTAAAAGCGTTTCAGTTTTGTTCATATATTCGGTCTTATCCATCACAACAGTACATCCACCCTTATCTGCTTGCAATACATAGATTTCGGAATGGCCTTTCAAAAAATTTTTTAGTTTTATTAAATAGCGAATTCAGATATGATAATTTATTATTTTTTGTACATTGTAAGTAATTAGTAACTACATTGGCTGTTTGGGCTCTTAATATGTCTCTCTGTTCATTAGGTGTTTGATCTATGATATTTTCAACATCTGCCAAGAAATGGGCCACCGAATTAACTAACAAAATAGTAAAAATTTTTAAAAAAGTTCCTCACCTAAGGATTGCAAAATATAATACCCTGAGTAATTGGACCCTGTTCAGTAAAGTTAAACAAAAAACTCCTCTTTTCTGTAACAACAATATAGTATACAAGATATCCTGTCTAGATTGTAATGGTGTCTACATTGGACAAACATCTCAATGGCTCAAGCAGAGAGTAACACAGCACAGGAGTGATTGCTTAATAGGAAAGAACTCTTGTGCTGCAACGAACCATCATATATCAACAGGACACCAATTGGATTTTAAGAATGTAAAGATTCTGGAACAAGAAAACAATCACAAAAAAACGCTTGTTCCTTGAGATGTGTCACATTAACAAAGAAACACAATCCATAAATGATAAGTTAGACACCAACAATTTGACTAATATATACTGTAATATTTTAAATAACTTAACATCACACAATTAATAGTCATATCCCATTTACTAACAATCAACACACGTCCATCTCTTTTCATGTTAATTTACTATCAACAAACACAAAATAACTTTTCCTATACTGAACCACTGTTCAGATTTCTGAAGAAATAAACACAATAAATAACAACAGTGTCATTGCAGCCAGAGCCACAGTATGTTGTTTCGTCTTGTCTGTTCGTAGTTCTGTTAGTTATATATATTTAAATTGAATGTATTTTTTTGTGATACCTCTTCCAATGGAGGAATACTTTGGTTGGTGAGTTTTTCCGTTTTTTAATATGATAAACTTACCAAAAGACTGCTTTGTCATTTTTTTTTTTTTTTTTTTACTCCAGATGAAGCTGAAAAAATATCAGCGAAATATAGAGTTTTTCTTTAACAACAAATAAGTATTTTATTCAAGACCGCTTTCCCGAAATCTCTACACTTTCTTATAAATTTTAACGGTTGATAACATTTAACATAATATATATATATATATATATATATATATATATATATATATATATATATATATATATATATATATATGTAATAAAAACAGGAAGCAAAAGGTTGTTTATAGTGATTGATTTATCTATTTATTTGTCGCCTTTATATTATAAGTTATTTATGGCCATTCACGTTAATTTAATGTCTCACTTCTCATTTTGTGCCCTGATGAAGGTCCCAACCAAGGACTTTAATATAGGCTAAATGAACATTGTGTGAACATCTGTTATGCCCTTTGCTGAGTTCCCCAATTAATTTCATCTTGGAAGAAAAACATATATATATATATATATATATATATATATATATATATATATATATATATATATATATATATATGTATATATATGTATATATATATATATATATATATATATATATATATATATATATATATATATATATATATATATAAACATATATATATATATATATATATATATATATATATATATATATATATATATATATATATATATATATATGATCCTTGAATTTAATTTTTAAACAGTGGTATTATTTTTGGTATCACTAGAATGCTGATTTTCTATTCTTCCCAGTAGTATCAAAAATATTTGGATTTCCAAAAAATTTTATTATTTAAAGCGGTTTTTTCTCAATACAACAACAATGTTTGCTCGATTAGCAACGTATAAAACATAAGTCATTGCCCTATTGCAAGAACGGCATAGCCAACGTGTAGTCGCTGCGTAACTGCACCTGAACCAGTCAGCTGTCTCTAGAGGCTACAGACGTTACCAAGAGACTGGCTCCTTTACACGGAGACCAGGATCAGGAAGAAGAAGCTGTACCTCAGAGCGAGAGGATCGCTTCATTGTCAATACGACTCTTAAGAAATCGTCACTTGACCGGAGTTGAGGTTCAGCATGAACGGCAACCAGTTTGTGGTCGGGCAATCAGTCATTGGACAGTCAGAAGAAGACTTAAAAAAGCTAATTTAACTACAAAGAGTCCAGCTAACGGATCCAAATTGACAGCAACCCATGGACAAACGCGACGAGCTGGAAGAAGATAAGGCTATAGAAGGCCTGGGGAGTGCTACGAGCAGTGTTGCATTACTGAAACGGTCGCCTACGGAGGAGGTTCTGTCATGGTGTGGGGAGGAATCTCACAATGCGAAAACCGATTTGGTTTTAGTGACTAATGAAACTCGTAGCGGTGGACTAACTGCTCACCGGTACATCAAGGAAGATCCTACAGGAACACGTCTTTCCTTACGCTAGGTTTGTTGGCGATAGCGTCGTGCTAATGCACGACGAAACGAAGCCACATGCTGCTGCATCAGTGCGGTAATACGTGGCGGTAGTGGGAATACCCACGTTAGACTAGCCTGCGCAGAGTCCTTACCTCAATCTAATCGAGCACGTGTAGGATGAGCTCAGAAGAAGGATTCCAGCCAGAAATCCAGAAGTGATCCCAAGTAGATGAAATGGTCTACAACAGTGAAACCAGCAGTTTTATTTATGTGTGACAGATCTTCACTACGACTATCAATTATTACTTTGGTCTTTGCTCTATTAATTGTTAATTAATAGAGCGAAACTTACGTAGTATTTAATATATATATATATATATATATATATATATATATATATATATATATATATATATATATATATATATATATTAAATAGTACGTAAGTTTAGGTTAGGAGTTGTATACCCTTCAAATGTTAATTATAGCTTTAAATAAGGATAATAATATTATCTTATCTATAAAGTTATCTTCTTTTATATAATTAAATTCCCATTTTTTTGTGTTCTTTTTCACCTTTCACCCATTTTATACCTATATGTCTACAACTTTGATTTTTTAAACGTTTCAAGTAGTTAAACATCTCAGAGAAACTTATTTTAAAGGAAAATTTGATAACAGGAACACACATTCAATGTAATTTAGTTAGACTATTTTGTGTGATAGAGCATTGCATCTGGTTTTAAATATGGCGCTTAGAGAGTTGAGATTTACCACAATTACCGGAGTTCGCCACGGCATAGTGGTTTGGCAGGGCGATCAGACTTCCAGATAGAAACAAAGCACGTTTATTCATGCAAACTATCACGATGTGGTTAAAATAGTAGAGTTAACTCGTTGTCATGCATAAAAATAAGGAAAATTAACTAACATGAGAAAAAAAAAAGTCAAAATTAATTTTTAAACTCTGGAATGGCATCCGTATGATCAATATTATTGGTAGGAATCGTTTTATTAATTATGTGTAACTACTTCTTTTTAATGCATTAATTTTATTATAGTTATTGGCTACTTCAGGAAAAAGTATTACAAATAAATTCATTAAGCCCCATATCATTAAATTTGGGTTAAGGTCCTCCATCCACTGAAATTAAAATTCATTTGGAATACCATCTAAAATAACAATTAGTGCTCCGTGCGGTAATTGTTAAAATAAAAAATTTTGTTACGGTGTTATAAAATGATCAGTTCGTTTCCAATCTTTACTGAAAACTGATGGCCTTGAAATTTTTGTTTTTTTTATATACCAGATAAATTATTAAAGGTGATAATTTTCTATACCCCGTGGAGAATAGTCCAGAATATTTTCAAAATTTTTTGATCAGTACTTTTCGAGATAAGGTAGGGGGTCAGCGATTTTTCGCGATTTTTTAAAAATAGTACAAAGAAAAGTGTGCGCAAGTGTTACATTATATATATTTTTTACTCGTGTTTTCACAGGCTTTCATTTGACACCACACTCGATGACCTAGTAAAAAAATTTTCTTTTCACTTCCTATTTCACCCCACAAAACTAACCCCTTAAGTCAAAATTTAAGTTTCAAAACTACACGATTCTAATGAGGCCATCAATTCCTATGTTAGTACCAAATTTCAACTTTCTATGTCAAATAGTTTCGGAGAAAATCGGGTGTGACATACAGACAGACAGACGGACAGACACACAGACACCGAAGTGATCTTATAAGTGTTCCGTACGAAATACTAAAAATTAAGGATGCAACCTTAAAAAAACGAGAGGGGCAACAATTGTCAATGTGGTAAAATATGTTTTTTTTGAACATTTACACAATTAAATCATTTATATGGTACTCATAGTATTGAAGCCTGGTAATATATTTTAGCTAAGAGGGTTAAACCTGAATTGCCAGTTCTAAATTATGGATCAATCGTAAGTACGTAAATTATTTGTGAGATCTAGATATCTCCTTTTAAGCCCCAAATGTCTTACAAGAAAAAAATTCGGGATCTAAAAATGCCTACTGCGACTTTTTATTAGAATAATACTCCAACTCTAGTAATATTTTTTGGTGCATCAAAACCCGATACAATATGTACTTCTTATTCAAGTGCCACATCTGATACGGACTTAGGCGACCCTCTCGCCTTTGCCTGTGGTTGATACCTTTTTAAAATAAAAAACCGGTCAAGTGCAAGTTGAACTTGCGCAATTAGTGTTCCGTACGTTGATTGCTTTTTAAAATAAAAAAATTTTGTTACAGAGGTATAAAATGATCAGTGACTTCACAAAATACACCCCAAATGAGTTTTCAACAAAGTTTGTTTCCAATCTTTACTGAAATCTGATGACCTTGAAATTTTTGTTTTTTTTTTATATACCATATAAATTATTAAAAGTAATGCACTCGTGATAATTTTCGTTCAATCTACACCTCGTGAAGAATATTCCAGAATTTTTTTCGAAATTTTTTGATAAGTACTTTTCGAGATAAGGCCCGGGACAGCGATTTTTCGCGAATTTTTAAAAATAATACGAAGAAAAGTGCGCGCACGTATAATATTATATATATATATATATATATATATATATATATATATATATATATATATATATATATATATATTTTACTCGTGTTTTCACAAGCTTTCATTTGACACCACACTCGATGACCTAGTAAATATTTTTTTTTTCACTTCCGACTTCACCCCCCAAAACTAACCCCTTAAGTCAAAATTTAATTCTCAAAACTACATGGCTCTGATGAGGCCATCAATTCCTATATTATTACCAAATTTCACCTTTCTATGTCAAATAGTTTCGGAGAAAATCGGGTGTGACAGACAGACAGACAGACAGACAGACAGACACCGAAGTGATCTTATAAGTGTTCCGTACGGAACACTTTAATCAATATCTAGAAAGCTATCACGTTTTTCCAAATTTGGGGTTTGCTTTTGCGACTGCTATAGAAGGCTCTTCTGTCCTTTAAACATATCCAATCAGAAACCTATTTTTCGATTTCTTCATAATACTCGAAATGGGTATCTATCAGAGTGAACAGGTGGTAGTCAAAGGCGACCAGGTCTGGACAATAAGCTTTGTAAGGGAGAACCTTCTATTAAAACTCTATTAGTTTCCCTTTAATAGCTGAATTCACATAAGGCCGAGGGTTACAGCGAAAAAAAATCACTTTTCCGTGATTCGGTGCAACAGATGATAGAGTCGACGTTGATATATATGTACGTTCGGTCAAATAAATACGTGTCCGCGATAATTCATTTAGAGTAGATGCGATTTTAGCGATTTATCAAAAAATCGATAGATTCTTAAACGACTTATTTTAGTAAAAGTATCAGTCGATTTCGAACTTTCGTCGAAATCACGTAAAATCTAAAACGAGTCACTTGTTTGCATGTCGGTTCGAGGCAGTCTTTCTTTGTTCCCATCCAAATGGGCCTAAAATAACGCATTCCCCTGTCGCTAAATACATTAAAAAGTCGGTATCGTTTGTGAAGAAGTGAGTAAATCTTTTTAAAGAGACAAGAAATGTCGACGACTTGCCGAAACGTGGCTCGGTAGCCAAAGTCACTTCGAAAGTTGAAAAATGAATCGTGTCTTTGTTTTCACAGGACCCGAAATTGACGCTGCGTCAAAGACCAGAAAAATTAAAAAAAATCGGGTTTGAATGTGTCCCATGAGACCATTCGACAACACCGAAGCATGTTGAAGAAAACCTTTGCTGGGCAAAAATCACGTCGCGATGCAGCTCGCTTGGGCCCACGATAAGATACTAGAGTAGCCCTTACATTCGCCCGAAGCCAACCCTATTGAAAACGTATGGTCCCCTGTAAAGAGAAATCTCAGACGAAAGACTCTGAGGACTTTGACGCAGTTGTCTCGCGAGATTCGAAAAATTTGCAGAGTATGCAAAAACTCTAGTTGACAGCATGCGTCGAAAATGCTAGGCGAATATTGATGCAGAAGGCGATTGAATGACTTACTAAGAAGCCAAAGAATACATTGATGGCAAATAATGTTCTCGAAACACATTTTTTTCAACAATACGAACGGTCACGTTCTTACTTGACAGACTATATATATATACATATATATATATATATATATATATATATATATATATATATATATATATATATATATATATATATATTTATATATATATATATATATATATATATATATATATATATATATATATATATATATACATATATGTATATATAGTTGTAAAAATATTAGATAAATATTACTTTTTGATCTATTTTATGAAGTGAATTTTCGCTGTAGCAACGTAGCTTGAACAAGACTTTGCGCGCGGACGCGGGCGTTTTTTCAAATTTCGAATCACATGTATGCATTGCATTGATCGGACTTTTTTTTTAAAGATACTAAAATAAACGCGTGCTTCGCAGGCACCGTTCTTTAGTTTTCAATACTTAATTATTGATATATTTTTAAAAAACAATCCCAAGTATCATTTTAATTAATTATAAATAATTTTTATTGTATATCGTCTAAAAATATCAAGGTGATTATAAATAACACGTGATTGCGTGCGGCTGGAAGCAAGCGAGAAGCTACTTTGCCACATTCATTATACCCTGAAAACTAAATTATTTCGCGTCTTTTTGTAACATAATGCTCTCTCTGTCTTCTTGTAAGAAATACCTTAGGAACAGTATTTAAAATAAAAGAATATTCTTAAAATACTGTTATCGATAATGTCGATCGAAAATGAAAAATTAAAAAAATATTTCGTATAAATAATTATACTAACTTAATGAGTTTTTTACTAAAGAAGACTTTCAGATCAACCCATAAAAATGAACAATTAGATATTTGTCAATATATTCTTGAAATGCTTATAAACAGGTTGGCCTCCCAACCAATGTTAAAATATAAAATTCTAATCGAAAAATTGCCCGAACTACTGACTTATTACGTACTGAAAGCAATACATTTCACCTGGACTAACTATAAACCTTTTTAAATTGCTCAAACCTTTACTAGATTTTTAATTTCACGTGTCAGGTGTGATAAAAATAATTTTTTAACGAAATTGTGTTACGTAAAAAGTACCAATTTTTACTCTATAATTATTATCATACTGCTGTTGATCATTTATATGCAGAATACAGGCAGAGTTTTCGTTTACATAAAACCTTTTACAAAATCCCTACTACTCTAACCCTTTGTTGGTCATTTTAAAATTTTCACATTTATTTATTTATTTAAAAATTATATACCGTATATATATATATATATATATATATATATATATATATATATATATATATATATATATATATATATATATACATATATATATATATATATATATATATATATATATATATATATATATATATATACATATATATATTGTAACGTGTGAAATCAATGTTGCCCCAAGCTTGAGCACAATTTTCTTGCAGCCCCGCTTTAATTTCTGATACTGAATTGAGTGAACCCTGATTTTAAAAGAACTAAAGAAATTAAACACACACTAGCTCAGTTTTCCTTGGTAGAGAGATATGGGTAAGAGATAATTGTCTTACGTCTTTTTGGAACTAATTTCTATTTTTTTTTAAAAGGCTTTAGCTGTACGAAATTTTGGGCACCATCCATTTTAAAATAGAAAGGATCTAACTTCAGCTAAAAAAATGGAAAAATGCTGAAGGGTTTTATGGGTATTACTAAAAAGAATTAGTCTAGTACAACTTATCCTGAAAAGAAAAATAAATATTCAGTGAGACACTAGCTTTAATCAAAAAAAGAAAATTTATTCATGTTTTTTTAAATGAAAAGTTCTAACCTTTACAGTTTTACCTAACAAATTCTAGCCTAACTAGTAGTTGTTACATTAAAATTTTAGACTATTATAACCCCCGAAGACGAGAAATCGTGCATTACACTTCACTTTTTAGTCTGTTTTTCATTGCAGTTAAGGTGCTACTCTCGAATAAGTCTATTGAAGGGAGTTTTGTTGACTTACTGTTTTTTATTCCTGCTGTGATCGACTACGCCCGATTTCACACTTTTTCTTAACAAACACTTAGAAAGCCCACTACGGCTTTTATTTAAGACACTGGTGCTTTTACTTAGCGGCTCTGCTGAAAATTAGCCTACTTCGGCTAGGTGGAAAATAGCCTCTCGGCTAGACGGTACTACCTGGCTGCGGCTAGATGGAAAACAGCCCGGCAGCGGCTTGATGGTACTGCCTGGTTGCGGCTAGATGGAAAACAACCACGATTTACGGTCTGCGGAGCCTTAAATAATCGTGCGACTTTTGCCAGTAGTATCACGACGCTCCAATCAAAACTGCCGATCAAACATTCCACCAATCGCGGCGTAGCGAGAGGTTCGGTCAGGAACCCGCACCACCGTATATACCGAACGTCTGGGAATCCCTGTTTAATATACCGTTCGGAACAAAAATGAAAATAAGTACAATTTGAAATGGAAAAATCAGTAACATTACATGGTCTTAAAATCTAGGAAAAAATGAATGTTACATTTACCCCCTTCCAAAAAGAAATAGACTACACTAGTCTATTAAACTTAGGCTACTTATGAAAAGGTACAAAGTGGTACACTATCACTTAATACTAAGGTCAGAACTTAAAACAAAATTACAAACTTCGGACCTTACTACTAGACTTAATTCAATTAAGCACTAATATTAAGTACAATGAAAACCAAATGAAAATCTTTGCATGATCACAAGAATCTTATAACTAGACTTAACTTAATTAAACACTAAGGTTAAGTACATCAAAAAGCAAATAAAAATTCTTGCATGAACATAAGAAATACCTGTTCAAAGTAACAGTCGCGGTCTTCTTATATAAAAGAATCAGCTCTGTTATTGTTACCAAAACAAAAAAAAATTTAACTTTGTCTAGACTCTTGTCTAAATCAAAAAAAGTGAACTGAAATAAAATATGAACACCCCCCTTAAAATATTTTAAGGATTGTCTGAAAATTTTCTTTATCAGCAAAAGAAATTTAGAAAAATTCTTAAATAAAGAAAAATAAAAAAAATGATTCTAGTGCAAACACTTACACTAAAAAAGGAAAAGTCTTGACAGACCATTTAGCACTAGGCCAAAAAAAAAAAATATCTGGATAAATATTCAGACGAACGCTCGGGAAAAATCGCTATCAATGCTCTAGCTCATCGCTAAGAAAACATTCTAAATCTAGTATCACTACTAGTCGCACTCGGAAAATAATCGCACTCTATCGCGCAATGTCGACGACCTAAGCCATTTAGACATGCTAAAATCGCTAGGGAAAACTCTACATCGCGCAATGTCGACGTCCTGAGACATCCAGACATGCAAAAATCGCCAGGGAACTCGTCAGCTTATCGCCAACTAAACACTCTGGTATATCGCCAGAAAAAAAAACCTCGGCTCCTCGCCAAGAAAACATTCTGGTATATCGCCAGAAAAAACCTCGGCTCCTCGCCAAGAAAACATTCTGGTATATCGCCAGAAAAAACCTCGGCTCCTCGCCAAGAAAACACTCTGTAAATAGTCCTCGACTACACAAAGTCTGCGTTCTAAAAGAACAAACTCGCCATTAACACAGTGAGCAGCTATAAAAGCTAACAAAATCACTATAGGCACAGTGAATAGCTACAAAAGCTAAAATTCACCCTAAACACAGTGAATAGCCATAAAAGCTAAAATTCACCAAACTGAATGATCCTGCTTCAAAAAAGCAATGTTCACTAAGAACTGAATGATTAGTCCACGCGCAACTAACATTCAAGGAAACATTCCCAACATAACTATATGAGACAACAAGTCTCGAAATAGGACCTCCCTAAAGTCATAATCCTATATATGGGAGTCCATAATCAAAACGACTCAAAATCTCGCATTTTGAGCACATGCCCTCAGGCAACCAACATACACTGAAATATATACAGAAATATACAGAAATATATACAGACATATATACAGGAGTTCAAATCCCAAACTCTTGGTTATGATAACTCCATACTGAGCTTGGTGAAAGCTCTTAGCATAAGCTAATCAAATATTCGGCACATCGCACCAAAGTGACAAATCTGCCTAGAAACATGAGCCAGAAGAAACGCCCTCCGTCATTCTTCAGGGTGGCTACACAGAGATATAAAACTTAACCAGCATTGCGCCTCTTCAAGTTGCATGAAGAAAACCTCGTGTACTGGTCTCGCCCTAGAACAACAACGAAAAACATTCAATCCATCCCACATAACAAGAGACAAACACCTCACCACGATATACTGAATGGTGGAGATAATTAAATACAGAATTGGTGACCCTGGTGTCCACCAACAAAAGGGAGTAGATTATAGCATCCACTAAACTGAAACGGTGTCTACCACACCACCATAAGTCAAAAAAAATTTAATCAATAGGGTGTTCCGAAACACACTACTGCCAACAGCCTGTCACCACTAATAGGCTAATTGGAGCTGAGGTCGACTACAGTAGCTAGGCTCTCCTTTGGTTCAAATAGAAATAACCATTGGGTAACAAAACCCCTAAAGGTCCCAAAGGTCAAACGTTCACCCCCCCATAGACTACCCTTCCAATCAGTCTGTTCCTCAGGAAGGCTAACTCCCTGCCAAACGTCGTAACGGCATCTGTTAGCACCCGGTGCATCACAGCCTGTAAAAACAGATAACTCATGGGATACAACCTAAAAGGTTTACAAGGTTGACTTAACCAAGCTTCTAACGAAATTTTTTTTAAAAAAACGAAAATGAGCTTGAAAAGCTACAGGAAGCAAAAATTTCTCAAATTTTTGGTGGCAACGCAACAAAACTTTTGAAGACGACAAGAGCTTTTCCAGCTTAATCAGAAACAAGAAGAAAACATCGTTGACAGCTAAAATATTCGATCATGGTGTTAATCGTCTCCCTAGACAATAGCCTCTAGAAGAAACTGCTACAGGTATCAGGCATAACCGTTTTCTGTCAGCCCAAACTTCTAGATTACCTCTTGGAAATCTAAAAATTCGGTTAGGAATCTTCCTTCACTGCGCTTAGCCTCTCTTGACAAGGTTCTCATCTCGGTATCAGATTTTGATCATTTCTTTGTGAAACGACTGTCTTACTCTGCTCTCATCTCCTGTAAATGATCAGCCTTTAGTTCTCCTGCAGAACTTCAATTCTCTATCAATCTGATAGTAAACCGAAAAAAAAAACTCAACATACGCCTATGAGTCCATGCAAAAAAATTTTAAAAAAATTAGTGACTCAAAGGTAACGTTTAAACGGCTCTGAAAAAAAAAAATCGAAAATACCCTCAGTTTGTCAATTCAGAAGAAGATCTAAATCAAAATAATCCAAGTCTTAGACTTACTGGATAAACCAAAATCAATTTACTCTTAATTGCACCCAACATATACCACTAAGGTAATAGAAATACACCCACTCGGGTAACAAACTTTGAAATTGCTCATAAAAATTTTGACTCTACATCACACTACACGAGCTACATCTTGCGCTTGTCCTAACTCAAGATCACCTTGGATTGCCTCTAATCAAAATTTCGCTTCCAAGTGTCAAGGACTGGATATTATTTGGGGTCATAAGCAAATCAAATCCCGCGACCACCGACATACCAGTCTTATGATATATCCTGAGTGTGACTCTTTCGCAAGCTCGCAACACTGAGTCGATGCTAAACATCAACCACAATCAACCTAAGTTTGGGATATGGCCAATACCCAAAACCTTAGCATTAAACAATAAAAGTAAGCCATTCTCTGCTCAACTTTTATAACAGTCAAAAAAAAACGAGGTCGTCACCTCTACAGAGCAACATCAAAAAAAAGTAAAGCAATTAAGATAGTGTAAATATAAATTATTCTTCTCCTGACAAACTTTCATTAGGGTTAGGTCCGTTGAATGGTTTTAAGTCTTTAATATGCCATCGTCCTATTTTAGTCCCATCTAAATTAACCAAACCATAAACTAAATCTGAAATCTTTTCTCTTATCACGCAATGCACATACTTAGGTACCAACTTAGATGTGAATTTATCTGCTGCACTGGAAAGAATTTTATTTTTTTCGCCAAACGTGATCACCTATATTAAAGGCAAAATCCCTTTTCCTAAGGTTGTAAGACTTACTGTTCCGTTCATAAGCCTTATGTATCCTACTACGCACGTCGGTGAAAATATCTTTTAAACCCTTTAAATTTTCGGCGTACTCACCCCTGTTACCCGGAATGATTTCGCTGTCAATATTGACATCCAAATCTAAATTTTTATAATACGATCCAGATAGAGGTATATGTCTGCCGTAAACTAAGAAAGACGGTGTGAACCCTGTTACTTTCGTGTCTTGCCGTATTTATCGCTTGTTGGATTTTGGAAATATTGTCATCCCAAGTGTCATGTGAATCCACGTAACTTCTTAAAGCGGTCCCGACTGTTCGGTTATTACGTTCCACAAAATTACATTGGGGAGAGTACACGGGATTAAAACGGATGTTAAAACCATAAGTTTCACTTAAGCTCTTAAAACTTTTAGAGGTAAACTGAGTACCGTTATCGCATATTAAGAGCGATGGAACACCGTGGATTAGAAAGACATTATTTTCCAAAATTCTCTCTATATATCCAGCTTTAGAGCTTTTCAAAGGAAATAGCATGGTATACTTTGTAAACCAGCAAGAAACCACGAGAAGCCATTTATTTCCCTTTTTTGAACGTGGGAATGGGCCTACTAGATCAGCTGCTATGACTTGAAAAGGGTAATTAACCGTTTTCTCTTTTTCCCATCAGTCCCATAGGTAGTGTATTTGGAGATTTCTGCGCTCCACATACTTCACAAGTCCTCACAAACTTTAAGATATCAAAACGCATTTTTGGCCATCTATACGATCTATATCAACTGTATCAATTCTTACGCCAATCTGTGCATTAAGACTGTTTTCGTCCACTGTATGATCTGGGATTCTTGACAAAGCGTCAGGAATAACATTGTGGACTCCTTTTCTATGAATTAAATTAAATGTATGTTGTCTCAGCCTAATCGCCCAACGCGCTAGTTTGCCACTAGGGTTTTTAATAGAATTAAGCCACAATAAACTATAATGATCTGTTATGACCGTGAAAGGAACACCTTCTATGTAAGGTCTAAACTTTTCGATGTTAAAGAGTACTGCTAAACATTCTTTTTCAACAACCGAATAGTTACGTTCAGCCTTTGATAAAGTTCTACTGGCATACGCTATCATTCTTTCCTCACCATTGATTTTCTGTGTTAGGACGCCCCCTAAACCGGTATTAGAAGCATCACTAGAAATATAAAACTGCTGGGAAAAATCTGGTTGGGATAAAATGGGAGCTGAAACCAATAGCTCTTTAATCTTTATAAAAGATCTTTCTGCTGCGTTTGTCCAATCTATCGATTGTCCTTTTTTTCGTCCTTTCAAAAGATCATTAATAGGCGACAACAAGGTAGAAAAATTCTCAATAAAACGTCTGTACCATGAACACATTCCTACGAAGCGCTTAACTTCTGTAGTATTAGTAGGTCTCGCATAATTAACCATGCTTGCTACTTTATCCGGATCGGTACGCAAGGAATTTGAGCCTACAATATAGCCTAAAAACTTTAGAGAAGTTTTGAAAAAATCACATTTGCTCAAATTTATCGTCAGTCCGGCCTCTTTCAATTTATCTTTTACTTCTTTAAGTAAGCGAATATGCGATTCGAAGTCTTCCGATGTTACTAAAATATCATCGAGATAGGTAAAAATATGTGGCTCATATTTCGGACCAAATATAGCGTCCACTAAACGTTGCTGAGTTTGAGCAGCGTTCTTTAGACCAAACGGCATAGTGACGAACTGAAATAGACCTCGGCCTACTACTGCAAAAGCGGTCTTTTCCTTAGAGGATTTGTCTAAAGGAATTTGCCAGAAAGCCTTTCTAAGATCTATCGAAGATACATACTTAGCATTCCTGAGTGATGTCAAAATTCTGTCGATGTTCGGTAATGGGTAGTTATCAAATTTGCTGACCTCGTTGAGCTTTCTTCCGTCAAAGCACAGACGATACTGTCCATCGGCCTTTTTCACCAATAAGATTGGAGAACACCAGGGACTGTTTGATTCTTCAATCACTCCGAGTTTCAACATTTCGTCTAACTCTTTATTTAGTACTTTTGACATATAAGGAGACATGGCGAAGGGCCTTGTCTTTACCGGCCTGGCTTCAGCCGTATCTATAGACATGGTGATTTTATTCGTTCGGCCTAACCTATCTTTACTACTTATTTCATTGAAAGAGCTTATTACTTTTTCTGCTTTTACGCGTTCCGTCCGCGAGAGATCATCTAGGGTACATAGACGCGAGAAAAGGTTTTTCTAAGGAACTTTCTGAATAACTATCTTTAAAACTTGTTTGAGAATTGACTTCTAGGGACTGTGGATACCACGAATTATTTTTAAAATTTACTAGAATTCCGAATTTTTGTGCGAAATCACATCCTAAAACCAAAGTATGTGATAGAGAAGGTACTACTAGAACAGAGATTACTAAACAATGACCATTGCAGACTAGCGGCAACTCAACCGTACCTAAAACTTTTAGACGGCTGCCATCTGCAGTGGTAACACTTCTATTTTTGACGTGGCATATTTTTATACTTAAACGACTTAAAATTTTTATACCATTCTGACCTACAACGGAGGCATTTGCACCAGAGTCAAATAAAGCCGAGAAATGGGCACCTAATAGATTTATCTCGATATGCGGTCTGTTATCTGAATATTTATGCACGAATAAAGGAGACATGTGACCATTTGGAGAAGCAGGAGTTTTAACTTGAGAAGGAGAACTTTTATTAGACTTAAAAAAATCTGAAACTTTTTGTAACTATTTAGTCCAATCTGATCTATTGGATTATTTCTTTACTTAAGATCCTCGTTAGAATCTTTCTTTTATCCGCGACCGGACGTTCTGAGAAAGTACGACGGATTTTCAGTTCATAGTCGAATTCATTTTCCAGTAAGTGATTGACTTTAAAATTTAAAGCTTCCATGATAAATGAATAAAATTTAAAAGAATTGTTTAAAAGGTCGTGAAAATATTTCTCCTGTGCTCCCAATAGTCAAATAAAAAATATGTAAAGGCACTTAAAATATGTAAACTTCTTTACTAAACATTAAAAAAAAATCTTCGACAATTTCAAAAAAAAATTTTAAGTATTGCCTTGTATTAAAATCCTTTTACTAAGATATCTTAAGAATTTTCAACAAAAAAATCTCCAAATACCGTTTCGTCTATCAGCAAAGTATTTTTAATATTCATGCAAAATATAGGTGAGAAAAAAAAAAAACAGTTTTTTGTTCGGTTAACCGCAAAATAAACAGTGCAAAATTAAAGTCGACCAACACATCTGCTAATCTGAACTATAAAGCTAGCTTTTAAGAAAAAAACAGGAATTTCTTATCTTAGAGTCAACAACTAAATTCAAATATCTATATCAGATAAATTGAAATAAAAAAATTCTACAAATTTCCTGCTTTTGTCTTACTGCTATAGTGTAGTTTCTTTTAATAAATATTATGAAATAAAAATATCTGCAAAGTTAGAACTTTTATTTTGTTCGAAAGCTAGTACACTGAACCCTTTTTTAAAAAATAAAATTCCAAAAGCCCCACGTTGGGCGCCATTTTGTAACGTGTGAAATCAATGTTGCCCCAAGCTTGAGCACAATTTTCTTGCAGCCCCGCTTTAATTTCTGATACTGAATTAAGTGAACCCTGATTTTAAAAGAACTAAAGAAATTAAACACACACTAGCTCAGTTTTCCTTGGTAGAGAGATATGGGTAAGAGATAATTGTCTTACGTCTTTTTGGAACTAATTTCTATTTTTTTTTAAAAGGCTTTAGCTGTACGAAATTTTGGGCACCATCCATTTTAAAATAGAAAGGATCTAACTTCAGCTAAAAAAATGGAAAAATGCTGAAGGGTTTTATGGGTATTACTAAAAAGAATTAGTCTAGTACAACTTATCCTGAAAAGAAAAATAAATATTCAGTGAGACACTAGCTTTAATCAAAAAAAGAAAATTTATTCATGTTTTTTTAAATGAATAGTTCTAACCTTTACAGTTTTACCTAACAAATTCTAGCCTAACTAGTAGTTGTTACATTAAAATTTTAGACTATTATAACCCCCCGAAGACGAGAAATCGTGCATTACACTTCACTTTTTAGTCTGTTTTTCATTGCAGTTAAGGTGCTACTCTCGAATAAGTCTATTGAAGGGAGTTTTGTTGACTTACTGTTTTTTATTCCTGCTGTGATCGACTACGCCCGATTTCACACTTTTTCTTAACAAACACTTAGAAAGCCCACTACGGCTTTTATTTAAGACACTGGTGCTTTTACTTAGCGGCTCTGCTGAAAATTAGCCTACTTCGGCTAGGTGGAAAATAGCCTCTCGGCTAGACGGTATTGCCTGGCTGCGGCTAGATGGAAAACAGCCCGGCAGCGGCTTGATGGTACTGCCTGGTTGCGGCTAGATGGAAAACAACCACGATTTACGGTCTGCGGAGCCTTAAATAATCGTGCGACTTTTGCCAGTAGTATCACGACGCTCCAATCAAAACTGCCGATCAAACATTCCACCAATCGCGGCGTAGCGAGAGGTTCGGTCAGGAACCCGCACCACCGTATATACCGAACGTCTGGGAATCCCTGTTTAATATACCGTTCGGAACAAAAATGAAAATAAGTACAATTTGAAATGGAAAAATCAGTAACATTACATGGTCTTAAAATCTAGGAAAAAATGAATGTTACAATATATATATATATATATATATATATATATATATATATATATATATATATATATATAATATATATATATATATATATATATATATATATATATATATATATATATATATATATTACAATAAAGGTTTGGTGGAATGTAATACATTAAAATTTCGGGTTTCAATCCGTTCATCTAACAATGAATTTGCAGGACGTTTCGCCAAAATCTCATTTATAATAATATTGATAACAATTGAAAATAAAATGTTGAATTGTTAGTAACTTTCGATTTTTTTTCCATACTGATAGAAAATTTTATATATACATATCAGATCTGAGCAAGGTTATTTCAATGGTATTTGAGTTACCCAGAAAAGCATGAAGGGAGACTGTAAAAATAAAAACCTGATTTGAGCTTCTCATTTTAGCAAAATATCTTAAAAATAAAGAAATTGTTATATAAACATCACCGTTAAATGTTTTCCTCAATAGGAAATCATTTATTGAAGTTTAGATACACCGATATTCGAAAGTAAAAAAAATATATATTTTGGACTAAATAAAAGCGCTTAACTTTATATTATTGTTAAAAAATCTATATGTGATACATCGACGTTAATATAACAGTTTATCCAATTAAAAAAGAAAAATATTCTCGAAAGTACAGAGATCGCTCAAAATCCACCAAATTATTTTGCTATTTAAAGAGTTCGGATTGTCATTTTTTGTTGTTAATTTTAATTTCCTTTTGTGTAAGGCAAGGATATCATCCTATTTATATTCTGTTTGCATTTATTACATATTTTTGAGTCATGTTTCATTACCAATAGAACAAAATAATGTATTTTAATATCTCTTAGTTACGTTTTCGTTAATCAATTTTTCCATTTGACGGCGACTGGCGAATTAACTGTCAAACATTAAAGTATTTTAAAAAGAATGAATTTGCAGCGTAAAAGGGGCTGAAACAGTTAGGTGTTGATATAATATTCAGCATTGTACTTGATTTGCGAAGAGTAATGAGTAATTATATTATATATTTTTTTTTTATGGGTCTAGCACACGTGCTGCAGGGAAGTCCCTAAAACGCTCCAGGAGCGGCACGTGTAAATTGTACTCGGTGGGAAACACAGCGCTGGGCAAATTATTCCAAAGAGATGATGTTCTCCATATAAAAGACTGTTTGAAAAGCGTTGTACGCGGAGTAACAAGCTGAATCTCATACGGCTGTGAAGCACCAGCGCGACGTGTATTTCTAACATGCACCACTTTGGGAGGAATTAAGCGGGCTACATCCTTCGAACACTTTCCATGAAAATACTTGTAGAACAGACTCACGTCGCCAACCGTTCTTCGATGTTCCAGCGAATCAAGGCCGCCGGTCAGTTTCGGGTCTCCAATCAGACGAACAGCTCTTCTCTGAACAGAATCCAACAAATGCAGTATATGTTTTTAAGCGGAGCCCCAAACATGGGAGCAGTATTCCATAGTTGGTCGAATTTCAGCTTTGTGAAGAATTAACAATTGTTGTGGAGTGTAAAGCTTTCTGGTTCGAAACAGTATTCCCAACTTTTGAGAAGCTCTCCTTGTTATGCCTGCAACATATTCATGCTAGGACATATTTGCTCCCAAATTAACGCCCAACAAATTGAGCGAATATCACCGTAAATTTAGGGAGTGAATGAGAAGGCAGGAAAAGGTATCATCAAATATGTTTTCATGTTTTAAATCGTAAATCAATCAAGGATTTTAGGACACACGCAGCTGACCAAAAAAAAATAAGATAGTACTATAACAATTAGACAAAATATAAGAATGAGGGGCTGTTATAAAAAAATGTCTAGTATAGAGTAGACCACTTCGTAGGGTAAGCTTTAAAAATTAACTTATTTTCTCCTTTACTAAAACATTTCTGCCCAATAATTCGATTTTTAATTTTATATAATGGGATCTGAAGAAATTTCCGATGTAATAACGGATGAAATAATGAGCGCCCTACAACAAAAACAAGGAACCAGGGGAAGATGAAATAATTGTAGAAGTGATAAGGTATGGAGGGGCCTCGATAATACAATTTCTTCAAATTGTATTTAACAGATGCCTTATAGAAAGTAAAATGCCAACATCTGGGGTAAACGCCTTGATTGTGCTTGTTTTTAAAAAGGGAAACAAATTTAAATTGGAATTAAATTGGAGTATTACAGACCCATCAGCCTGTTATCAGTACTATACAAAATACTTACTAGAATTATAACATATAGATTAGCGAACAAATTAGACAGTTATCACCACGTAAACAAGCGGGATTTAGACGGGGATACAGCACTTCAGACCATCTTCAAACAATTAGATTACTAGTGGAAAAAGTAAATGAATATAAGGTCACCTAGTGGATAGCAACGGTTAACTACGAAAAAGCATTTGATTCAATAGAGATATAGAAAACAGAGTCGATGAAACATTCTTCTTAAATACATATACAGAAATGCCATTTCACAAATAATGCTTGAAGAAAAAACAAATAAAATCAAAATTAAAAGAGGTATTAGACAAGGCGACTCGATATCCCCAAAGCTGTTCGCACTGACTCTAGAAGACATGGTCAAATTGTTAAAGTGGGAAAATAAAGGAATACTAATGGACGGTGAACGATTAAATCACTTAAGGTTCGCAGATGATGTCACTCTGATCGCCAACACAAAAGAAGAATTAGAAGAAATGCTGATGGAATCAAATAACAAGTCTCGATAAATAGATCTAAAAATAAACTTCACCAAAACCAAATATTTATCACAACGACAATGAAGGTAAAAGCCAGTAACTATTAATAGAAGGTGAAAGAAAAGGAAAGGTACAAACATTAATATATTTAGGACAAAAAATCGAAATATCATAAATAATTTAAAGGCTGACTTAGATAGAAGAGTCTCGTTACGTTAGTCTGCGTTCGGAAGGTTATAATCTACATTTAAATTGCAATAAAAAAATACAATAAAAGCCAGAGTATTCGATCAATATGTACTGCCGGTGTTAACATATGGCACTGAAACGTGGGCTTTATATAAAAGTATAATAAATAAACTTCAGGTAACCCAAAGAGCAATGGAGAGGAGAAATGCTCAGTATTAGACTCCAAGATCGTATTCCTAACATCGAGATTCGAAGAAGATCAAAAGTGACAGATGTAATACAACGAATATGTACATTAAGGTGGAATTGGGCGGAGCATATCGCAAGGATGAATGATAACAGATGGACACTGTGTATAGTTGAATGGAGGCCTAGAGAACACAAAAGATGCAGAGGTAGACCACAGACAAGATGGACGGACGACATAAAAAGATTAGCAGGACACGACTGGATGTAAAAAGCAAACAACAAAGCTCGTTGTAGACAACTTGGTGAGGCTTACATCCGACTATGGATGGAATAGGCTAACGATGATAATAAAATAGAACATGTAAAAAACCTTCTTTATCATAGTAAAGATAAAACACAGTAGCGATAGTCCGACTCGGCACCTTTGATCCCAAGGGGTTCGAGTTTGTAATGATCACATGATCTGTAGCCAAATATTCAAATTTCTTCTTTCAAGAAAAATCCTATTCTGTAGAATAAAAATAAATTTTTCTTATTGAAAGAAAGAAAAAAAAGATTTTTTTTTCAAGTTCTTATTAAAACAGGGAAAAAG
Source organism: Pachyrhynchus sulphureomaculatus (assembly GCA_019049505.1). NCBI lineage: Eukaryota > Metazoa > Arthropoda > Insecta > Coleoptera > Curculionidae > Pachyrhynchus > Pachyrhynchus sulphureomaculatus. Next base: position 98,408,316 of record CM032453.1, on the reverse strand, counting down.
GCAAAAAATAGTTATTAATTTGAATTTATATTTCTCAACTATTACAGATATTGTCCAGGGGGATGTTCATTTTGAGAATATACCTCAGTCCAGCCCCGATTTATGGAAATTTGTTGGATTTTTATTTTTATTTTTTTTTAAATGTAGAATGATATAGTGCATGTCAAGGAGTATACAGTTGTATTTGACATTTGGTAGTGTAAAACGTCATTAGAAAGTCCTGATTTTTTTCAACATTTTTTCCTTAAACTGTTTTTCTTCTAAATTATTTTGCAAAAAAGTTATGCAGCAAAAACCCTCTAAAATATTATTGTTTCGTCAACATTATCTAGTAGGCGACTGTCATACTTTATTCTTACAGCTCTTGTTTGCGTACCTATTTAATTCCATAGACATAAACTAAGTAAATAGTGGGTTAATAGCTTCTGGTTCAAGTCATTTTCCACTCTGAAAAAAGTGGATGTGCTTCTTATTTATGAAGAAACAAGAAAAAATTGTCAGAAAATGGTTAGCTGTATCGAGAACGTTACCCCGACAGATATATCCCGGATCACACTATATTTTGTTGAATAGAATGAAATTTGAGGAGCAATATGGATGCATTTTCTGGGCAGAAAGTTATTTCTAAACGAAAAAACTGTTTTAACAGATGAAAAAGTAGCCGAAATTATGCAATATTTTTAAAATAATCCATATAATTCAATCAGACAAGCAAGCAGGCAATTGAATGTATCTTATATTCAGAAATTCCTTAAAGCTAACAAATACCAAGACTATAAAATGCATAATCTTCAGTTATTAACACAGTTTGATTTGGAACGACAACAGTGCTTTGTAGCAGAAATAATGATTAAATATGACGATGAACGTTATTTTCTGAATCATATATCATGGACAGATGAAAGTCATTTTGTCAGCAACTGCAAACCTAACAGAAATAACCGGTCAAGTGCAAGTTAAACTTGCGCAATTAGTGTTCCGTACGTTGATTGCTTTTAAAATAAAAAATTTTGTTACGGAGGTATAAAATGATCAGTGACTTCACAAAACACACCCCAAATGAATTTTCAACAAAGTTTGTATCCAATCTTTACTGAAAACTGATGACCTTGAAATTTTTGTTTTTTTTTTAATATACCAGATAAATTATTAAAGGTAATGCACTCGTGATAATTTTCGATCAATCTACACCCCGTGGAGAATATTCTAGAATTTTTTCAAAATGTTATGATGAGTACTTTTCGAGATAAGACGGGTGGACAGCGATTTTTCGCGATTTTTTAAAAATAATACAAAGAAAGTGTGCGCAAGTATTATTATATATATACGTGTATATATATATATATATATATATATATATATATATATATATATATATATATATATATATATATATTACTCGTGTTTTCACAAGCTTTCATTTGACACCACACTCGATGACCTAGTAATTTTTTTTTTTTCACTTTCGATTTCACCCCCCAAAACTAACCCCTTAAGTCAAAATTTAACTTTGAAAACTAGATGGCTCTGATGAGGCCATCATTTCATATATAATTACTAAATTTCAACTTTCTATAACAAACAGTTTCGGAGAAAATCGGGTGTGACAGACAGACGAACAGACGCCGAAGTCATCTTATAAGTGTTCCGTATGGAACACTAAAAATTATCATTACTGGGCTGACGAGAATCCATACAACGTTAATCAAATTCAGAATTAGGTCTATTATGGCGCTAATGTATGGTGTGGGATAATTGCGAGACATTTGGTTGGAGCGTACTTGTTTGAGAAAATACTAACTGGAAATAGATACCTTAATTTCTTGGTTAATGCTCTACCGGTTTCATTAGAAAATGTTCCCCTTATTTTAAGAAGGCACTTGTGCTATTAACATGACGGAGCACCATGTCATACAACTGCTGCTGTTAGAGAGTATTTGAATGAAAGGTTTCAACGAAGATTGATAGGAGTTCGTAGCAAAGTTATTCAGTGGGCATTTAAGTCACCAGTCCTCAAGCCGTCAGATTTTTTCTTGTGGGAGATTCTTAAAGATATTTTATACAAAACTGCGACAAATGATATTGAACCAAAATAATATCAAATACGTACAATAGTATATCCTGCCAGTTATTTCCAATAACGAAGATACGAGGCTGGTTTGAAAAGTCCGTGCAAAAATAAAAACTACTTATGTGTTTGGGGTAAACCTTTTTTATTTTTCGACATAGTCTCCTTTTAGGCTTATACACTTCGTCCAACGATGTTCTAGTTTGTTGATCCCTTCCGAATAATAGGATTTGTCCAAGTCTGCAAAATATCCATTAGTGTCTGCAATCACCTCCTCGTTTGAGTAAAATCTTTGTCCCGCCAGCCATTTCTTCAAATTGGAGAACAAATAGTAGTCCGAGGGAGCCAAGTCTGGAGAATAGGGGGGATGTGAAAGAAGTTGGAATCCTATTTCCATTAATTTTGCGATCACAACTGCTGAGGTGTGTGCTGATGCGTTGTCGTGATGGAAAAGGACTTTCTTGTGGGCCAATCGCGGGCGTTTTTCTTGCAGCTCGGTTTTCAAACGGTAGAATAACGATGAATAATATTTCACCTGTAATAGTTTTACCCTTTTCCAGATAGTCGATGAGGATTATCCCTTGCGAATCCTAAAAGATAGTCGCCATAACCTTTCCGGCCGGTCTTCGCCTTTTTTGGTGCAGATTCCCCCTTGGTAACCCATTGTTTAGATTGTTGTTTGGTCTCAGGAGTATAGTAATGTATCCATGTTTCATCCACAGTGACGAAACGATGCTTAAAGTCCTCCGGATTCTTCTGGAACAGCTGCAAACCATCCTTGCAACACACTTCACACGATTCCGTTTTTGGTCAAGCGTGAGCAATCGCGGCACCCATCTTGCGGATAGCTTTCTCATGTCCAAATGTTTATGCAAAATATTATGTACCCGTTCAGTCGAGATACCCACAGCACTAGCAATCTCACGCACCTTAACTCTTCTGTCATCCATCACCATATCATGGACATGATCAATGATTTCTGGAGTCGTAACCTCCACAGGCCGTCCAGAACGTTCAGCGTCACTTGTGCCCATATGGCCAGTCCGAAAATTTTGAAACCACTTATAAACTGTTCTAATCGAAGGTGCAGAGTCACCATAATGTTTATCAAGCTTCTCCTGAAGCGTTTTGCCTTTCATAAAGTAATGTTTAATCACCACACGAAATTCTTTTTCGTCCATTTCTTGAAAATCACTCGACTTCCTTGATTCACACGAATGCCAAACACAAAGAAATAGACCAATATGGCTGAAACTTGGTGTACGTTCATTCAAGAGATACTACTAACTAAACATGACCTCGATACGCGCCGGTGGTGCCATCTCTCGGACTTTGCACGGACTTTTCAAACAGCCTCGTACATTAAAGGAAGACATTAACACATTCATTAAGAAATATATGGGAGTGGAAGTAAGAGTTAAAAACGCAAGAAAAATGGAGGACAATACTTGTCTGCTTGAATTAGAGAATGGAAGAGATAAACGAACAGTAATGGAAAATAAAAATTAGCTGAAAGGAGTAAAGAAACAAAAGATCTACATCAATGATGATATGTCGCCAAAACAAAGACTAATACAGAAGAAAATTAGAATGGAAGCCAAACAGGGAAAGAGAGGGGAATATAGTTAAGGTGGGGTTTGGAAGAATGATGATAGATGGAGAGAGATGGAACTGGAACATGGAGAGGGACATGCTTGAAAAATGTAAAAAGAAAGAAAATCCAAAAAACCAATAGAAATGAGGAAGACAAACCAAGAAAATATGATGACGAAAACCGCAATAGAAAAGGACAAGGGAACGAGAAAGGAAGGAGAAAAGGAATATGAACTTAATATGGAAGAGAGGAGAGAAAGAACAATAGAAACTTGGAAACCGGGCACATGGAACGTAAGAGAACTGAATGGGAAGGAGGTGGAATTGATAGATGAGTTTGAAGGGACGGGCTTGGAAATATTGACAATTAGCGAAACAAAGAAAAAGGGACAAGGAAGAATAAGATTAAATAATGAACATACATTGATATACAGTGGAGTGCAGCAGAGCCAAAGAGTAGCGGCCGGGGTTGGATGCATAATAAACAGAATAATAAACAAACAAATAATACATTGGGAAGCCGTATCCGAAAGAGAACTCATAGTAGAACTGAAAAATGGCAAAGGAGAGAT